>WAAB01013888.1:314558-420380 GCA_013389865.1 Piaya cayana
TTATTTCTAGCTTTTTTTTTTTCTCAAATGAAGAAAAGAAATACTCCTATTGTTAAATCAGCAGAACTTGCTTACAGGTTTCCCAGCAGGTTCAATAGATTTGACTAATTTGCCGAAACACAGCTGAATGCTCAACATCTGCTCATTAATACATGACCAGTTGTCTTATTCCACTGGGTGCATGACATGGGTCTTCCCCATGATAGTTATGGTTCCCAAAGGGCATGTACTTGCACCTCTACTATTTGCTAAGGAAAAAGGATTTTTCTTTATAGTTAATAAAGTCATGCCTCTTTTGAGAGAAATTTTTATGTTGCTTTGACTTTGAACAAAGAAGAGCAAGAACTTAAATTGGACTCGGCTAATTTGCCACTTTCACAATGTAAGCCAAATTTTAACTGGTTTCAGTTAGTATGTTTAATCCCCTGCTTCATTTCTGGAGTTCAATGTGACTCCTGAAAAACATGCCACCTGTCTGGCTCTGCAGGGTATCCTGGCCCCTAATCCTTCCCTGAGGGAAGAGCACTGAAATTAGTCTTGTCTGCAAAGTGTTGAGTTAGAAGCAAAAAACATATGACAAGAGCTAACAACTCGCCAGACTGTCAATATTGGTTTCTATCTTTTCCATAATGACTAAAAGAGTAGTAAAGCAATTTGAGATAAGAGCGCTTTGGAGGAGGAAATAATCCTTATTGGGGATCTGTACACCACTATGACATTTTTCGGTTTCCTCATACAAGAAATTGAAGGCATTGAAAAAATGANGTGGTTTTTTTCTGCTTTTTAGTCTAGAACATAATGGCAAGTGAATAAAAACTCATTAAAAACTCAGTACAAATGAAGAGTTGCTAGATAACCCACCCCCTACATAAAAAAATACTTCAACATGTTTACAGGCAGCCTTCCAATAAAGTATTAAGCCTTACATACAGACACATCAATTGTCTGCCTACCCCCACCTCCCCAATCTCCAACCCACACAACAAAGCAAAAGAGAATTCAAGATAAAGATCTTATTATTGCATTCTACTTTTCAGTAGACAAATATACAAAACACAGTTAAAAGTACTTGTTATAAAACCATTTAGCACTATTATGAAGCATTCTTTTCCTTGGTGGTGTTTTGAATAATAACGTACTACAATTACAGTTTTTGGTTTATAGTGAAAAACAAAAGGTTTATCTACTACAATGGAAAACTCTGAGAGGCTCTTAGGGACAGAAGGGATTGGAATTTTCTCCTTAAAGTTTTATTTCTCATTTTCCTTCCCCTACCAACAGCTTTTAAGTCAAAAGTCTTGCTGAATTGTTTTTAATACTTGTGTACTTTGATGTTACAGTTCAGTTTGCACTGGCTCTGTCCAGCTGCTCTGTCTATTTATTCTGGGCCACTGGTAGAGGGATTTGGATTTTTTGATCACTGTTAAGTGTATCTCTATGAAACGGTAAAAGCTAAACTCTGAAACTTCTTTTTTTAATAATCATGGAACAGATTCCCTCATTTTTTTAATTCCAGGAATACACATGGCTTTTTTTCAGTATGTTTGTTAGTTAATTGTAGGGTTGGTTTTTTTATGCACATATTTACACTTGCAAAATTGTTCAACCCCAAACATTCTAAAATGTCTAAGTTTGCAAAGTTTTCTCTTGTATTTAAGAAAATCTGCACCTGTTATTAGATATGGGTTTCATTTCTGACCTAGATTCGTCTTATTTTTCTTCACAGTTAGAAGTGGAGGAAGAAAATCTAGCGTGTTGTCAGAAAAGCTGTCAAAGACCAAAGATTTAGTTTTGCCAATAAGACAACCATGATGGAGGGCTTGGAGGGGTTTTTTTTGGCAGCACTTAAACTGTGAAAATAGTTGTAAAACATATGCCTATTCAGTAGGAATTCAGTTAGCAAATTGCTAACTTTTCTTGGAAAGAAAGAAAATAACTATAGGATCGTATGACTTTAAGTTTTAAACAGTGTCAGCAGTGGTCCTACTTGTAAGTGATATGGTCTTTACCCACTAATAAGCATACCATGGCCAAAGTGCTCTAATAATAAAGACCTTTCTGCAGGGTTAGTTGGGGTACTAGCTGTGTTTAGGGGCTGGGTTTTTCCTTTGCTTGGCTCTGAGAATGAATGCTTGATTCCAATTCACGTTCCACTTCATTATATAAGGTCTGTTGTTCCTCTATGCATCTGGCTACCTAGTACTTTAGAAAGAGAAGTGTGTCCTTCCTCTACCTTTTGTCCAGACAGCAATATTGTAAGACAAGAAGAAAAGTGATAAGAAAGTCAGTTTATAAATCATGGTGTGAAAAATATTTACTTTTTAGTTATTTTTGCTTTACTTATATTATTGTAGTAATTAGCTTTTCCTTATGAATGATTGCTCTTAATCAAAATCAGGAGGATAAAATCAACATGTACTTTAGGTTGTTGTTATTTCTAGCTTTTTTTTTTTCTCAAATGAAGAAAAGAAATACTCCTATTGTTAAATCAGCAGAACTTGCTTACAGGTTTCCCAGCAGGTTCAATAGATTTGACTAATTTGCCGAAACACAGCTGAATGCTCAACATCTGCTCATTAATACATGACCAGTTGTCTTATTCCACTGGGTGCATGACATGGGTCTTCCCCATGATAGTTATGGTTCCCAAAGGGCATGTACTTGCACCTCTACTATTTGCTAAGGAAAAAGGATTTTTCTTTATAGTTAATAAAGTCATGCCTCTTTTGAGAGAAATTTTTATGTTGCTTTGACTTTGAACAAAGAAGAGCAAGAACTTAAATTGGACTCGGCTAATTTGCCACTTTCACAATGTAAGCCAAATTTTAACTGGTTTCAGTTAGTATGTTTAATCCCCTGCTTCATTTCTGGAGTTCAATGTGACTCCTGAAAAACATGCCACCTGTCTGGCTCTGCAGGGTATCCTGGCCCCTAATCCTTCCCTGAGGGAAGAGCACTGAAATTAGTCTTGTCTGCAAAGTGTTGAGTTAGAAGCAAAAAACATATGACAAGAGCTAACAACTCGCCAGACTGTCAATATTGGTTTCTATCTTTTCCATAATGACTAAAAGAGTAGTAAAGCAATTTGAGATAAGAGCACTTTGGAGGAGGAAATAATCCTTATTGGGGATCTGTAAACCACTATGACATTTTTCGGTTTCCTCATACAAGAAATTGAAGGCATTGAAAAAATGCCTTATATAATAATCCATAATAATCATATGGATTAACATCAGTTACATTGGTGTTCGATGCATATTTTTTTTTAAGTTATTTGATCAGAATTTTTTTTTTTGCATGATTCAAAATGCACAACCTGTATCAGGATATACTGGAAACATTTACCAGGAATGAAACACATGAGCCAAAACCTGCAAATGCATATGAATATTAGATTGATTAACAGAAAATATGACTATCTAACATTAAACCATGCTTATAAATTCCCTAAATCAGTGAATACTCTTGCTGGGATTATGTCATTTAGAGTCAGGACATTAATTTTCCCACTGTTTCCTACAAATCAGCTTCTGGATATTGCTGCAAATGATATAATTTAAATATAATATTGCTACACATGTTCTGAAAGTTCAACCTGTTGCTGTTTTCCCTCCTATTCCTTCAGGCACCCCTCAACAAATGCTGTCCCATAAACACTGCTGTGTGTTTTGCCCTTTTTTGCACCAAAAATTGCTTTCATGGTATATATATTTGTCCATTTATTCAAGAAACTTCTAAAGAGTGCATGGATTAGATGTCTTTTGGTAGACTTGGAGAAGGGTCAACCAGGTTCTCTGAAGTGCAAATAACAGGTAACCGATTTGGAGATGTTGTAAAATCTGATGTGTTCATGACTAGAATAAGAATTTCTGATTAGTGCTTTCTTGGTGAGGAAATCATAGACATACAGAACTAGTTTTATATTAGCAAAGTTGCTAAACAAGCAGCAGACTGGAGGTGATAATACAAGGCTTGTGTTTGGGAGGAATTTGCATGTTTTCTGTGGAAATAGTCAAAAGCTAGAGTACTCAACTTTCTAATCTCTCATAAAAATGAGGAATCTAAAATTTTGGTAACATTGTCCAGAACTATTAAGTCTCTCCTTTCTTCCAGCAATCTTTCTGAAACTTGTATTTACTGTTAGCTTCACATAACATGACTTCACAAGCATTTGGTCTATATATTGCATTGCAAGAGTTGCTGAATACGGTGCGAGGACAAAACAAGAAAAAAAAAATTTGGAGCATGAGCACATTCTGATGTGAAAAAAAATGACCTATTGAAATTCAATTTATTTTGACCCAACTTCACTTTCTAACCTTACGTAGCAGAGTAGTTCAGGCAAAGCAGAGGGAAACAAATAGTGAAGTTGGAAAGACAGATCATGAATTCTTTTGCTATTTTTAGTAAAAATAATTACTTAAATCATACAATAGTATTATGGCAAGGAGAAGATTGTGCACAAATGGGCTGTTTAAAAGATACACAACTGGTATGAATTACAAAGAAGCCTAACATGTGGTTCAGTGAGGAAAGTCTCCAGAACTATTAATCTGTTCAAGCTATGATAAGAAGAGAGTAGGACAACCGCACATATAATAATAATTATTTAAAATAACTTAGTTATTTATGTCAAACATATCAAGAGAATAAATGAGCTGTTATGACAAACAGTTCAATAGATCCTCAGGTCTCATATACAGGAAGGAAATTTGTGTAGTTTAGAGTAATTCAATTCTGATACAAGCTTAATACCTCTTGGCAACCAAATTCTGCATGCGTTATAGACATTATTAGCATTTTAGTTTTTATAGGTATATGTCATTGACTACAAGGCTTCAAGAGCTGAGTAGTGCATTTAGAAGGGAAGAAACACTTGGATAATCTTGTTTAAAATAAATAAATTGGAAATATAGATATGGAGTACTTTTCTCACAGTACTTTCCTGTGAGAAAAGCAAGCTCATGATGGGGGCAGAGAGAGCTTAAATTATACGAGGAAACTCTCTAAGGTCTTAGGGGAATGTGTTTAGGTCAGTGCAGAAAAAGTACCCAACTATGTATTAAAACCTCAGTTGTGTACTTTGCTTTCTATGTCCATGCAATGTATTTAATTTCAAAGAAAGGTTGAAATCCGAAGAGTCAAGAAATGCCTGAGTTTAAAGAGAGTATCTTCAGTAGGAGAGTTATAATGAGCACATAGTTGTGGAAGTAACTTGAGGTCACCTTTTTGAGAGGGAAAGAAAAAACAAAATGAAACAGACCAAAAAAAAAAACCTACCCCATCCCCCACACCCTAGAAACCCAACTTCCAACATGCAAGCTGAGTGTAAAGCTAGCCATCTGGGAAATCGGAAGTACTCCAACAGTATGATGGTACCACAAAGGGATTTGGAGAGCAAACTGCTTTGTGATTAACTGCCATGCCCCCAGGGTTTATTTTACTTTGTGTCTGATGAGGACAAAGACTCAGACCCTGGAACAGACTCACTATCCCTCGACTTAAATGAAGGCTCTACACTTCCTGCAGTGCTTTGAGACTCTTCAGTAACAGTATTTCAGGGAGAGGCAGGAGATATTCTATAGGTACCAGGTTAGCCCCTAAGCAAGATAATTGAATTACATCTTTCAAAGGTTTTTATATGAGTAGAGATATAAGGTGTTTCCTTATTTTTAATAAAATATTACACTTAAACTGATTTTTAACAACAGAACCTACTTTTCAATGGAAGATCAGAAGTGTGTCAAGTTCAGGAGCCTAGGGAAAACCTCTAACAACATGTGGCATGGTTTCAGTTAGCCACAATGTCCTTTGAGGACCAGGATGCCATGAATGGGGTAACAGATCCATAATCCTAAATGTTTAAGTGTTGTTAATAGCTTTAACTTTCCAAACAATGACAGAAAGTCTGAATAGCAGCATAGTGCAGCTTCTACTCTGCTGGAAAATTCTGCTAGTAAACATTATGGTATTTATCCTGCTCTTGTGAAATTCAGTTTGCCACCACAGTGAGCCTCAGGAGAGGAAAGTTAGACAGAGGGTAAATCAAAGGGCTAAGCAAAGGTCAAGAAGAGCTATTATACATAGAGGAGTTCTTGTTGAACTTGGAGTCCACTGAAAGAACTTATATGCATCCCTTTAATGTACATATAAGATGACTCTGTGAAACGTTGTGTATAGCAAGCTCAGATTTTGTCGTTTTTGTGGTTTTGTGGTTTTTATTCATACCAGTTCAATGTTCTAACAAGAAATTGCATTGAACTTCTGTTCTTCCTCTAACAATAGAACTATTATATTTAGAAAGATTGCAACTCTATGGGAAAAAATAACTAGACAGTTTTAGTTGCCCCAAGGAGACAAGGATTTTGTCCTACATTTCCCTTTTCCCCAAAACACTACGTTCACCAATACAATTCTTCTGGTAAGTATTCTATGAAGTACCCCGTGGATAGTCTAAGAACGCTAATAACAATTTTGATTCTCCCTCATCATGCAAGAATAAGGCTACAGGCAGCAGTGACAGGCAGTGATTATTGCTTTGCTAAGCATTTGAAATGCCTTTTACCAATAATAGTAACTAGAGGTGCACATCATTGTGAAAATTGCTTATAAGCCTGTTAAACTAGGCAACCAATGCTGGAACCTTTACTAACATGGTTCTACCACATTCACTGCATAACCCTTACTAGTGTTTACAGTTTGTATAAGAGCACATGACAAAAGGCAGAATGTATAAAGTTCCATCAAATAAGCTGCAATACAGAGGCAACAGACTTCTTTGGGAAAGAAAGCCACAACTGAACTCTGAAAATGTGTTCCGTTTAGCATTTTTAGGCACTTAGCATAAGTTATGATTTCAGTGAAATTTTAATAATGAACATAGTAACTTCACTTAGACATTAGTATCAATTAAGTTGGTTAATGCATAGATTTATGCAAGGTTCAGTAGATGGAGTTGCTTCACTCTAAATTGAGCTGTATCTTCAGGGTGACTTCACTTGGGAGGCAGAAGTGGGGATGTTGTTTAGGCAGCTAAGTATGCGAGATAACTTCTGTTTAAAGAGGTAGTATTCATATCTCTAAGGTAGTGAGATNAGTAAACATTATGGTATTTATCCTGCTCTTGTGAAATTCAGTTTGCCACCACAGTGAGCCTCAGGAGAGGAAAGACAGAGGGCAAATCAAAGGGCTAAGCAAAGGTCAAGAAGAGCTATTATACATAGAGGAGTTCTTGTTGAACTTGGAGTCCACTGAAAGAACTTATATGCATCCCTTTAATGTACATATAAGATGACGCTGTGAAACATTGTGTATAGCAATCTCAGATTTTGTGGTTTTTATTCATACAAGTTCTATGTTCTAACAAGAAATTGCATTGAACTTCTGTTCTTCCTCTAACAATAGAACTATTATATTTAGAAAGATTGCAACTCTATGGGAAAAAATAACTAGACAGTTTTAGTTGCCCCAAGGAGACAAGGATTTTGTCCTACATTTCCCTTTTCCCCAAAACACTACGTTCACCAATACAATTCTTCTGGTAAGTATTCTATGAAGTACCCCGTGGATAGTCTAAGAACGCTAATAACAATTTTGATTCTCCCTCATCATGCAAGAATAAGGCTACAGGCAGCAGTGACAGGCAGTGATTACTGCTTTGCTAAGCATTTGAAATGCCTTTTACCAATAATAGTAACTAGAGGTGCACATCATTGTGAAAATTGCTTATAAGCCTGTTAAACTAGGCAACCAATGCTGGAACCTTTACTAACGTGGTTCTACCACATTCACTGCATAACCCTTACTAGTGTTCACAGTTTGTATAAGAGCACGTGACAAAAGGCAGAATGTATAAAGTTCCATCAAATACTCTTTCAAGTCATCTTGTAGAAATAAGCTGCAGTACAGAGGCAACAGACTTTTTTTGGGAAAGAAAGCCACAACTGANAACAGAGGAATCTATCTCTATGAAGTACCCTGTGGATAGTCTAAGAATGCTAATAACAATTTTGATTCTCCCNAACTCTGAAAATGTGTTCCGTTTAGCATTTTTAGGCACTTAGCATAAGTTATGATTTCAGTGAAATTTTAATAATGAACATAGTAACTTCACTTAGACATTAGTATCAATTAAGTTGGTTAATGCATAGATTTATGCAAGGTTCAGTAGATGGAGTTGCTTCACTCTAAATTGAGCTGTATCTTCAGGGTGACTTCACTTGGGAGGCAGAAGTGGGGATGTTGTTTAGGCAGCTAAGTATGCGAGATAACTTCTGTTTAAAGAGGTAGTATTCATATCTCTAAGGTAGTGAGATAATTCTGTTTGTGTTAGTCAGTTTGAAAGATTCTTGTAAAATAAAGGTAAACAATTTTCCAGTGAGGAGGGATGATGATAGCAAGTCAACTTAAAGCCCCTGGAGGCATTCAGAAGTTAAGAAAAGCTATGAAATATGATGCTCTAGGTTGTGTTTTTCTCTAATGGATGCATACCATTATCGGAAGGACAGGAATCCTGAGAGAATGACTGCTAGGAACATATTAATAGCAGGTCAGCTGGTCAAAGGGAGAGAGCAAGCCTTCAGATGTAATCCTGAGAGATGTTTTAGATGGCTGATTCAAACTCAGTGCTGCCACAAAGAGATGACTTAAGTATTCCAACCAATACTTGGAGACAGAAGGTCCCAAACTCTTTCCTCTGTTGCCTTTAGCTGTTGACTGATGTCAGTCAGTCACAGTCTAATTAGCAAATTCTGCTCAACAAATATACAGAAAACAATAACTAACTGTCTTTTTCTGAAACTCTTTTCTGTCACTTTGATAAGCCAGTCTGCTTCACTGAAGTAAGTGCTAGGCTTAGAAAACTGAAACATTGCAAGGGCACATCTTAACAGAAGAAGAAATTGGTAGACCAAAATTATTTTTTCTGGTTTGATTTTAACAGCAATGAGCCTTTAATTTGGCATAGCTCTTACCATCAAGTTTGTATTAAGCAGTTCTAAATTTCATCTTATTGTTCTGAAGCATCTTATAATGGTTTTCTTCTCTTCAGTCTACAGCATACTTGATTTTGAGGGGAGAACAGGGAGAGTGATGACAAAAGATTTATCAGTATCATTTCTCTCTTTCTTCATCTGCACTATGGTAGGTCTTTACAAAAGCTGACTTTTGAAAAATGTGCAAACATGTGCTTTCAGTTTGTCAGAAAGCTTAAATACAAACACCAGGTAGCACAGTACAGTCCTCTGAACTAAAAATCTTGAACAACAACAAGAACAATCTTTATTCAGCTATCCTCCTGCTTTAAGATGAAATTGTGCGCTGCATGTGGAGGTCAAAGCCTGACTTGTTATAGCAGTAAAGGAGACTTTTGTGCTCTATGTCCACATGCTGCTATAATGGATGAACCTTTTTATCTCATTAGCAATCTGCAATTAAAGACAATCATCTGCTCAGATCTCTTCTCCACTAATCTCAGATAAAATTAAACCTGATAGAAATTAGTTCTGTAAAGGACATTGGAAAAGTTCATATTGGAAAGTTGGATTTTAAAATGTGGCTTTTGCTTACATATAATAATATGTTCGTCTAATGTATTGTCTGTGGAAATGTAGCATTCTGGAGTGTTTGGTAAGGTGGAGGTTTTGTGAGAATTTGTAGCTATGTACTGAAAATATAGGATGGGTACGTTTGCCCAAAATAATGAAGATTTATTTAGCATATTTTCCTCTGTGCTATGTCTTGACTGTTTGCAGTACATAAGTACAGCAAGATTGGGGAGGAAGTATTAAAAGGACAAATGGAGATGATATTACAGATAGAATAAAAGAGGTCGTACACTCCTCTGTAAATTTTTAAAGATTTGTAGTGCCTCACATCTTAATTAGTAACACCCAGTACAGTCAAGGTAATCTAGAGATTGAACATGACCATCAAGTTCTTTTATGCTACAAATATTCCTTGCAACTAAGCAGCTATATGGAATAAATTTTTTTAAGGTCTAGGTTCTGACACATATTCAAATATAATGAGGACAATAGTGAATAACCCTGATTTCAAAAAAATAACATGTGCAACTATTAGAGGTCCCATAATCCTTCCCAGATACAGCCCTAAGTAATAATAAAATGTAGCAGAATAGTATTAATCAAGGTGAAGATGATAGAAATCCGACAATTTACTTCACTGTATTCAGGTTGAGATCTTGTTTTCTTTTTACCTTAAGTAAGTTACCTTACTACTAGACGTTTTTATTTTCATCAGATTTCTGTCTCCTCCTGGTGATGCACCTTTGGTAGAATCTGCCTCTGATAAAAGATGGTGTGGCTATTTCACTCATTCTTGTTTTTCATTGGTGGAATTTCTATTGTAGGGCAAGATTTGTGAAAACAAATGCTTAACATGGTCCTGTTGATCCTGTTCTCTTCACACAGACTGTAGCTGCACTTGTATATCACCTATTTGGGACTGTTCTGATCATGTTTCTGTTCATGATCATATTTAAATGTGCCATGATATAAAGCATCACATTTCTAAGAAATAACACAGAGATCCTATTTTCTGTTGACTTATTTCTCTGTGTTCATTTTTGCACCACACAGGTTCACAAGGATGACCTTCAATATCTGCCCAGTTAGTTCCCTTGGTTTCTTCCACGGACAAGAACAGTTGTAAATTTTTGCACTTTCTTCTCATGGTTTGGGTTGGAAGGGACCTTAAAGATCATCTAGTTCCAAATACAAGTTTGCATTATTGCATGTTGCTTTATGAGAGCACCACAAAATATGAAAATGTTGAACATGCACATGAATTTTGTAGGGCTTTTTAGAACTTATTTTCTCTTAATAAGCACTTCTTCCCTTCTTGGGCACTCTCTTTTACCCCTTTTTCTCAGAGGCTTCAGCCACTTGCTGACTTGAGGTTCAATGCCAGGGTTCCCATTCTCAGTCATCCCACTCGTTGAATTTACTATGGGACACTGCATCCTCTGCACCTACACAAAGCTGTTTCAGCCTTCTTAGCTTATTCTTCCCCAGCTATAAAAATTCTGTTTGCCAAATCAGTGCTCCCCTCCAGCAATTAACCCCACAAAATACAAGACGTGTACCTGTTTCTGTAAGCTAGCTTCTGTAATTCTCACATTTGCTTTCCTCTGACTATGTTTTCTCCCAAGTGTTGTTTTTAACCCTTCTCTTAGTCACTCCTCTTGCTCTGCCTACTTTTGCTGTCATTCCCACTCTGATCGAACTCTCTGCTAGGACTCCTATTACTTCTCCATTAGCTGCACTGCTGTTGCTCTGAATACTGAAGTCTCTAAAGACAGACATGAAAAGGCATATGCAGAAGGGAGGGAAAAAAGCCTATAAACAACAATAAAAATCAGGCAAGGCAAAGTCCTTAGGATTTATTATCAATAGTTTAAATAGTTGCAATCTTAATATAAATTTTAAATTTTGTGTCAGATCTCAAAACTATAAAAGTTTCTGTAGATCACTGACTTTATCCTTTTATTTTTAATATAATAACGTAATTCTGTAGGCAGTTTATGAAGAGTGAAGAATAGGTTCTTTTTTCATTCTGAAGTATATGCTATCTAAAGGAATTAGTACAGGAAACAAACACAATTCCAAAACTGGATTTCAGTTACAACTATAAAAATACAAAGAATACAAATTCCATAGCAAAANAAGACAATCATCTGCTCAGATCTCTTCTCCATTAATCTCAGATAAAATTAAACCTGATAGAAGTTAGTTCTGTAAAGGACATTGGAAAAGTTCATATTGGAAAGCTGGATTTTAAAATGTGGCTTTTGCTTACATATAATAATATGTTCGTCTAATGTATTGTCTGTGGAAATGTAGCATTCTGGAGTGTTTGGTAAGGTGGAGGTTTTGTGAGAATTTGTAGCTATGTACTGAAAATATAGGATGGGTACGTTTGCCCAAAATAATGAAGATTTATTTAGCATATTTTCCTCTGTGCTATGTCTTGACTGTTTGCAGTACATAAGTACAGCAAGATTGGGGAGGAAGTATTAAAAGGACAAATGGAGATGATATTACAGATAGAAGAATAAAAGAGATGGTACACTACTCTGTAAATTTTTAAAGATTTGTAGTGCCTCACATCTTAATTAGTAACACCCAGTACAGTCAAGGTAATCTAGAGATTGAACATGACCATCAAGTTCTTTTATGCTACAAATATTCCTTGCAACTAAGCAGCTATATGGAATAAATTTTTTTAAGGTCTAGGTTCTGACACATATTAAAATATAATGAGGACAATAGTGAATAACCCTGATTTCAAAAAAATAACATGTGCAACTATTAGAGGTCCCATAATCCTTCCCAGATACAGCCCTAAGTAATAATAAAATGTAGCAGAATAGTATTAATCAAGGTGAAGATGATAGAAATCCGACAATTTACTTCACTGTATTCAGGTTGAGATCTTGTTTTCTTTTTACCTTAAGTAAGTTACCTTACTACTAGACGTTTTTATTTTCATCAGATTTCTGTCTCCTCCTGGTGATGCACCTTTGGTAGAATCTGCCTCTGATAAAAGATGGTGTGGCTATTTCACTCATTCTTGTTTTTCATTTGTGGAATTTCTACTGTAGGACAAGATTTGTGAAAACAAATGCTTAACATGATCCTGTTGATCCTGTTCTCTTCACACAGACTGTAGCTGCACTTGTATATCACCTATTTGGGACTGTTCTGATCATGTTTCTGTTCATGATCATATTTAAATGTGCCATGATATAAAGCATCACATTTCTAAGAAATAACACAGAGATCCTATTTTCTGTTGACTTATTTCTCTGTGTTCATTTTTGCACCACACAGGTTCACAAGGATGACCTTCAATATCTGCCCAGTTAGTTCCCTTGGTTTCTTCCACGGACAAGAACAGTTGTAAATTTTTGCACTTTCTTCTCATGGTTTGGGTTGGAAGGGACCTTAAAGATCATCTAGTTCCAAATACAAGTTTGCATTATTGCATGTTGCTTTATGAGAGCACCACAAAATATGAAAATGTTGAACATGCACATGAATTTTGTAGGGCTTTTTAGAACTTATTTTCTCTTAATAAGCACTTCTTCCCTTCTTGGGCACTCTCTTTTACCCCCTTTTCTCAGAGGCTTCAACCACTTGCTGACTTGAGGTTCAATGCCAGGGTTCCCATTGCTCAGTCATCCCACTCATTGTATTTACTATGGGACACTGCATCCTCTGCACCTACACAAAGCTGTTTCAGCCTTCTTAGCTTATTCTTCCCCAGCTATAAAAATTCTGTTTGCCAAATCAGTGCTCCCCTCCAGCAATTAACCCCACAAAATACAAGACGTGTACCTGTTTCTGTAAGCTAGCTTCTGTAATTCTCACATTTGCTTTCCTCTGACTATGTTTTCTCCCAAGTGTTGATTTTAACCCTTCTCTTAGTCACTCCTCTTGCTCTACCTACTTTTGCTGTCATTTCCACTCTGATCAAACTCTCTGCTAGGACTCCTATTACTTCTCCATTTGCTGCACTGCTGTTGCTCTGAATACTGAAGTCTCTAAAGACAGACATGAAAAGGCATATGCAGAAAGGAGGGGAAAAAAGCCTCTAAACAACAATAAAAATCAGGCAAGGCCACGTCCTTAGGATTTATCATGAATAGTTTAAATAGTTGCAGTCTTAATATAAATTTTAAATTTTATGCCGGATCTCAAAAAGTTTCTGTAGATCACTGACTTTATTCTTTTATTTTTAATATAGTAACATAATTCTGTAGGCAGTTTATGAAGAGTGAAGAATAGGTTCTTTTTTTTTCATTCTGAAGTATATGCTACCTAAAGGAATTAGTACAGGAAACAAACACAATTCCAAAACTGGATTTCAGTTACAACTATAAAAATACAGAGAATACAAATTCCATAGCAAAAAGTGAAATTATTCTTTTTTTGGCCTTCACTGCCTCTGAAATCCAAGACAGAAGCATGGATACCTATTAACCACCCCACCTGTTTCTAAGAGCATGTAAAAAGTCAGAAACATAGTATATAGTGTTTACAATATTTTTCAGATGACTAAATAGAATAGAGTACAATATTAATGCAAATTGAATTTGTTGGGTATGAAAATAACCTGTGAAATTTCACTGAATTTGTGCTAGAAAATGTACTTCTTATTTTTATATAACCTCTAAGCTTCTTCCAGTCCGCTATTTCACTGAAAAGCCTTTCTTGACCCTATATTCACTTCTAATTTTAAATGTTTAGAAACTTTTTTTAAACTTATCTTTTTTTCTCTCTGATAGCTTGTTAACTACCAGTTAAAAGTAGAACTGTTACTGTAAAATTCAAATACAGAAAAAGAAACTTAACAACACAGACAAAACGGGTTGCTGAAGAAATCATAACATGCAAATATTTGAAAGTAATTTAAAAATTACCTGAGAAAAGAGGAAGAACTATGGAAAAAATTATCTCACTATGTCTAACTATAGTGTCTAACTCTAATCTATATCAGAACATACTAACTTAAATTATATATCACTGCTTGCTAGGCCTTCCCATTTGTTGTTCAAAGCAGAAGGCTTTTAATGCTAAAAAAGCATACAAGTGAAAAAGGAAGAGTATGGAAGAACAGTGAAAAAACTAGGAGTAGTTTGAGCAGAAAAGGATGTTGATTCAAGAAAGGAAAGCCAAATGGACAAAGGGAAAAAATAAAAAGAAAGTGAGAGAACAAAGTCAAAGCAAAGTGTTATGAAAGAGAAGACAGTTCAGAGGGAGAGAAGAGGGTTCCTGAGTGCTTTTGAGTTGGAATTTGAGGCAGATTAATTTTGGAAATCCCTGTGGGCTTAGAGTAATCATTTGCTGTTTCCTCTTTTGTGTTAAGTTGTTTAATTTTGTTCCTTGTAATGTGTATTCTGGAGGGAGACTAGTACTTCTCTGAGTAATTTGGTGTTATTGCTTGTGTTTGGTTTCCCAGACAGGAAGAAGACCTTTTATGCAATGTGGTTTCACATTCCACGCTAATCTTTTAAGAGGATTCCCCTGTTTGCAAGTCTCTAATGAACTGATTCTCACTAGATCCTTGATTATCAAGACACAAAATTTGAAAAGAAATACTTATTAATTGGTGTGCCTGGGTTTAAATTAGCAGTACGGTTTGGTTAACTAAAAGTAATTTGCAATAATATAAATCTGCTCAATTATTTGTAAAAATATCAATTATTCTTTTAAGCTTCCTAGTAAATACATTCAAGTTAAGAACTGAATGTTCACAAATAGCAGACATGGAAACACAAGAAATGAAGCTTATCTGGTTTTTTTTTTGTGGGAAGGAAGGATGGGGATAGAAGAAAAAGGTTTAGAATTAAACCTCACCCCAAATGTACACATAATTAAAATTTGGCTAAATCAAATTTAAATAATGGCATGTCCATATTGTGCATAGAAATTGCACAGCAATACTGCAAAAAAAAAAAAAATCATGAACACATTAGGATGTTGACCTGGTTCAAAGGCAGTGTCACTAAATGGAATTTGAGATGTCATTACTTTTTGGCACCCACTTCTGACATTATGATCTCTTGACCGCAAAGTGATATCACATCCATTAAAATATCCAGGTTTCACGTAAAAGGAGTAAATGAATGGGCAGAGGGCAGGGGGTGAAGAGGGAAGAGGAGAAAGCTAGATGTTGCAAATTATGTGAAAGAGATTGGATTAAGCTAACACAGCGTTTCTCCAGAGCTTGGAAATGAGAAGAGTTAAAGTAACAAGGCAAAGTGAGAACTGAAGAAAATTTGTATCTTCTAGGGCTCTTTCTGGCCTCTTCATCTAACCATTTCTTCTCGTTGTGATGACCAACTTGTTTTTAAGATGGAAATGTAGGGTATATACCTTAACTGATAAAATCGGAAAACACTTTTTTTTTTTTTCAATTGTTCCTCTACAAACCTTTCCCCATATACTGACTCCTGGGAAAGTTTTAATTTCTGTTGAGCCATTGCAGATGCAACTGCTTTTCAATTTCTTCTCTCTCACTCCTGGACTATGGAAGAAGAGTTGATAGCTAAGGAGATGGCAAAAGCTTGTACCCTTCAGGGTCACGTAAGGGCCTGCTTTTGTAGGCATGTGTGATGAGAAATGTATCCACATTTCAGAGCCAAACATTAGTAGTCACAGTTCCAACATACAAAATAAAGTCAGGAAACAAAATCTACAGCCTACCATAATATTTCAGTAGTTAAGTAAGTGCCCTACAAATGGCGACAAGAGACAGTAAAACTAGAAATCACTCCATATACTCTGACTCGATGTCACTTTACTTGATATTTCTACAAAGAAAGCTATCTTGATCCTCATGCCTAGTCCATAAAATGAAACAATAAAGGCTTTTAAATGGTGTTTTTCCAGGCTGAACCTGACAATTCCAGGCTCATATTGAATTATAATTTATTCTGCTTTAACATTCTGTTGTTGATTTGGGACAGTTTCGTGAAAATTATTTGACTATTACACTTGGTTTATTCACCTAAAGATATACTCTGTCAATTAATTTACTGTGTAGAATATAGCATATAAGGTATCTTTACAACCTTATAAATGCTTTATTGTATCATGCAGTTTGTATAAGAAACAGAAAGTCAATTTAAATGAACTGCAGCAAAGGTTCTTTCAATAAATTCAGTACTTAGTTCAATGAATAATGCATTGTTGAAGGTGTTTCTACATATGGAACATCAGCTAATTTTACTCACTGTCACTTATTTATAAAACAGTGTTTGATGTTTTTTACCAACAAGTAGAAAGCCCAACAGTTGTCTGCTGTGAATGTGTTGAGGCTGAATAAGCTCCAGCTGCCTGTTTTAGTCTGAATGAAATGCGCTGTGAATTCGTGCAGCCGCCATGCATCAGATAGTCCACATTTCACATCAGTATATGTATTTAATGGAGAATCCTTTTTGATTGGTAAATATTAATGCAATCTGTGAGGTCATTAAATTGGAGTCTGAATCCCTTCACGGCAATGGACCTCTGTGCAGTAAAATTCATCTGCTGCTTTCTACTGCAGTAATAAACTTTTTAAAAATATAAAATAATAATTTTACTTGATTTTTTTATACTTTGGTCATTTGCCCACTTTAAATTACTTCCCACAAAATTACATCAGCTGGCCAAATAGACTTTAACTGCAGTGAACCCCATAATGAACAAGTTGCAGTATTTTGCACTCTTACTGTGCAGCTTGTCTATTGTATATCTACCAGTCAAAAGGACAAGACACAGGAAGTTAAAGAAAAAGCAACATAAAGCTGAGTGTGCTTGAAAATTGATTGAATAAATCAGTGGCTCACTGATTTACGTTAGTCCATTGAAATTAAATAAAATGAAAACAAACACTGAACACCAATCTACAGAAACAAAACTCAAAAAAACCGCCTCCCCTAAATAAAACAAAAAAGACTCCTAGAGTTAATAACCACTTCCTTTTCTTCAACTCCAGTGGCAGCTTGCGATTTGAAGTTTTTATCGATAGATTGATGTATGTCAAAGATACATTTGAGTACAACAGATGCCTGTTGGTGATTGGAATTTAACTCTAACAATAACAGCATTTTGACATACCAAGTATTGAAAGAAATTAGTATTTTTAACATTTGTTACCTAAATTAGTGCAGAGAAGCTGCTTGAAAATTTTCTGGGAAGATGCTTTAATGGTGAGTTCTGGGTAAAGGACTTAGTTACTTGAACTGCGAGACATTAAATGCTATTAAAACTATTGAATGTCTAGCATCTTAAAAAAAACCCAAACAACACAACTTATAGTATTTTTATTCCAACCAAATATCCCATAAAATGCCGAGAGAGCGGGCCCCTCACCATAAGAAGGATGTTGAGGCTCTGGAGCGTGTCGAGAGAAGAACAACGAAACTGGTGAAGGGGCTGGAGAACAGGCCTTATGAGGAATGGCTGAGGGAGCTTGGGTTGTTTAGCCTGGAGAAGAGGAGGCTGAAGGGAGACCTCATTGCTCTCTACAACTACCTGAAGGGAGGTTGTGGAGAGGAGCGAACTGGCCTTTTCTCCCAGGTGACAGGGGACAGGACGAGGGGGAATGGCCTCAAGCTCTGCCAGGCGAAGTTTAGGTTAGAGATTAGGAGGAAGTTTTTTACGGAAAGGGTCATTAGGCACTGGAATATGCTGCCCAGGGAGGTGTTTGAATCACCTTCCCTGGAGGTGTTTAAGGCAAGAGTAGACGAGGTCCTGAGGGACATGGTTTAGTGATTGATGGGAATGGTTGGACTTGATGATCCGATTGGTCTCTTCCAACCCGGTGATTCTGTGATGAGCATTCATTAATGATAATGAATATATAAAATAACATTTATTTAATGTAATTGCAGTTTTGAAAATATCAGAAAATACCAGCTGTTTTTTAAAGACACTACTTCTCACTATTGACATAAAAATTGTGTTTCACTCTTCTTTACTATGAAAATATCTTTGTAAATGTCATCTAAGATCCAATAGGAGAAAATATGTGAAGACTTAAAGTATTGGGAACAATGCTGTCAGTACACTCTAAGATTAAAACCATAAACTCATAGTTTATTTAAAAGCATATAGATGATTTGCAGAATACATTACAATATTCAAAATGAGATAACAAAAGATAGGTTTGCATTCATAACTCTCATGGGTTATTTAATCTGTACTATGTCGTTTCCAATTTCAGGACTAATAATACTACATTCTCTTCTGAAATTTTTCATTTGTTGAGTGAAGTTTCTACTGCTTCTTTATTAGCATGTATCTTTTTCTTCCCTCATTTCCTAACTGACTTTCATTTACCTGGCTTTTCTACATCATTTTCTTCCATCTAGAATGGAAATTTCTTCTACACTGCAATTGCAACCACCATCTTCATAAATCCCAAGAACAGCATTACTGACAGATTTACTATCACTTTCTTCACTTAAAAACAAATTCATTATCTGATGAGATGTACTTTTCTTCATATGCATTTTGAAATCCTTAATTTTCTTTCTTTATAATCTTCGTAGGAAACAGTTCTTCAAGATTTATAAAGAAGACAACTTATGAATAGATTC
This sequence comes from Piaya cayana, assembly GCA_013389865.1. Taxonomy (NCBI): domain Eukaryota; kingdom Metazoa; phylum Chordata; class Aves; order Cuculiformes; family Coccyzidae; genus Piaya; species Piaya cayana. The sequence continues at coordinate 333,670 of WAAB01013888.1, forward strand.
TTCTTTTTCCTTGTAATAATTTTCTTTTGCTTCTCTGTCTATATATGCTCGTGGGGGAAAAAATACCTCTAGCATTTTACAATTTTTATTTAATTAGAATGGTTAATTGCTTAGGTTCATTTTATTGAGGTGGATATTTCACTTTACTTTTGTTTATCTCAGAGACATTTAATGTTCTATCAAAATGTTTATTTTAAAATAAGTACTTGCTCCCATTATATCATTCAAAGTAAAACATGGTAATAGTGGACTGTAATGTATGATTTGAAGTATTTCAAATTTATTGGTACAGCATAATCACTAAGAAAATACTCTAAGGGCCATAAAATATTGAATGGAGTCAAATAAAATAACTTTTATCACAAAACATTATTGGAAATGTAAGCCTCTGTTCTTGAAATGGAAATATTGAAAGCCTGTCTGTCAGCCTAACACAAATATGATTTCATTAATTGACGGCTGTTACATATTTGGTCGAATATGTAGCTGGAAAATAATTGTGGATGATTTGTATAAAATGAGATATCCCAAATTAAATCCTCATTAACCAGTCATTCTCATAAAAATATATGCTTGGCTTTTAGTACTTGGAAGGAATAGATTCATATGGTATTCTCTGATGTGCTTTAATTTTACCTAAGATGAAACATTTTATTGCTAAAGTATTTAAATTTTTTTTAAAAATTGGAAAAAAAAAAGTAATGATTCATCAATCAATCCAAATCTTGAATATGAAAAATCCGATGATTTTCTGCTCTGATTAACATGTAATAATAATGAAGACTTCAAGAGAGGACTTGTTAGTTTGTCTTGGTTTGGATGTTTCACTGGTTTGTTAGCATGGTGGTTCAAAGAAGAAATTTGAAAACAAATGGCTCCAAAGGGAGAAAATAAAACCTTATGTTGGATATGCAATATAACTTTCAAACTAAATCAATCTACTAAACAAATTTCCAAATAGATAAGCTATCTTTTTTTTCATCTTTGCCATCCTTTAATTTTTTCCTGATTGAAGACTAGATAGACTGTACCAATGGCCCTTGATGGGTGACCAGCAGCCATTGGCTATAAAACACCATTATTTTTCCATGAGGCTGTCACATGGAGTCCTATCAGAAAATTACAGTTCTATGAAATTAAACTGCTGTTCTACCACCCTACCCTGAGTTTAACAGAAATAACCCCCAAAAGCCTGGGTCTGCAGAACACAGTATTACTCACCCCTGGCATCTTACTCATTTGCCAATCAACAACCTCTTCCTCTGTGGGCAGCTAAAAGGGTAAGAAAGGACATCAGATCTGTGCAAAGACAAGTAGCTACTCCTTCTTTTTCCCATTTTCTGGACAGGAATTTTTCCACCTCCTCCTTTGCTAAAGAAATGATTTTGTCTCTGCTCTTCTGCTCTACTACTTTTAGGCAACAACCTCTCTACTGTAAAGGAACTGGTGCTACTCAGTAGGTTCTTCATGCTTGGGCAAGTCCATTTTCTGCTTTGCTGCTTTGTTCAGCAAATTTTGGGAAACCAGGGTAATTCTGGTTTGCTTGTCAATGGGTGGTTTAGCAGTGAGTGCTAGGTGAGAAAAGTAGTAATTATGGTTATACAATTTACATTGGTTTTATATTAAAATGTATACTGCTAAGTTCTTGAACACGTAGAAGGCCTTTAATGACAGGAATCATAAGACACCAACAATGTAGAACAACAGCAACCGGGATGAGGAAGAAGAGGCTCTTGTTTAACTGTTTTTCTTCTAGGTTATTTAGTACCTCTTCTTAAGCCACAGTCACTGTAGTCTAAGTTACTGGTCACTTGAGTTTATACATGCCCCTCCCATGAATACTTTTTCTGAATTTGTGTGTTAAGTTTAGCTCAAGACATTTAAGATATTCTCCCTCTATCTGAATACTAGTTGTTCAAAATTAGAATTTCTCCAGTTACCTGGGTTAAATTCGATCAAGATGATGTGACATACTGTAGGAAGAATAATGTTTCTCTTTGACCTCCTGCTCTCAGTGCAATGAGCAATTTTTGCTAATGGCAACTTCCTGAACTGCACATACGTTGACACTAGGAGCAGACACACAATAAGATCTGATCTGACCTATACTACATTTGGCAAAAATCCCAGGTTAATCACCCTTTTCGGTCTGACCCCCCTTTCCTCCCCGTCCCTCCCAAATATATATGAGAAAATTGTCACATGCAGATTTCAACATCACTACCACTGCTGATTCTTCAATATTGCTTCTGGATTATTCTTAATGCAGCATTTATCTTAAACTATAACCAGACAGCTTTTCTTCCTCTTTGTATTCCTTTCTTATCTCAACTTCGATGTTATTCAGGAAATTGTTGAGTGTTATCCCTAATCCTTTTGTTTTTATGAGCTCATACTTATTTTTTTCAGCTGGGGATATATGATTCAAAGTTCACCTTCTGCAGCAGAATGCTGCAGGTATACATCTTTACCCACGTGCTGAATCACTTGTAAAAGTGGGGGGATAGTGCTTTGTCACTATATCCTATTCCTGAACCTAGCATGTTATAAAGCAGAGGGGTTCGTAAATGAGGTTCCTTGATTTTTTTTTCATTTGGGATTCACATCCTAAGTGCAATCAGTTTATTCTAAGCATAATCCTGAAAAAATAGATCAAAATATGTCTGCTTCTTTTTTCTTTAATCTCTTTTTCATTGTATTATTAGGTCCCTGCCTAGATTACTCTTCTCTATAAGCAGTTAATTACATCCTTAATATGAACTTCAGAATAAAACAGATCCTGTATCTACTTAGCTCAATCAGGAAAAAGACATAGCGACTTCAGTGAATTTCATCGTGAGGCAGAAATTATTTCAAACTTCTTTTGAATTGTTTTAATTCATGAGAGAAATACAAAACAAATTCTAAAGCAGAAGACTGCTAAAAGGTAACCTACATAAAAAGTAAGGGATGTAAGTTGGGAATGTGTTATCAAATTTAAGTCTTAAATGCAGGATATTCTGCTGAAAATAGATATAAAGGATACTCGTGGGAAGCTGCTGTTGAAGAAACTGAGAAAGGAAAATTGAAAGGTATGCAATGTACCTTTCTGTTTCTTTATTTTGGTCACCATTTTGTTGACCATTTAAGTTAATGGCACTTCATAGCTGATTTTGAACTTGTAGTTTTTATAGTTGTTCTTTGAACTGGCTTTAGGTTATGATTTTTATTTTTGGCTAAATTTGTTTTAATCTCTTCTCTCATTTCCCTTTCCCTGGAGGAGGGGGAGGGAAGGAAATGGGAGAACACATGGGGACAAGGACAGACACACGGATGGACAGAATTGGGGCACAGCTGCTCAGGTTGGCTGCCAATCAAGCTGAACTGGGGCTAAATCATGACAGTAAAACTATGCAAAACTAGGGTATGCAAAGTATCACACTCAGGTAATTAGTATACACACATTTTAGGGCCAGGAATTTACTATCAACTGTGCATAGTGGATAGCTTCCCACAACAAAAGACATTTCTATCCTCAACAAAACTGTGTTTTAAATTTGCGAACATATCCTACTAACAAGAGAAATGAATTAATATATGGATGAAAAATATAAAATATTAAAATATCCTGGGATCTGTAATTTCCAAAATAAATTGTAACAATTCCCTAGGGATATATTGAGGAACTATGATGGTCTAAATAAAGGTCATTGCATTAATGATTCAGAGTAGAAGCCAATTTTTAACCATGATACAGTTCCGGTTACTCTAAGTAATCAAGAACAAGACTCTAAACTAAAGGCAAGCAACAAAAGGAAATTCTAATAGATAAAGTGCTGTTGTAAGGTATAAATCTAAGCACTATGCATGTACAGGCTTGGAAACTGAAATAACTGTAAACTCTGAGTGACTCTGAAACCCTCGAGATCAGCACTTCTTCGCTGGTAAGAATATTATATTTTAGTACCTGTATATAATATATACCTGTATATGCAAAAGCATCTATGGAGTTAGTTCAGTTTCTGACATGATTTCATGATACATCTGGTAATCACACCAAAATGTGAAATACATTTCAAACTGGATTCTTCCGAAAGCCCTAAATGACATCAACTTTTAAGTCAGCTACGTGCCTTTGCAGACCTACCTTGAGAAGACTTTCTCTTAAATCTTATTAAGAAAGTATTTGGTACCACTGAGTGCTTTCAGCAGTTCAGGGCTTCCCTTTTCTCCCTTTTTCTGACACTAGATCCCTTCTTTCTGGTGACTCTAGGTTTGTATGCCTCTTCACTATACTTAGCCATGAAGAGAATGTTGAGATAAAATTACTGAAATGATGTTGTGTATGTGTTTTGTGGATGCCTCTAATCAGAAGGCAAGGAAATTATAGGATTCAGTAAAGTCATACTTACTGCCTATATATATGATCATTTCATTACTGCGAATAATTAGAAAAATCAGCAGCTATCTTTTTATGTACACACACTGGTGGGTTACAAAAATAAAATTATCTGAAAAACCTGGAAAAAATAAACATATTCTGGAAACAAAGTAATAAAACCACAATAATGAACAACCAAAATATTAAAGGTGCCATTACAAAAATACAAATTAGCCTAAAAAGGTAAAGTGTGTAAATGTGATCAATTGCTGTCTGAATCTAGAGGCAGACAAAAGTGATTCTCAACTGAATATTAGATTAATGTCTCAACACTGAAAACTAGTAATTTTCCACAACTATCTCAACTGTTTCTTCTGGGGCTTGAGGTTCATCTGTTTGTTTGGTTTTGTTATTCCCAAAATGAAGGAAAAAGAGCTCCTAGGCCTTGTCAAGACTATATCCTCTTTAATCTTTTAAGATATCCTTTCTCTGCTGTGAAAGTCACCTGGAAGCTTGCATGGCTTTGAAGGCAAGGAGACACCTAGTAGTTGTGACAAGCTGAGGCAATGCAATAACAGTAAATAACCTTCCTCTAAGCTTGAACAACTTTGGGCCTCTGCTGTAGGGAAGGCATTTATTTCAGAAAGTAAAACTTTCTGAGTCTTAGAGATAATTCTGCATTTTCTACCTCACTTTTCCCTATGTTAGGCTAAGACAATAATTTTATCATCATACTGACCTAGGAAACTTGCCTTTCTTGCTCTTCTGTTTATGTGCATAAGGAAAGTAATCCAACCTCCCATGCAATGCAGCATTTTGTACTATTGCTGTCCACAGTAGAGGTAAGCTGTAATGTAAATTCTTGTTAGTCCATATCCTAGGATTTCCTTCTTTATTCTGCTTCTTGAAATGGCATGGTACCAAGGTACTTTATAGATCCTAGCGAAAAAATTGTCAATTAAAGTCAACAGAAGTAAAAACCTGTTGGAATTTTCCTGCAGTGGACCCAGTTCATCAATTGATTGACAATAATTTCAGGAATTGGTTAGCAGTTTGACACCCATTTGTGCCTTTAACACTGTATTACAACCTAGAGAGGGGTTGCATTGGAAGTGAAATATGAATGTGTAAACTGGTATATGTCCTTATGTAGTATATAAGTATTTTTTATTGCATCTTTCACTTAAAAATCAATTAACAGTTTAGTGATAGATACATGATGGGAGGGAATAATCAGAAGGAAATTTGAGGCTACAAAGTATAGCAACTGGATAAGACTTGTAGAAGGGGAGGCTGGAGCTTGACTTTCTTTGCAGTGGGGTGGGAAGTGGGAGTGAGGAAGAAAAAACATATCCTCTGCAGCAATTAATGTAAGTTAGTAGTATGAAGCAAAATCTATGTATTTGAGGATAAGTTCTTGAAACAGAAGTAGTGAACATTGGAAAGGTCACCCCATCAAGGAAAGCCACTAGGCTGGTCAGGCAGGAATTGCCCTTGGAGAAGTCATGCTGGCTGTCCCGAATTAACTCCCTGTACTCTATATGCCATAGTTTCTGAGAGTATCTCTTCCATGATTTTCCCAGGCACAGAGGTGAGGCTGACAGGTCAGTAGTTCCCAGAATCATCTTTTCTACCCTTTTTTAAAATGGGCACAATGTTGCCTTTCTTCCAGTTCAAATTATATCTTCTGCACTGATGTAATTACAATAGAAAGACTGAGGTTCTAAAAGTAAGCATTCATTGCTTCAAGGAGTCACAAGGCTGAGTAGTATAATGCTTTGCCACCCTTTCAAATTGACAAAAATTGCAAGAATTTCTTAGGTGGGTAACCTCTACCCTTTACATGTGACTTTTTCTGTCCTTTGTCAATTTGTAACTTCAGAATTCCAGTGTTAGAAGAAAATGTGATGTATTAAGCATTAATAATACCGTATCATTACAGTCAAACTCAACACAAAGATCATAGTCATGCTAGCAGGACAACCTGTCTTCATGGGGACTTACTAGTTGTCCTTAAGTTACTTGTTTGTTTGAGGGGAGAAAATGACACAAGAGTGTTAAATCTCATATTCTCAAAATATTTCTGGTTAACATCTGAAAGATGGTACAGTACTTATGAAGCAACTGCTTAGAATCGTGCTCCTGTGTTAGAGAGTGAGACTTTCAGAGCCTTATTTCACATCAGGAATTCCTGGTTTGTAGTAAAGGAATAGGCTATGCAACCTGAGGATAACTAAAGGTACATCAACCATAAATGCAAATGCTTTCTTATCGTCTGTGGGGGTCATTTTGCTTCCCTTCAAGTGGAATGTATCATCCTAATAACATGCCTTAGTCTTTTCTCTCATGAGAATAAAGTTTCACAAGTCTGCTTGGCTTCTAATGTGCTAAAAATTTTGCTGCTTCACTCACATGCCTGTGCATAATAGCAATGAAAATCTAGCATGACCTTTTCCATTAGTAGCAAAAATCTCACCGACAATACGATATTTTACAATATAAATTTGGATAGTGACATTACATTCAACAGTGAGGTTTTAGAACTAGTGAAATCCCCATTTGCAGACCGTGAAATAATTCCCTCTCAATTTAAAGTACAGAAAAGTCATGATAGGCCTCATTAATTGATCTATAAACTGCAAAGCATATTACTCTCAAACTATCCACACTGTTGTCTTAGTTCATTATAACAGCAGTTCCTGTTCACACTATTAAGACTGAGATTCGTTTCTACTGCAGCAGCATTTCTGTTCTAAAACACATCGCTCAGAGGTCCATGGCTTAGTAATTTGTAGGTAGCCTTCAGCCAAAAAAAAAATCTCATTTAGAGATTGTTTACCTTGCTGTACAGATACAGGCGGAGGTTTATGTTTCCTAGTTTTCCAGTTAAAGAAGGAAATGACAAAAGTACAAGAATACGTTCAGGAGCAGCATAACAAAAGCTAAGTGCACAGTGGTAAAAAATACCCCAAATCTGAGGCTTTCTCATTTGAGAAAAACATCATAATGAACTCTCGTGGAACTGCAGATTAGAAAACTCTTTTGCAGGGTCTTCTTCACATGACCATTAGGCATGTCTTCATTGTGCATTAGGATTAACTAAGCCAACATTCCTGCCACACATCAAAAATCACTGCATTGTTGCAGGTTAAGGGCTGGATTCTGGGGAAAAAAGGGAAGAGTAACTCGCATCAAGGAGACAATGTGCAAAATATCCATTACAAAAAAACTGTGTTATATGATTTGGAACCTGTTCATTATTAACGCACCATGAAAAACTGGTTCCTTCTTCCCTCTTGTGCTGAATTTCAGAGTATCTGTTTCCATTCTTCTGCTTGTATTTTATTTTATTTACCCCTTCAAGGTGGAGAACATCTTTGCAGTGTGTCTAAGAAAAAATATTGAGCTGACAGCATGAAATAGAAACTGTTAGCTATATGCTCCTCTGAGATCTCCTTGTTCAGAGGTGTGGAAGGTTTGAGCCAGTTTTTGGGCAGGCAGGGCAATAGAGTTCAGTGGTGTCTTCACATAGATCACCAGTATGTGCTATGTAATCACCTCAGAAGCATTTCAAACTTCACATCACTCGGTAGTCTGATAGAAGAGCAAAGAAGGGAGTTGCATAGCTTATTGTCAGTGCCTCCTGCCCCCATTTACCAGTAAGTAGTAACAGTCGAGAAGGAATTGTTCATGTCTCTAATATTCATCTAGATTTCTCATGTGCTCCTCTATGCTCCTTTGTTACTAGAACTCCTTTGATGCCTTCAGCACCTCAGACAAATACCCTCTCAAACTTTGCTTCATCTCATACTCACAAGAGAAAGAAGACAGATTTCTTCAATTTGAGATAAAGTTCCTATAATATTGCACTGCATTTTCTACTCATTTTCTGTATTTGACCTTTTTCAAATTTTGGACAAACCTATTTTCAATCCCTGTCTCCTTTTGTTTCTTTTTGTTGGTGGTGATCTGTCACTTTGCCTCCCAAGTGACAAGTTTTGTGCCACAGTCTTGTTTGGAATTGTGCTTTCTCTTTTAACTTCATCTTAACTGCCAAAGCAGGACTTCTTGAAAAGCACAAAAGAAAAGAGACTCTGTGCTCCTTATGATTCTCAGGTGAATCAAACAGCTGGCTCGCATTTGTGCAGTTGAAACTCTCCTTTATTCAAATTGTTTAACAAGGTGATCGGGGATTGAGTTTACCCTTATTTTGCAAAAGATCATGTACATATATATGACTTTTTTTTCCCAGACTACATAAGATATCTTAGAACCACTCAATAGAAGCCTACTGAATTGTATTTTCTATTTCAAAGCCTTTTCTTTTCTAGTTGAATCCTAATATTACTATTAACAGGATATTAAGTGCTGTGCAATATGGAATATAAGTCATTGTAGATAATTTATGCCAATATGATATAAAATTTTTATCCACTCATGTTACAGTTTAATAAAAAAACCCACCTAGAAATTGATATGGAACTGATCTTAATAAATACAGTACAGTGTAGCATATATTTTACCTTATTAGTTTCAAGGTGAGCTGGAAAGCTATTGACAGCACATTTCAGCATTTATAATATGTATTTATTAAGGCACTCTCAGTAATGCTACTTTCTGAAATTAATCACTTATTTGTATGTTTTTAAAAATCTTCAGGGAGTGCTGGTACCATTCACTGAAATACTGAAGCATAATGTATTGTTCTCACTCTGCTGGTCACTTCAAACATGCTGTATGTGACATGCCTTTTAAATTGTTATCTTGTGATAATAGGGACAGGAGAAGAATATATAATACAATCTTTTTTTTCCAAATAAATATTTTCTGTGACTTTTTGTTACTCTAGAACACACAGCTGTGTTTATGACAGGGTGTATATGGAAGTACCTGATATTGAAACTTGTATGGTTGAACAAGCCATTTGCTGTGCTGTCACTGTCCAGATCAGCAGAGCTTTGAAACAGAGCTTTCCTTCTGTCTCATAGAGAAAGGGATGTTGGTAAAATTATCTTCCTCATCTGCAGCAGCATTAATTTGTTCACCTTAGTTGTGCAGACACAGGTCTTCCTCTGGGATGCTAGCAGTGAACTATCCACTGCTGCTTGCGACAAAAGTATGAGTCACGTAATTCCTAGCTGGAACGTCAAGGGAAAATACCATGTTTTAATTTTTGAGATACAAGTTTGAAGCAAATCTAATAGACCACACTCAGAAGAATTCTGATTGCAGGATCAGTGTAGTTTTCCCTCTCTAATTTCCTAGTACTTAGCACCAGAGAACAATAAGGGTTCTATAATTAGATCAAAAGGATGGTACCTTAGTACCTTTTGTCTTGTTTCAGAAGCCTACTAGAGTAGTAATAAGAGGATGGCATTTCTTCTTTTCCATCTAATAGAAATCACTCACTTGAGCATGCCCAAATGTTGTCTTCAAAGAATCTGCACTTAAGAGAAAAAAAAGACAGCATTATTTGTGATTCTACAGAAATAGCTAAGTGTGGACCCTCAGTGATATAGTTGCAGCTGAACTCAGGCTTCTGGTTTCGCAAAACTGACCTGTAGTGTCGTGGTTTTGATTTTAGACCCTCCTTGGTAACCAGGTTGTAACTGAGGAAGTAGTCATCCCCCCAGTATTCCATGCGATTTTCTACGTAAACCAGGGTATAAACAAGAAGGGCGAGAAGCCTCTTTCTCTCTCTTCCTCTCTTTCCTTTCCGGTGGACCCTGGGAGCAGGTTCTCTGCTATCAGTTCTGCTCGTGTGGAGGAGTGAGGCCCAGTGAGGCCTTGTGGACCTTGAGAANTGGCAGAGGGGTCGGATCCAAACCGTTACATGTAGCTAGAAACATACAAAAGTAAGCAACAATTTACTGCTAACAGGAAATAAGTAAGAGTTTGACTGTAACAGCTTAGCAGGACTTTCTTGGATTTTAAGATTTTGTTTAAAAATTTCTGACCCAGACAGCACCAGTGAGAGATATATGCTTATTGAATACCAGGCTCTGCATGCTGTATCTGCCCTGTGTGCTCTCAACAAGACATGCATGTGGAAGCAACAGTGCTGTAGAGGAGGATGAGCATGTAAGAAATAACAATACTATTGTGCAAAAATTAGAAGTGAACTGAAACTGCAGGTATCCAGTGTGAAAGCTTTGGCTTTATCCTTGTTCCACAAAAAAACCTACACATCCAGACAACAGATTCTGCTTCTCCTGAAGTGAGATTAATACAAGTGAATTTATTGACAAGAAAATGGTGTAAGAAAATATAAAAGCAAGCTATAGTCTACTTAGTGTAAATTTGAGATTGTAGTGAGGTGAATGACAGATCTGTGTTGTAGCCTTGATGGAATTGTTCACTTTGTAATTGGCATAACTGTCAGGGCTTTTCCCTCACAACTTTAGAATGAAGGCTTAAGGCATGCATGTGGCATTGTTCTTAGTGAAATGCGTTAGTAAAAGAAATTGTGAAACACGTTTGCAGGCAGGTCTCTGTGCTATTTAGACTTTGGCAGAAGATCAGTCATATTCAATTATATAGTGAGATTTTGGCATGCAATACAGAGGATTATATTTTCAGAAATACTTTCACTCTAGACACAAAAGGATCAGAGCTTTTCATCATAAAGGACAAATTAAAAAAAATCACATCTATAGATGCCTAGGCATTCCAAATCTGCATATTGAGATTTTATCATTGAAGCTAGATGCTGAAGCAATTGTGAGAAATCCTAGTTCTTTCAAAGTATCCTAGACCTAACAGTTGGCATGGTAGACAGTGCATATTTAAAATCAGGAAGGCATATGACAGCACTGCACATAAACTAGAACAGCTAAACACAATTGATATTCGCATAGTTCACGGTGTGCCCATGTTAAACAAGATTATACTATTCCAAGACTGTGAATAAGACCTTTTTATATATGAAAGTACCACTAACCAATACAACAAAAATGGGTTTAAACACAATATTTCTAGTTTCACTTTAAAAAGTAAGCCAAAAAGTCATGATAATGGCAATAGTAAAGATTGCATCCAGGACCTTACATCAAATGCTTGTCCTATCAAGGAACTATTCTTGTTTATACTTTGTTTTGACCTGGCTAGCACAAGTTAAATTCCTGTGACATCACATTTGAGTTTTGCTTTAATTTTTAAACTTTGTACCACTTAGAAGACTTGTCAGTCTATGCCCTTTTTCTTCACCTGTTTTATTATCCCAAGTATTAAAACAAAAACAGTGCAATAGGAATGTATTTGATTCTGCAACTCTAACGATGAAAAAAAGGATGCCTAAATTAGAAATGCAAGAATTGGAGAATTTGCAAATATATTCTTATTAAGATTTTAGATTGATTAAACAGAAATTTCAAGCAGAAAATTATTTTTCCCTCTGCTGCTGAAACACTTATTGCAGCTCATAATTCATGAAAGTCATTTGCAGTGCTATAGTCAGAAGTAGTCCTGGTATACATATGTGAATCTAGAGAGAAATGCATGCAAGAGTTGTGATAATTTGAATTATTAGGCTAGCTTTTAGGCTGAGAAATTCAATGGACATTTATTCTTAATGGTTTGAATGCAGATGTGAATGACTGACAGAGTGGCAAAAATGCAGACAATAGCTCTTCCCAAATCTACTTTCTCCCACACTTATGCCACGTCAGCAAAGCTTGATGTCAGGAAAGCTCAAAACCTTTCTCCTCTGTTCAGTTAGGTATACATAAATATTTGTATGACAGTGATTAAATTACAGTAAGAACTAAAGAAAGATCCACTATTCTGAGAGCGATTGTACTATCTTCTTGTTTCTCTCATTTCTTTCCTGCCCAAATACACTGAAATTTACTTTTTCAATATCCTATAGTATGAAAAAAAACCACATAATCTGTTTCATCACAATAATTAAGTTACCTCTTATACTATTTATATAGAATCATAGAATTACCAGGTTGGAAAAGGTCCCTTGGATCATCAAGGCAATCCTTCCCATCTACCCCTAAAACATGTCCCTGAGCACCTCATCTACCCATCTTTTAAACACCTCCAGGGAGGGTGATTCAACCACCTCCCTAGCAGCTTGTTCATTTGCCCAATGACCCTTTCTGTGAAAATTTTTTTTCTGATATCTAGTTTGAACCTCCCTGGTGTAGCTTGAGGTCATTCCCACTTGTCCTGTTCCCTGTCATTTTGGAGAAGAGGCCAGCGTCCTTTCAGGTAGTTGTAGAGAGAAACAAGGTCACCCCTCTGCCTCCTCTTCTCAAGCCTCTCTTCTTCACCCTTCAGCCTCTCTTCTCATATGCTATGCATTTTCTGAATTCATATATAATTCTCATTTATTTCCCAAAAAGATATTAAAACCTGGGTCTCAAAATATGTAATTTATCCATTATATTCTCCGCATACTTTTACTGTGTTCATCACTGTTACGTGAATTTTAAAAAAGTCCATAAACTCAAATTTCTGTTTTTCCATCTTTGGCTGCATTTTGCATGTAGATAGAATAATTCCAGTAAGTGCAAGCATAGTCACATTATTGGCATACTGGTTTCATCTTCTCTCTCCGGTGGTCTAAGATTCTTCCCTTTACATCAGTGTGCTTCTTTTGGGAGAAATGGGTTCTACCAGCCATTACTCATCCCTTCATGCAAAGACAGACCAAGGCTTTGCAACACAATATTTGAGACAAATATTAATAAAACTTGACTGTTTATTGAAATCTACCTTTTTAGACAGCAGTAACCCCACCAATGTTAAGATGGCTGCAGAAAACTGAAACCACATGCCAGAGGTAGGAGCTCTTTAAAGGCTGTTGTTTCTAGGATTGCCTACTTCGAAAACAACAGAATAATAAAAGGACAAACACAGATCTATGATCCTTCACTGTAACTACATGTCTGATAACTCTTTTCAGTCACAAGATCTTCAGACAGTGATGCTAGGTGAAATAGTGTTGAAAAGATGTATAACATCTCAACATCCAAAGTCTTTGAGAATCCTTAAAAAGTCTAAATGCAAAACCAGAGTGCTGATTTTTAATATCCATATGAATTCCCCTATTTCTTCAAATATGCATTAAGAATTGTATAAGTTATATTTTCCATGAGCTCTCAGAAATGAACTTTAAAGACAAAAAAATCAATTAATGTTTATTTTACATACAGGCATGGTAAAAAGGGAGCAACATGCTCTCTCTTCAAGTAAAAATATTTGTATTTATTTGTTTGTGTTTAACCCTTGCAAATGCATATTTTATAGTTATAAAATGACATGTCACTATGCCTTGAGAATAGTGATCTCTCTTCTAAACCTGGCTAGACATTATTATGTCAATTTATAGATATCATAGAACAACCAGGTTGAAAGAGACCCATCATTGAGTCCAACCGTTCCTATCAAACACTAAACCATGCCCCTCAGCACCTCGTCCACCCCTGCCTTAAACACCTCCAGGGAAGGTGAATCAACCACCTCCCTGGGCAGCTTGTTCCAGTGCCCAATGACCCCTTCTGTGAAAATTTTTTTCCTAATGCCTGGCCTAAGTCTCCCCTGGCAGAGCTTGAGGCCATTCCCTCTTGTCCTGTCCCCTGTCACTTGGGAGAAGAGGCCATTACCCTCCTCTCTATAACCTCCTTTCAGGTAGTTGTAGAGAGCAAAGAGGTCTCCTCTCAGCCTCCTCCAGGCTAAACAACCCCAGCTCTCTCAGCCATTCCTCATAAGGCCATTAGTTAGATTTGACTAACTACCACGGTATTTTCTTGGTTTTCTCCTTTTCCTGAGCTGGGTTCTGTTATATATTGGTTCTAGGAAAAAACCCCTCAAAAATTGCTAGGGTTGTTTCCATGGATGTTTAAATTAACCAACCTGTGTTGGCAAAATGGTTCTTTTGCTTTTGAGACTTAGGAGGAAATGAAATTTAAACCTTACATCTGGTAACAGAATCGTATTAATCGTATTTTCCCTCAGGACAACAGCAATCCAACATGATGGTTTGCAAGGAGACTAATAGATTGCGTGGAAGTGTAGCCCAAGGCGAGAATGGATGGGTAGAAGCTCATCTCTCATGCATTTCTTTTTGCTGGTTTCATTAGTAAGCAGCATTATCTTCCATGGTTCTTCTGGGAAGACAGCAGAATTATCAGTAATACATTAATGCAGTTCCCCAAAGAATCATGAACTGGAGGGACAGACCTGGCCATCCATTGATTTGTTGTTGCCTTGTGTTCAACTACAGTACAGATATTTAGAATTTGTAAGTTCTGAAGGTTTTATTTACATCTGCACTTAACTCACAATCTTTCTGATTAATCAATCACTTTTTAAAATTCAGTAAGCTGTGAATCTTTCAGATCTTTTTATTCCATTATTCCAAACTGTTACTTTGCTCTTCAGTAGGAGATATGGTGATACCTGAAGTTCTGAAAAAATAAGTACTTTCCTGAAAGCAGCACTCCAAACATATTTTCCCTACTTCCCTTAGAAACTAGGATATAATAGTACAAACGCTACACTTCAGCAAGGGTCCCTTGGACAATTATCTTAGAAGCAAAGCCACAACTGCTTCTGGCTCTTAATGCATGTGTGTGTGTATACATATATATACACATGCACCTGTACACATGTATATACACTCATATATTTCTATGCACACCTCTCCATGCATTGTATCTCCATGGCCCTTGAGCTGGAAGAGTTTGTTTCCTGTCAAAACACTTGAAAAGACTCATTATTTACTTTCCAAAGACTACTGTGGTTTGACCTTGGCCTATCAGTTCTTAGACAGATTTGACTGCACTGCTCAGAAAATAAATGCCTCTGCCAAAACCACATTCTAAAATGTAATAGACAGCTGCTTTCTTTCCAAACCTTGTCCATTAGAGAACTCTTGAGAAAAAACAATACAAACCTATATCTAAAACATGAGAGCAATTAACTTACCTTGGCAGAAACATAGAGTGAAGAGATTGACTCTACTCTGCAGGGACACCAGGAGTAGTGATCTCTCTTGAAGAGCATTACTAATAAGAGGGGTGTAGGTTTGAACAGTTTTCTTAATTTTTTACATACAGGGTGTTAATAACTGACATTATTATCTCATCTGAACTTCAGAGTAGTGATCCAACTGTAATGAGGTTCAGAATGAGAATACTTTAATAGTTTTTTTTGACCATAGTTAGGCTCTGACATAAACCAAGGACACAGATGGTGGTTTGTATTTCTTTAAGGCAAGGGGTTTTTTTGCTTGGTTCAGAGATCCTATACCACCCTAAAGAAGTCTGCAAGGCTCAGGACTGCCTACCAGATGTCCAAAACTTTGCTTTGCAAAGTGAAAAAATGGCCTGAATCACATTCCCCATGTCCAACATCCTCACACTTACATCAGAAGCATCAACTTTTTTTTACTCGGACATTTTATTTTCCCTGGAGTCCTTCCCCATTGAGACCTGGAGATTACTATGTAGATGAGCATTAAGAAAAATCCCCAGAGCAGTGAGGAAAAATAACCCTCTGGCACCATTGAGTATAACTGCAGAAATATGACCTTGCTTACTCTCACCCATTCTTGGTTTCTCTCCATTTTTTGAGAGAGATATATTTTGACCCACTGATTACACGATTTTGGTACTTCATAATGGTTGTAGAGGCTCAGTAACTACACTGTTTTTTAACATGTAAGCTGAGATATGTCTAATCTTCTTGGAGATTACTGATTCTAGCACAAAGCTAGCTGCTTCCAGGTCTGAGGAGCAGTGTGGGTGCAGAGAGAGTGATTCCAGGGCATGAGCTGATATTTTCTCTGGCCACAGTATGATGGAGATAGATGCACAATACGATGTGAATAGGACAGCTGACTAAATGGAAAGGTAGAGCTCTTAAAATAATTGTCCATTGCACAACATGGACATGCTGTAAGTCTTACTTTGAAAGCAGTAGTATAGTAACTGAATACCCTTCTCTCTCACTGTTTTGTCCACATCCCTGTCCTAGTTCCTAAGTATGTAATTGCCAGCAGAATAAAGCTATGTGCTGCTTGAAACAACTTAGGTTCTTACTTTTATAGTTGCTCTAGGGTTCATGTAATGAACTTTAGAATCAAAACTTGATACAAACATTGAACTCTAAAAGTTTGGAAGACCTCTGGACCAAGACTTGGAAGCTAGACTTAGTATATTTAAAGCACATCACATATTCCAAATCCACTACAGGCAAAGATAAAAATGTAATAAATCCTAAATTGCAGTCCCAAACACTTTCAAACAGGCTAGACTCACTCTTCTAATAGTGTTATAATTTTTTTATCTCAAGTCTCCACAAGCACATAGAAGACTGCATCTATTCATGCCTAAAAGCTTTCAGTTTTGATAGGATTGAGTATTCTAGTTCACACTTTAAAATTGGCTATCCAGAAACAGGTTATTTTCTTCCCTTGACACTTTCTGCCTCATGGGTCTTAACATGGTAGTTATTACTAGAGGATATAGGTCATTTAAAAAAGAAAGAGGAATATCTCTCAGTTCTTTTTCTTTATGTCGTTCATACAATAGCCACACTTACTGTCTCTGTATGTGATGGTAAACAGAGACATGATTTGGCTTCATTCTCTACTTAAGGCAATTCTCAAGTCCCTGCTGGGTTGATTGTAGCTGGTTTTAGTTAAGATGTTTTTCCTAATTTCTTTAATACTAAAAGAAAAGGAGAAAAGTATGAATAGAAAAAGGGGAGATTATGATATCATAGTCTCGGGCACATGACTGAGCTGGAGAATCTTGTCTTCTATTTGCTGCTCCAAGGCTTATTCAACAAAATTTACCCTAAATAGTAATTTAAATTGCAACTGCCCTCTTGCACTAATTTGAGCTTTCCTCTCTTCTCCTTTAGTAATAAAGTTTATAATGACAAAATACTTAATGTAGGTTCTTCTTTCATACAGCCAAGATAAGAAAAGATTCATTATCATCACCAGTTCCCTGTTTTTCTCCTCCCCTTCTCCTGTGCTTTTTAACAGGCCTTTAGCACCACTATAAAACATATGACCTTGTTCTATTTTGTGTTTATGACTTATGGATTTTCTTTTGACGCTTTTATCAGTGTTGTTGGTAAATTTTTTACTTATATCCTTTTGTCCTATCTGAAGTGAATGAGCTGCTCCAAAGCAAAAATCCTTTCAACTTGTGATGAAGCATTCTCCCAATCTGAGGAAGAATTCCTCTGAGAAAACAGAGCTATTCTCCTCTCTGTCTGGAGAGGAACACCACTGGTGTAAAAGTACTCAAGCAAATGGTAGTTCTTTCATCTCTTTCCAAGAACCAAATGACATCATGACCAGAGTAAAGTACTTAGAGTTGTAGGTTTTTATTTTGTTGTTGTGGTTTTTCAGTTTGGTTGGGGTTTTTGGTTGGCTGGTTGTTTGTTGTTCTGGGTTTTGGGGTTTTGTTGTTGTGTTTTTTAATTTATTTTAATTTTTGAGGCTACCAGAAGGATTTAGGTGGCTGCTCTAGCTCCTTTTGCAGTCCCATATCTTACAAGAAACAACCCTGTCTGATTCAGGATCAAAAGCAAAGCCCAAGAGGCATGGCAATGCTCTAGATCTGACAGCAGATGCACCTGAGGCTGAGTGGTCAGCTCTGAATCAATGGTGTCAGCTGAGCATCAAATGCCATCTTTACCCTGAAGTGAGACCCGGTTATGATTCTTTGGGCAGTATTTACTAGGAAAGTAAACTACTCAATTTCTTTCTTTATGTTTGAGGAAAAAAGATTTATGTCTTCCGTAAAAACAACAGCATTTCTCCATGTACAGACCTGTTATAAGCCATGTTTTCTGTGAATTGGAAGAACCTAAAGCACTTCTGCTTGGGCCAAGAAAAGCCAGTAGTATATCTGTAGGATATGGCATGGGAATTAGCTATTTAAAAAAACCAAAAAAAGTTATGTAATCAATTTGACAAACAGTAAGAGGTCAGCAGCATTTTAAAAGTAAGCAAGTCAGGTTTAATGGAAAATCTGAGCATTTTGATAATGATATAGACTATGTTTTGCAGCTTCTGTAGCTTAAGTGGGTGTTTGGAAATCTGTGGTATTGTTCATAACTGTTTCTTTGCTTCTTGGATGTCCATAACATAACAACTTTGATTTATCCTTTAAAGGATGTCACAGGAGGCAGAAAAGTTGCTTTCATTTCAGCCTCTGATCCTCTTGCCATAAAATCCGCCCCTGCAGCCTTCCCTCCCCACTCCACCAAAAAAACCCAACCAAAAGGCCAAAAATCCAAATCCCAATACCAAACTTTACCATGTACAGAGAATTCAGTGGTTTGGGGTTTTCCTTGGTTTTAAGTAACTTCTAATGGCCTTTTCTTGAAGTAGCAATCACCAAATGGTTGAAGGAGAAGGGCAGATCAGAGACAGTGCTATGCTAGCAGGCACTGCTGGAAATTCAGGAGCATCCTGGGGCAAGCCTCAGGATAGTGGAAGGATGACATGCAGCCATGATCCATTTTACCATATAGAAATGTGCTAATATTTAAACATTTACATTTGGGAGGAATCTACTTTGGGAAGCAGTAATGCTGATGAAGTGGAGGGATAAAATATATTCAAATGTTATTGTTACTTCTCTGCATCTCTATATTGAGATGAGTTAAAGTAATGGAAAGGAAAAGTAATAATAAAAGTTGAACCTTGCAGAGCTGAGTTGAGAACTTTCAGAGTATAGTAACATAACATATGTTCCTTTAGTCCTTGCTTTTTTACTGAGACTCAGGGTTCAGCAGTATGTGAGCTATCTTAATGGTCTGAGAGCATGGGGTAGAAAAACAGACGTATTGTGTGAATATTTTACCGCCGAAAGAAATTTTTTTGGCTACTTTTCTATGCTGGCATGGGCGAGCTCGTTGAGGAGGAGACAACATTCTAATCAAGTAACTTTTAAGCATCACCTTTCATTTGAAAGGACATAAATACAAGATCTCTTTCCCCCATGAATGTTGGGTCCTGCTCCTGCCATTACTTATTATTTTCAGTGTTTACAATAGTATTTAACAGTTGCTGCAATTTACCATCATCTGTTTAATGTTTTTATTCATGTTTGCATGGTAAACAGATTCACAAGCCTATCTTGCGGATTAGTTAATTTCTAAACATCCCTGATGAACGCTCTTTAGAATTCCATTTAACAGAGCAATAATTACACAGCTTCTGTGCACATCCACAGCACCTCACAGGCTGCTGAGGCTCTGACATAAACCAAGGACACAGAAAGAGCTGAGAGGTTTTAATTACTTCAAAAGTATTATTATGCAGTTTTCCAATTAGGTGATTTTTGATCAGAAAAAAAAAATTTTGAGGATATGCAAGGAGAAAATTAGAAGGGCTAAAGAGCTACTAGAACTTAATATGTCTTCTGAGGTAAAAGACTATAAAAACTATTTTTAAAATAATATAATAGCAGCAAAAGGAGGACTAAGGAGGATCTCCATCCTTTAGTGGATGCAGGGGAAACTTAGTGACAAAGGCTGAAGAAAAGGCTGAGGTATGTAATGCTGTCTTCATTTCAGTCTTTTACAGTGACACCAGTTGTTCTTTGGGAACCCAGTCCCCTGAGCTGAAAGACAAGGACTGGGAGGAAAGTGGAGCCCCATAATTCAAGAAGAGATTATTCACAGCCTGCTAAACTACTTAGACACGCACAAGTCTATGGGTCCAGACAGAATCCCTCCTAGAGGACTGAAGAAACTGGTGGAAGTGCTCACCAAGCCACTTTCCAACATTTGTAAATAGTCCTTGCTAACTGGGTAGGTCCCTCTTGAGTGGAGGTTAGCAAATGTGATGCCCATCTAAAAGAAGGGCCAGGAGGATGCAATGTATTTGAATATAGTACATGGTACATATTGTATTATAATTGGTTTGGTTTGCATTACTGTCTTTTCCTTGTGTAAAAATGGGCCTAAAAAGGGAAAATAAGGAAACAGAGAAGGAGAGGAAAATTAATCATAAATGAAAAAAAAATCATTCAAGATATCTTAACTGCCAGAAAAAGGTAAGAGTGAGTTGTTTCACTAATTTTAACTAATTTGCTCTTAGAAAGCAACCCATAAACTATGCTCTTATGCACATGCTTTTTTAGTACATATTTTATTATTAAAGTATCATCATTTCTTCCCCTAATGTGAAAAATAGAAAGCCAAAATGGAAATTGCATTTGTGCATTGAATTATGAAGTATTATCTTGATTCTCACTTCTGCTTTTGCAATGGGAATACAATACTACGAGGAGCCTTCATTTATAGAGATGATTATCTTATGCCTGTATTAATGAGTAAATTTCTTAAAAATTATGAAGAACTGGATCTTGCTCTTGAAAAACATTTCCACACATGTGACTGCATGTCAGAAGAACAATTTGAAGGTGCAGCTCCATAATATGTCTTTAATTGGTAATGTCGGTGGAGAGTTTTTGTCCAGTTGAACAGCTTTCCCAAAACAGTAATAGGTCATTTTTCCTTTAAGTTAAAAAAAGTTTAAATAACATACAATACTCCCCTGTATAAAGATGCAAAAGTAAAAGTGAGACTCAGTCTTTTTCATCTTTATTTGATCTTTGCTGCTTTAAATTTTTAGTTGGCAATTTCATTATTAATAAACTAGCTCAGTGTTTTATACCTAATTAATGCCTTGTTAAACAGTGTTTAAAATGTGATTTTTGTTTCCTTGAAAGGCAATTCTGAGGCCATAGTTTAATGTAAATTTAAATTTACATAAACTGCTCCTCTGTCTACAACAAGCAGTTTCTGTTTGGAGGGTAGATCTGCATAAATAAATAAGTAAATAAATCTGTCTTGTGCAGCATCCAGGAGTGGACGATGCAGAGCCAGGGCAGGGTTGCTTCTTTAGGAGGTAGCATTGTGGGCAACACATCCCTGGGAAACCAGGGAATTTTACATGAACTGTCACCAATTAACACAGACTTCTAATGACTGACTTGGATATTGATGAAAAGGAGACTAATTCTCACATGAATCACTTTAATGAAGACATATCCTCCCCCTCCCCTGGCTCAACTTGCCATAGTTTTGTTTGCTATGGAGCAGTCAGAACTCGGATATTCTTCGCCTCCCAAGCATGTGTGTGTCCTGCACCAGGCTTCATGCCGAGCAATGGAGGGTATATTATTGCCTGACCACATTTTTTTTCATTTACTTGGATTTTCATAGGGATTGCAAAAGACATACTCTTGAAAGCCAGACATTTCACATGCTGATTTCAAACCTTCACTTCAAAGCACAGAAGCTTTCCAGTCTAGTGTAAATCACTGTATTTTTGTCCCCTAAAAGTAGGCTGAACTGTTTTAAATTAAACTTGAAGGAAAAAAAAAAAATCAGTCCAAAGTACACTTGAAACAGAAAATTTCAGTCTGAGCAGCTGAAGTTTGCTGTTGTTTCTAGGATAATTTAGGCCACCAAGTATGAAAACCCTGTGTGGAAAATTAATGTGTGTGCTAAACAAAAAAGGACTTCTATAAACTCTCTCTTTCCTTACATATCCTGAATTTAGTTTACTGAAATGCAACCATTACTGTGAGGAATTTCAAGTAACATTAGCTAGTGGTGTCAGTCAAAGTAGATCCTATAAGACTCTCAGTTTGCAGTGCATGCATATATGTGGATTGAGCTGGATGAACCAGAGTTTCAAGTACTTAGCAGACACAGCTGAAGTTAAACTTCATGCAAAACTCAACTGAGAGCAACTGGCAGCAACTATCAAAATACAGGTCGATAATACATTCAAAATTTTTAATTTGGCATGTTATTTTAATTCCAATTCCTTATATTTTTGTAAGGACAGAAAACTTTTTTATACTATGAAAATGTTTTATTCACCATCAGTGGTATTCACAACATCAGTTTCATTATTTGGAATTAGAAGGAAACATAACCTATAAAAATACTATTCATTCCTTCTGGGTACATTAGGAAGTCCAAAGTAGTTATCAAATCTTCATCTTGTTTCTTTATATTGCAAAATGTACAACATCTAATTGAAAAAAGCAGTATGGAAATGCTCTAGCCAAAGTAACATAAGAAAATTTAGTGTTAAATATTCAGCATCATATACCTAAAGAGACTACTTAATATTATCATATTGCACAATGTTTAAACAAAGTTATACTTCCCACAGCAATTTTAATTATTTTTTATTGCATATAGGTAACGTTTCTGAACTACTGTACTTGTCATTATTATGATATTGAAGACTACTTGAAGATCACTTTGAAACAGAGGACTAAAGTGAAGGCTGAGAACCAGCATTATCTATTCACACAATTATTACTGTACATTTCGTGATGCTAAATTGGCAACTTCTGAAGTCACATGTTCCTATGATAATCTCACATTTTCCCTCTATTACTGCTGTTTTCATGGTATTGTACTTAATCAAGATATTGTGTAGTATGAACTACACATTTTATAGAACTGTTAAGCTCTATGGAAATACTGAGTACAAAAAAACCCAACCCAGACCAAAAGACAAGCATTAATCAAATGAGCAGTCAGAATCCTTTTCTAACTGTGCTTATTTTCCCTAGATTCCAGTTTCATGAAAGTGACTTTTATTCTTCTGACTTTACAACCTTTTCAACCTGCTATCTAGTTAAAGGAGAAGAAATTAATTAAATAACATTCTGGACCTCAGGGTTCTAAAGAAAGCTTGGATGTTTGAACCTTAAAAGTTCACTAAAGCACAGCTATATTATAGGGAAGTAATACATACATGTATGTATATAAATGTAGATAATAAAAATTGTGCATAAATAAGTTTTCTAATCTTTAAACCTTTGTTTACAGAGTGATCAGCAACGACTGAATTAATTCTGCATAATACCTAGCAGGTGTAGAAAGAGAAAAATAAAAGTGAGAGTTAATATTCTCTTTGGATTCCACTTCTCTCATAATAGGCAATTCTGTTTTCACTGACTTCCTCATTATTTACTCCTTAACAGCTTAACTGTGTGATTTGAAATCAACACGCTTCTAAAGAGTATCCTAAACTTCATTCTGTGCACTGTGTTCCTGAAAATGTGGTGTGTTGTTATTTTAAAAAATCATCTTCTGTGCATAAGTCCTTGACTCCCTTTTTCATTGGGTACTTTGTGGCATTTTACAAAGCTGACTGTTGACCTACCTCCCTACTAAACACAGCATTTTATTTTATGTTTAGAGCATCAAGAAGGGCAGATATAGAAAATTTGCTAATTTCTGACTACAGGCTTAGGGGAGATGGGTTTATTGAGGCATCATTGCACTATGTAGACGTTCCAAGTGGACTTGTTAAAAATATCTTACTTGTTTTGATGGAAATAAGAGGAAAATAACTCATGAGATGTTTCTCGGTCCTGATAAAAGTTTATTTTACATTATTTTCTGATTTTCCTAGTCTGCAGCTGATGGAATATGTAGACTACAGAGGTGGCCAATACCCGACATATGACTTGCAGCTTATTACCACGCCTAAGGAGGCAAAAGGATAAACTGTCTGGCTGAGGTGCTTTCTAAGGAAAGAGAAACAAGAATTAAGACATTCAAGGTACATTATACTATTTCTACTTATTTTTTTCCTGTTTTTTTTCAATAAGTAGTAGGCAGCTATGTTGTCGTGGGTTTCTACTGTTGCTACTTCTGAAGAAGAATCCTACTATTATATAATGTTCAGAGTAAAGCAAATTCTGATTATTCCATTGTAGACTGCTTTAGAAAGCTGCTAACTTTAACTGCATATTTTTAGAGATAACACAAGAGTTTTCCTGTTGATTAAAACATGGAAGAGTTACTCAACTTAATAGCTATAGTTACCTCTGCTGAAGTCATTATGTGAAATTCAGTGACAGGGATGCAATTTACTGATTATGGAAAAACTGATGTTGTCCTAGGACTTGTTAAAAAGTCTTCTTACTACAAAAAATGCACTAAATTGTTAAGAAGCAATTTCCAATTGCCTAGTGGAATAACAATATTTGCAAATTGGTTTTATTGTAATTTACCTGTCTATGTTATTTAAAGAGCTAAATAGCTACTGTAAGGTAAGGAAAGTATAAGGCACACATCTAGGCAGAGTGCAGTTGACATGAGGTTAAGATATTGTGATTTTCTGTTATGAATTATAATTAGACTAGGATAACAATACTAAGGTTTGCTCTCTGTTGTTATTAGCCTGAAGACAGATAGAGATCAGGGAATTAGTTTAGCCTTACAGAATCTGGTTTGGACCTTGAAAGATCATTCTCCAGATGACATTGACTACAGCAAAAGCAGAGCCCTTAGCAACAGGAGCTGTGTAGGAATCATCTAAAGGAGGAGTCAGTTCACCACTGCTGAATCAGGAGAAGAATTCAGTCCATAAACAACTCATGCTTTGGTAACCCCTAAAGGGTGCTTTGACTCCATTTATATCCTTTTCTTTTCCTATCCACAAACCTTTTAAAATGTACCCATTCAGTAACCAGACACTATTCAACTTTCTAATCTATTCAACATTACTTTTCATAGTCCATACACATAAAACTCTCTATATCTGAGATTGGCAAGGACAGAGAAGCTCCTTAACCCCATGATAATGGGTGTCAGTTGTGGAAAACTGGAGAGAATGATTTCTCAGCAGGATTGACTGGTGGAGCTTTACTAGGTGGCAGTTGAGATTTCAATATGCTTTTAGGATGGCAGTGTTTGCCCTGCAGTCAGCCTGAATGCTATCAGAGTGTGCAGCAGGGCCGTTACTGGTTTTACTGCCAGTAAGCTCACTATGGTGATGGAGAACTGAACCAAATTTCTGTCTCAATGGGGGTTTTTTTAGATGTCATATTTATGTCTAAATTTCAGAACCAGGAAATCGTGTCCCCTTCCTCTCTCTGAATTTTCTTTTTTCTCAGCTTAATTCCAAATGTGTGCTAGTGTTGCATGCATCTCCTTTCCTCAGTCTTTGATCCTTTTATATTTTCTCTGTAAAAGATATCTTTAGATTTGCTTGTTTGTCTTTTACTCAGACATCAGTCAACAGTGTTGTCTTTGATGGTTGGATCAGTCTGATATTTGTCTGTGAAAATACAGTAATATTTCCACAGGGAGGCACCAGTCTTCTGATTTGTTTCTCTAAATTATACAGCCCTTTGCCAGGTGATGTTACAGATTATATGCAGCAACCTCTGGCTGCAAAACTGGTTTCTGGGTGTATGAAGAAACGGAATACACATAATTTTAGAAATTCTGTACTTGCTGGAAGGATGCACCCAAATTTCATTAAGTGACATTTTTTTTTTATTCTCCGATTGTATTGAAAGGTGGAGTCTTATTACATTAGGAGCTAAAATGTAATGTCTTCTGACAAATATTTCTTGCAGTTTATCATAGCTGTTCTGAGTGAATTCTATCCACTGATTCCAAGGCAGCGAGGTACTGAAGACTAAGCATATAATCTGAATATTCTTTTATTCAAAATGGAGAGAGAAATCTTGACAGCTTTCTAGTATACATGTATGCCCATTTGCATATACATAACCCACAAATATATCAGATACATTAATGTTGGAAACAAAACCAATACAGATAATATCCTTGATGCTTTTTAAAAATTAATAATATCTCAGCAATAATCTTTATATTCATGCTTCACTAACAGAGTAAGCACTGTACACGACAATGTTACTTACTTAAAATCATAAAAAGAACATTAAAAAGACTGTCCTATCATAGTGTAACAATATCCCATGGCACTGTTCACTTTTAAAAAATGATCTGCATTTTTGTGATATGCAGATCAGTTTTTTTAAAACAGTCAAAAAATCTTCAATATCATCTGCTATTTCAGCCTGTTCTTTAGATTCTAAAAGAGGACTCTGAAAAGGAAAAAAAGAGGGGGGTTGAGGAGGGTCACAATAAACTCTGGAGAACAAAATGATATCTTCTTGCTGGTTTCAGGAACAGATTATTTCTGATTTACAAATCTATGCTTCAGGCAGAATACAGTAAAATATATAAAGCTTTTGTGGCCTTGTGAGATTCTGTAGTGCAGAAACTGGATATATTTTTATTGAACCTATCTTTTACAAATGTATTGAGTAACAGCCATGAATTTCTGTTTCAACTTCACGGCACACTTGCAGTTTTATAATGGAAACATCCAATTGTAATATTCTATTTAAGACTGTTCAGGCATTTTTGCTATGTCCCTCCTCTATTCGGAAGCTTTGTCACTAAGTCAAACAGAAGTCTGAAGTTTATGATAAAATGGACTTAAAAAAAAATCTCTGATTATGAGCAAATGTTGATATATTATGAAAATGACAGATTATCCATCTTTCTCCCGTCTTTTCTAATTTTAACATTTTAATTCATCCATCAATTTATATACATCTTGGCTTTGTGTCTTCACACATTAGTCTATGTCATCTACTTTTTGTTCCAAATATTTAAGGCACTACTTGAAATTTTCTCCATCTTCATGAGTATTTTCAATTTTTAGGGTTGTAATTTAGTTTTTTGGGAAGCGTAGGGGAGGAGNGATACACAGAAAGCTTGAAACATCTAATAAAGATGCTGCAGAATCATCTTAGATGAGGCCAGTATCCCTTTGGGTATATTTAGATTTTGGAAAAAAAATGTTCCATAAAAACATTGATAACAAGTCTACTTCTAAGAAAATGATACTCCTGGAATGCATTTGCAAAGGGGAAAAAAACCCTCAGAGATTGTATTTTTTCTATGTTTAGCAATAGCACACATGAACGTATAAACAGGAGTTGAGAAAGAAATAAAATGAGAAGTAACACAGAGATAAGTGATTTCCTGTAGTTTTAATACAGAATAATTTTATAGTACTTTTTAACTGAAAAGCAATTTATATTAGATTCATGGTAAGTTCTTTTTCTTAAGGCAAATGCTATGCCAAAATTGGTTCTAGAAACTTACTTCAAAAACATCTTTGTTGGTTCTTTTAATTTGATACACATTTGCAGGTTATTAAAAGTCTAAAAGCTGTTACTACTTGTCTCATGCTTTATTAAAAAGCAACATTGCTATCGCTGTTTCTCAAAACCTCCGTGCAGTGAATGATGCTTTAGATACCTCAATGCAAGCTGACATTTTGCTGTTATGTTTAAAGATTAGGTCTCCTTCTGGGAAGAACACAAAGATAAAAGAAATACAGTCTGATAGTGAAAATGAATGGTTATATAAAGATATTCTATAAAGCTATGAAGAATAGCTGCTGTATACTTGGCTGGTCTAATGGCATAGCTGTTACATAATGACTAGTCTCAATCATGTACATTGGCCAGTTATCCTATCTAGAGGCATCTTGATATACAAAGCTA
Source organism: Piaya cayana (assembly GCA_013389865.1). Classification (NCBI taxonomy): domain Eukaryota; kingdom Metazoa; phylum Chordata; class Aves; order Cuculiformes; family Coccyzidae; genus Piaya; species Piaya cayana. The sequence goes on from WAAB01013888.1 coordinate 361,390, forward strand.
TTCCAAATGAATATAGCTCTGATCTGTCTGCTGAAAACAAAATCCTTGAACCAGTTCTCTTGTCCAGCTGGAGAGGAATTTGTAATTTGCCCACGTAAGTAGGCACACATGTTGATTTTGGAAATCTGCCTCTAATTAGCAGGTGTTTAATACTCCAAATGTATTTGTTCAGGTATCCATGAGCAAGCAAGCTTCCACTGCTACTCTGTATGGAAGGAAATTCTCATCCATGGGTCAATAATGGAAAGTGAATTGAGTTACAAAGAGAAATTGAAAGTGGAGCTAATGTCCTGAAAAGAAGTCTTGCAGCTATTCCACAGTTATATTAGTTACTACATATATATATACACACATACGTTGTAAAAAAAAGTAAAAATGCAGAATAAATTGGATCTTCTTTTTAGACAGAGAAAAATTCATCAAATTATAGAAATAGTCCCTGATGGTGTAATCTGAGAGTTACTCTTATCTGTGCAGACTAGTGGTATGAAAGGAGAATAATGAAACTGTGAACTAGCATTACATAGACTGAGCTTTTATTATCGTACCTCTTCCTATGGTAATGTGTGTTCAATCATAGGCATTCTAAATTTATGGTAGTAGATAACCTACCAGTAGTGGAGATGGGTGTGTGTGCTCTTTATCCCCATTCCAGCAGGGGATTAATACCAAGTATTTTAAAGAATATAATGAATCCATGTGGCCTGATAAGATTAATTGATGGGTCCTGAGGGAACTGGCAGTTGAAGTTGTTAAGCTACTCTCCATCATATTTGAGAAGTTGTGTCAGTCTGGTGATGTTTGCGCTGACTCAAAAAGGGGGAACATAACTCCCTTTTGTAAAAAAGGAATACCCAGAGAACTGCAGGCCTGCCAGTCTCACCTCTGTGCCCACAAAGAACATGGAGGAGATCCTCCTGCAAACTATGCTGAACACGCAGAAATAGAGAGACATGGATTTGATGGGTGGACTGTTCAGTGGATAAGGAATTGGTTGGATGGAGTGGTCAATAGCTAAATGTTCAGATGGAGATCTGTGAAAAGCAGTGTCTCAAGTAGCGCTGTTAAATATGTTCATCAATGACATAGACAGCAATATTGAGTGCACCCTCAGGAAGTGTGCACATGACACCAAGCAGTGTGGTGCAGGTGCCACACAGGGAGGATGGGATGTCATCCAGAGGGACCTGGAAAAGCTAGAGAAGTGGGCCTTTGTTAATCTCATTAGGTTCAACAAGGCCAAGTGCAAGGTCCTACACCTGAGTCGAGGCAATCTGCAGTTTTCATACAGGATAGGGGAACAATGTGATTGAGAGCAGCCCTGCAAAGAAGGACTTGGGGGTGCTGGTTGATGAGAAGTTTGATTTGAGCTGTCAATGTGTGTTCACAGCCCAGAAGGCCATATCCTGTATACCCTGGTCAGAATCAAAAGAACAGTAACTATCAGGTTGAGGGAGGAGATTCTGTCCCTCCGCTCTGCTTTTGTGAGACCTCACCTGGAGTTTTGTGTTCAGCTCTGTAATCAGCACAGGAATGACTGAGGAGGGCCACAAAGATGATCAGAGGGCTGGAGCACCTCCGCTATGATGACAGGCTGACAGAATTGGGTCTGTTCAGCCTAGAGAGGAGAAGGCTCTGGGGAGACCTTATAGAAACCTCCCAGTACTTAAAAGTGTGGCTACAAGAAGGGTTTGTTTATCAGGGAACATAGTGAAAAGGGGTAATGATTTTAAGCTGAAAGAGGGTAGATTTAGATATTAGGAAGGAACATTTTACTGTGAGGCACTGGAGCAGGTTTCCCAGAGAAGATGTGGAAACCAAATCCCTGGAGGTGTTCAAGGTCAGGTTGGAGAGGCTTTGAGCAACCTCATCTAGTGGAAGGTGTCATTTCCTATGGCAAGGGGGTGGGAAATACGCTTTATGAACCACACTTCAGTAGCTACAAACCAGATTATACTGTTTGCACAAAAAAAAAAAGAAGACAGAAAAAGAAAAATGCATGCAACGCTATGCAGCATAGCATAATGCTTCACTATTTCATCATAATTCTCTAACTTAGAGAGATCACTGCACCACTGTGGAAAGCACTTTTGAACAGAAGGAAAAAACAATGTTAGTGACTATATTTTGAGCACCAAAACATTAATCCTTCAGTGGAAGAGTGTTACAGTCCATCCTTTGCATACACTACTTATTTAAAATAACATTAGTCCCAAGAAGGATCTCAGAAAGGTCTTTCAAATAAATTAGCTACAGGTAAAATATTCTGGTTTTGGTGAATTGTTTGATGGTGCCTTATTTGAGGCTTCAGTGGCTCATTAACTTGTTTGGGTTTTTTTCCTAGGTTTTTATGGGTTATTACACATCAAAATGATTGATCAGACGTGCAAACATCTATTACCAAAACCCACACAAAGTTAAATTTTTGTATCTGTAGTCCAATCCATTTAACAGGCACAAGTTAATTGCAGGCATAAATTAACAAAGCATGGAGAATCTTGTGAGGAAAAGTCAGCAGTAAACCACATAAAGATTGAAAACAGGTGCTTGCTCTTAAAAAAATTCCAATTTTAATTTTACAAATAAAAGATGCCTTCTGCACTCGCTTTTCACCTAGTGTCCTTTGTTCTGAGATAAGATCCTCCATACCCATAATATCTATAACTCAGACCATACTAGTCATCTTATGATAGTTGAAATCTAATAAAAGTTTGAGTTTTGTGAAAAGTGGGCAAACTTCATAGAATCATAGAATTGTTTGGGTTGGAACGGACCTTAAAGATCATGTAGTTTCAACCCCCCTGCTATGGGCAAGGACATCCCACTAGATCAGGCTGCCCAAGGCCCCATCCAACATGGCCTTGAACACCTCCAGGGATGGGGCTTTTGTCCAGCTCCAGGGTAACCTGTGCCGGTGCTTTACCACTCCCACAGCGAAGAAATTCTTCCTTATATCAAGCCTAAATCTGTCCCTCTCCAGTTTATACCCATTCCACCTCATCCTATCATCACAAACCTTTATGAATAATCACTCTCCAGCTTTCTTGTAGGCCCCTTTCAGATACTGGAAGGTCGCTATAAGATCTCCTCGGAGCCTCCTCTTCTCCAGGCTGAACAACCCCCCTACAAACCTTTATGAATAATCACTCTCCAGCTTTCTTGTAGCCCCTTTCAGATACTGGAAGGTCGCTATAAGATCTCCTCGGAGCCTCCTCTTCTCCAGGCTGAACAACCCCCCTAATCATCTTTGTAGCCCTAAACTTCATTGATAAACTGCCACCACCAAGCAGAGATTTCAACAGAAAAGGCTCCATTCTGAATATCTTCATGCAACTCTGTCTATGATCTTTTCTTTAAATGGAAATAAGCCACATGTAAGGTCCTTCACAATATCGAAGCCTATGACTTACAGCTTAGTTTAAAGTAGTATTGCATATCTTCTTGTTGCTAACATACCAGAGACCTTCTGCAACATATGAAGAAGTTTTTATCATGCAAACAATCTTACCATGCAAACTCTGCTCAGCTTGAAGCAGAGTGATTGTGGCTTAGTAAAATTGCCACACTTTCTGTGAATGACAGAACCTTCATGTTTCCATACATGGGATTGCTCCTGAAGGAAGAAGACAAACAATCCCAGTGATGCTGATACTGTTTCTGTTCTCTTTTGTACAGAACATAGAACCAGAAATGTTGTATCCAGAATTATCGTGATCCTTCCTGCACAGCCATCTTTAAAAAAGATGTAGTATTTAAAGGAAATAAGTTTCAAATAATAACAGTTAATTTAGGTTTAGAAAGCTGAAAGTGCTAGGTTTGCTTTATTGATACAAGAGTGTGTTGTTAAGGAAACAGAAAATCTTCCATCACATTGAAAATATTATGAGGGATTTGTATGATTTCTGTAAGAGTTAACGCATAACAACCTTAATCTGTAGACAGAGGATATATGTAAGGAGGTAAGACAGGAATTTCTAAGAAGAGGTCATGGAAACATCTGCTTGGAGTGTTCCAGGCATGAACTTTATATTGGCCCAAAGGAAGAAGTTGAACTAGATAATCCCATTGGATGCTTCTCAACTCAGCACATCTTTGATTTTCTTATCAATACATATCATATCCAACTTCCCTGGAAAGCTTTTCTGTTTGAAAGGATTAGTATAAAGGAAACACAAAGGAAGGTGTTACCCTGTAAATGGTAGATGTGTTTGAAGGACACACCAATTCGTTGGAAAATATTTTGGAAGGCCTCCAGTTTTGTTTTTTTTTTTTTTTGTCCAGCTCTGAACTGCTCTGCTAATTTGGACAAGTAATTTTCAATGTTATTTTTTCTTGATTGCACCATAAACAGGAACTCATCTCTAAACTCAGTCAGATGTGTGGTTGCTACTGCAAAAAGAACAGTCTATTTCTCGATAGACATTAAATCACTGACCAAAATGTTTCTCAGTTCATACTGATATTTTTACTTTTTAAAACTGAGTGACCATCTCCTTTGATAGACAAGTGTTTTGGTTTGTTAAGGAAACTTGGGTTTTCATGAAAATCAGTGGGAAATTTTTGTTTTAATTTGTTTTTAATCCTGTTGTGGAACTTTTTTCAGTTTATTTTCCATATTCTGAAATGAGCTGGGCCTTAATCCAAGAAATTTCTTGGTCCTGATGTAGGTCTGTGGTTTACTCATGTAAGTTTAAAACTGTTACAAAACTAGCTTTTAATCCGATACTATTTTTCAAATAAAAGCTTGTAGTTATGACTCTTCAGGACAGCATTATTTTTTAAAATACTTTCAATTATTTTTTTCAGTAACTCCACAGGTAGAACAACATTCAGGAGATCTGATATTTATTTCATTACATAATAGCAAAATTAGTATTTTCAAATAGTTACTTACAGCATCTGTGTCAGAAGAGTATTATAACTGTACTGGGAAAAACCCAGGTCCTTTATCATTCTTTAGTTTAACTTGGCTCATTTGGCATGAAACTTGCAGATTTTGAGATGATAGTGGATTTTCATCTAATTATTCTATTGAATAACATCTCTCCACCCAGGCCTCCTTTTTATTTATTTTCCTTTTTATTTCTAATTTCTTTTTCATTCCTAATGAAGATCTGTGGGTACTAAATCCGTTACACAGCAACAGGTATTGAAAAGTTTTTCTGTATTTCGAATTGGAACAACGAATGTGACATAATGTGAAGCAAGTTTGCCAGGAGACTTTGTCTCTGTTCAAGTTCTGATCAGCAGAAAGGAGTTGTTGAAGTTATGTATTTTTAAGTCACCTGTGTCTTTTCTAGATTTCAGGCCATTTGCAAGCAGCCTGTAAAGAATGATTTCAGTAAACAGGGATTAGACTCTCCCAGCTGTCTTGCTTCAGTGTGCACGAGGAATGATAATACAAGAGATGATACAAAGGCTGCTGTAATTAGAATAATTCAGGAATAATACTTGTCAGGCTTCTTAGCTGGGTTTATTGATCCTTATGGAGAAGAAATTAAAGCTGCACCAAAACCTTGTAGGGTACAGCACAGCCAACAAGAGAAGAGTTCATGTGAGGTGATGAAAATAAGTACCTGGATTTCTTTCTTGAAGCTTAATAAATGGTCAAACTTAGCAATGGAACCTGAACTTCTTTACCTTCCTCATAGTTGCTGTTTTCTTTTTTGCAGCATCTGTTGTGTGGTTGATACTTTGCAAACAAATAATAATTGAGGCTCTGGAGTAAGTCCAGNAGTTGGTACTTTGCAAACAAATAAGGGAATAGAAGGAAACTGTCTCCTGCAGAGGCAATGTATGTTCATAGTTAAATGCTACACATGTAAACACATGTCAAAAAACACATGTGAAAAAAAACACATGTAAAAAAAGTGGTTTTAATTTCCATTTTCTGTGCAAAGGCAACACATGTCCAGGTACATCACATCATTTTATTCTCAAACTAAAAGTATTCACATTGCGCTATTTTTTCTCTGTCTGAAATCACTATCTTTTGGATTACGATGTGTATAGTGATATTCCAATATTTCCCTCCATTTAGATATTTATTAAATTCCTGCTAAAAAGTTCTGCAACTGAGCTGAGACCCAAAGACATAATTTCTCGAATGGTGTAACAAGAGACAATAAAGCCAAAGACTCAGTCTTGTATTTTTATTTTCTCAAAAATGATTCTACTCTAGAATATGCAAGATTTAAACTGGTATTACTGAGGTTAGAGGTTGAATATAATCTCTCTAACTGCTCATTGTTTTCTCTTATGTATCTCGCCATCTGCTTGCAGTTGTTTATTTTTTTCCGCTTCCCTTCATACTTTGTATTCTGTCACTGAGAATAATTTGAATATTGTACTGTCTTCATGAACACATCAGAGGGTGCAACTCCCAGGACTAAACAGGCATTGTGTGTGGTTCAGTGGAAACTGTAATTAATGAGAGCACAGTCACCCTATAGTCTTGACATGCCTTTTGCAGACTGTCACTCTGGGTGCCATCTTGTGGCTGCGCAGGCTTATAATGACTGCACCTTTGCCTCTTCCTTGGCATGATGAGTCCTCTTGGAAGAAATTTTTTCCTGCCTCAATCATTTATAGAAGGTTATGGAACTCATGGATTTGGGAGGTCCTCGTTATCCCTATTCATTACATATACTTTTCATGTAATATTTGTACCCAAATGCTGTTATGATAGTAATAGTAGTAGTACTACTAGTAGTAGTAGTAATATTAATAATAATAATGCTTTCTCATTTTGCATGTTGATGCCTTGTCAAGCTTTATCTAAAGCAAATATTCTCACACTACAACTTTTTGCTAATGATAGATTATGACTACAGACTGGGAGAAGTCTGTCTAGAAAGCTGCCAGGAGGAGAGGGACCTGGGGGTGTTGGTTGGCAGCCGACTGAACATGAGCCAGCAGTGTGCCCAGGTGGCCAAGAAGGCCAATGGCATCTTGGCTTGTATCAGAAAGGGTGTGACCAGCAGGTCCAGGGAGGTTATTCTCCCTCTGTACTCAGCACTGGTGAGACNAGGGAGGTGGTTGACTCGCCTTCCCTGGAGGTGTTTAAGGCACGAGTAGACGAGGTCCTGGGGGACATGGTTTAGCGTTTGATAGGAATGGTTGGACTCAATGATCCGATGGGTCTTTTCTAACCTGGTGATTCTATGATTCTATGATTCTATTACTATGAAAAGTTTCTCCACTTTCCTTGTCGTTTTCTATATTCCTAGATTTTTGCAATAGTAGCTTTTTAGAAAATTGATTTGAGCTTCTTTCTTAAATTTTTTTTCATTGCACCTTATATTCATTGTCACCAACTGCCAAGAACTACCTAAGGTTGGTTAAGAACGGAAAATCTGTGCTGTGTTTTGTTTTGTGGGGTTTTGTTAAGTTAGCTATTGTGTTTGTTTCAAAAGCGAAAGATGCTAACTTGGAAACTTTGTAGTTAGATGGTCAGAATCCTAATGCTCTTTGCACTGATACTTGCTTTGTGAGTCTATTAACAGTTTTAGCTATTTTGTTCCTTTGTTCTTATACTTCATCACCATTGCCTTTTTATATCTCTGTGAGGCTCCACTGACACTTCAGACATGAGTCATACCTGGATTCCCTGACTTCTCTGAGTGCTCTGGAGCCCTGTTTGAATCATACAGTAAAGATATTGTTATACTAGAACCACAGCTCTAGCAACACAGAAGGTTGCTGGACTTCAATTCCTTTGAAGAGGGAATGCTTTTGTCGTTATGCCCTTGGTTACCTCAGAGTAAAATCAAAGTTTGTATAAAACTACAGGGTTTTGCAGAAGAAATAATTTGCATTTATTTTTGTTCACAAATATCTTGGCAATGTGAAATAAGTACATATTCAGGAGAAAATGGGCCTTAACAAAGTTGTGTACTGCATAGTTTAATGCCTACAAAGATCTTCAAGACCACTAGACATGACACAGTGCAACACATCACCTTCCCTGGAGATGTTTAAAGTGATAGGAATAGTTGGACTCGATGATCCTGTGGGTCTTTTCCAACCTAGTGATTCTGTGAGTCTGTAAAATAAAAGGAAAAAGGCTGTGACATAAAGTATATTGTTTCAAATCAACTTTCAGAACCTTTTACGCACATGAGAGCAGAACTTGAGAAGAACTGATGCATTATATGTTTATTTCCTACTGACTTTTCTAAGATTTGAATATGTAAATTAGCAGCTAGTAACCCATCCATATACCTGAGGGAATATCAAGCTTGGTTTTCATTTATTATGTCTATCAAATACATATAAGCTGACATAACATGTCCAATGGTTATTCCACTTCTTACATGTGGGATGGCTAATTGTGGGAAAAAAATTACAGAAATGTATGTCAAAGAACATAGCTTTATTATTTTAAGATCATGTGATTATAACTTATTTAGCTGAAGGATTTTTCAGACTAGCTCTATATTCCTATGGACATAAAGATTTATATTGACTTTTCTTCTTTTGTTGTAAAGATTCTATTTGAAGCTACCATTTTTTTTGTTAGTTTATAAAATTCATTTTACCAGCAGAAAAGTTTTCAAGCTTAGACAGAAGTGTCAATATGTTCTTCTGAATAAGAGTAAAAATAGACCTATGGTAACAGATACAATTTAATTTTTTTGTTGTTTCCTGGAAAAGAAATAAACCAATGTGTAGAACAGCTTATTTTCTCAAATAAATTTTCATCAATGATTCAGAGGGATACATGAATAAATTATTCCTAATTATCATCACATTTTTGGTTATTAAGCGTGTTTCTTAACATTAAACATTAGAACTAAGTAATTTTAAATAACCATCTGGTTTCATATGTTAAATCACAGCAGTATTATTATTATGTTAGTCTTCCAGGCAAGGTAATAAAGCAAAATACTGAAGATATCTATGCAGGAATCCATCACCAAAGAAAATAAAATGCTAATGTAATGAGTATCAAGGAAATAGGTAATTATTGAGTATTGTGAGTGAGTGATACGGTATTCAACCTTTGAAAGGCTGAACAAACAGAAGAGTGAAAATGTTCAAACCTAAGCTCATTCCTGTAGGTATCTAACATCCTATGTATGAGTTATACCAAAGGTTTGCTGTATGGCATTTCAATTATGTATAAATGACATTTAGTTCCTAGTCAGCCCTTAAATTATCCTGAATATTATATAGCATGACAGAGTTCTGAAGATCAGCTGTTGGTGATATATCTCAAAACAGTCTGTTCCATTGCCTGTGTGGTAGAATGTACCCAGCTGAGCATATAGCTGTGAAGCCTGTAGATCATTGAGGTATTGAGGATGTCTGCTTTGAAGTTTGCAGTAGAAAAATCTTTTGGTGATTGCTTTTGGCTCCATGGAACCACCTGAACAATGTTGTTAACAGATACTTCAAAGTTGCTTTCCCAGTTCTTAAAGCAGATGGAATTGATAGTATTGAGTAGGAGTTGTTTCTTGTTAGGCAAATAATTTGTCTGACATGTAGATGGAGAGGGATTCTTTTCAAGGCTAAGAGATCAGTTAAAAGACTTCAGTGATTAAATCATCCATAGAAAGATACTTGTCTTACGTTATGCTCTCAGGCTAATGATCCACATACTATGTATTTATGTATCAATGGAGACAACACAGATCATTTTTGCCAGCTGCAGACTTTGACTGCTAGTACATGTCAGTCTTTTGCTCATTCAGGATACAGTGGAACGGTCACTCTTGAGCTTGACTGTTTTGATCATGTTTATTTTCCATTGCTTTCTTTGCAGTTGTTTAGCTTAACTTGATTGATTCATAAACTTCTGAGTAGGCTAGGTTATATTCAAGACCTTCTCTTTAATCAAAGTACCATTGGACAGTCCTTTGGTGCAGAGAACACATTGGCAGTAGAAGCAAAATTGAGACGGTCTCATTCACCATATGCCCTCAAAATCCAGCTCTTCCCTCAAAATCCAGCTCATTTGAGCTCTCAGTTCAACCAGTATTATGCAATATGTAAAGAAAACCTGCAATGGATATAAATAATCACTGTTTTTCTTATGAAAAGGTGAGAACATTTTTCTGCTTATATAGAACCTAATTGACATTCATCTGTGCAAGACTATTCAGTACAATTACTAAGGCTGTATTGAAGGTATATACCACACCTCATGGTACTGTAAGTAAAAACATAAAATAAAATAAAATCTCAAAACTTGTGTCAAAGGAACACAAGACCCAAACTTTTGACATTATTGCTATGAAGTTGTGCTTCAATCAGAGAGGAGTCTAATTTCGCAGTGAACTTCAGCAAGCAGAATTTCACCCCATATGTTTTCTTCCCCTAGCAAAAGAAGGAGGAATGGCTTTAGTCAGAAAAGAACAAATTTAAATCAGAAACTGGTATAATAATTAGCTTGAAGAATGCAACAGTAAATTACTTTTGTGACTCTTGCTTATCACATCTTAAAAACTAGTAATTTTCTTGTGGTGTCTGACATTAAAGAACATCCTCAAACTTGGAAAGTCATTGAATTTCTCTCCATTCTCTATTTATAGACCCATAAGAAAACATGTAAGAGATGTGAAGACCTGCTAGTTCACGTTGTCCATCTCCCTGCTCATTCAATGCTCCTCCTTACTGTGCATTTTTGGCACTTTGCAAAGGCCAGGTTTCAACATCTCATTGAAGATGCAGAGTCTAATATATATAATCAGTTTCATAGCTCTGGAGCATACTGACAAGGATCTGATTCTGGCCTGTCTCTCATTTAACAATGAACCTCTTCTTTTGAATAACTTTTACCAATGCTCACAAAAGGAATATCAGAACCATTCAAACATATCACATTTTAAATAGGATTGAATTGTATTTAATGTAGTAATACTACTGTATTTATTCATTCCAAAAGTTGATTTTAACGTGGCATCCTTAGGCAAACTACTTAGTATGATTAAATCTTCTATTTACTTCTTGACTATTAATCTTTATGAGGAACATGGATTTTAAGAAAAAGAAAAGTTACAGTTTTCTTGATTGTGTACTGCAGGGATCTTGTGAGGATTAACAACTCATTTTTACTTATAGATCAGGTTTAAGGACATGTGTTTTCTCATTGTTTTGAGTAGCTCAAATCAGCAAGTCTTGCCATCATCATCTTTATTATTTCACAGAATAGATCACATTGAACAGCATTAAGAAGGTCAACTACTTCATTTCCTCTCCAGCAAGACTCCAAGAACCTCCATAGTTTTCTTTCACAACAAAGTGTGTGTTACTTTAAAACTTCCATGCTTTGCAGGTTGTTCTGTATAAACATTAATCTTATGTTTCAGCAGAAAATATTGGTTTTGTCTAAGTGTCTTGATGGTAATTTTGAATGGATAAGCATTATAAAAATCCCTTTACATTGCCTGTATCTTCAATAATAAGTGAGATCCCACACAAATCCACAGATGATTAAAGCGTTGGCTTCACAAAAGTGAAACAAGGCAATGGATTCTCTCCTACTAAGATATTGAGTAAGTAACAAGTTCAAGGGTTTTTTAATTGTAAAATTCTTTCTGACTAGTCTGAATATAAAAGATGAGGTGAAATAAAGTTATTCTAGTAGAGTTCTTTAGAGAAGAAGATGCCAGAGAGCTGAAAGAATTCAGAAAGATTAAAGAAAAAAAAAATGTGAATACTGCCATTCTGTCAGCCTTGAAATCTGCTTGAGACCATTTGAGAGACCCAAACAGCCTTTCTGCATTTGGATTTGCTTTAACAGAGAAGCCAGAAAAGGAGGTGCTGTCTTCTTGCTCTGTCTATAGAGGATTTTACTGACAATAATATTCTTGTGAGACATTTATTGCACACCTCATTTTGCCTTGGATGTTGCACTGAAAGTGAGACTGTTTACAGTTCACATGCTATGATGCATGCTATGAAGCAGCTATGTTGCTGCTCCTTCCTGACTTCTTTGCAACCTACTGTTTTCTCCATGCTTTTTAATGTCAAGAACAAAACCACAAACTAAACCTAAGTAATATCCATTTGTAAGAAAAGTAAGAGTTGCTTACACAATCAGTAATGCTATGAATAACACAGTTGGCTGGTAAAATTACTATCCTTGACCCTCATTCATGTCCCGTTTTTGAAGATGGAGTATTTAAAGGCCAATAGAATTAAAAAGCAGTAAGAATTTTTATTTCTATTTATTTTTTCCCACTCTACATGCTATCCCTAGTAAAGGATGACTGTAAAGGTCATCAGCTCAGTTCACAGCAGGGCAAATGAGGGAAGTAATTTTGTTGAAGATATTTGGACTAATGTAGCACACAAAGAAAATGAAGATGAATAGTGTATTTGCGGTAGGTGGTACACATCATAGACTGCTCTGGTTTTGACTTTAGCATTACTTCACTGATAGCTTTAGTGAAATTCTGACAATAGAATGTCAAGCTGTAGGCAAATATTAAACCAAAGAGGTCTAGAAAATTATAGCTGAGATAAACAGTTTCATAAAAGATGTGGTTATATTACAAAGTAGGTGCTCTGATTGACATTTTTTAATATAATACATTACGAATATCTTCATAATCCCCCCAAACTTTCCAAAAGGTAAAGGCAATGTTTACATTTGTCATAAACTTCAAGAAGTGTCAGAATTAAAATTTTTTTAAAAGTCCAGAAATTTTTAATACAATCTTTCCCTTCTGTTCGAGATTTATTAAAAAAAAAAAAAAAGAGCTATTTCCTTTGGTTTATACTCCTCAGGTTGTGTTTGTCCTGCACATATGTTATAAAGAAGCAGTCAGATGCAAAGTTTCAATGCTTAGATTGAAGTTTCCAATCTACATTTAGTACTTATCATGATGTACCCAGGGGCAAGACCCTCAGAATTGAATTACACAGAAATGCATTTAAGGATCTGTGTCAAGGTGCCTTGAAATACCATGAACACCATCTGGTTCTACCAAAAACTAATGTGTTAGACAAGTCAAGCAGTACTGAAAAATCAGGCCACTTAGAGTTTCAATATGTAACATGCTGAGCAACTCCTGCCCTTCAGGATCAAGCTGCCTTTTAAAAAATTAAGTTTGAAATGTTGGACATAATTAATTTTCTGCTACAGTTAGTTTGAGGCCAAACAATGGAATGCAGTCACAGATCCAGGCTCTAGCTGGATCTTCAGGACATCCTTGTTTTGAAATGTAATATGCCTGAAGAGACAGAGTTAGACCTACACTCTTTGCTCCTTAAGAGAATTTAAATATTTAATGTGGGAGAATGTAAAATTACATTTTAAGTCTATGTACTGAATATAGCCATCTAAGCCACACTTATTAAATATTTCTTTGTAAAATTCTTCTTCAGAAATCCTTTTGATGATTTATTTCCCATGTCAACAGCCATTACAGGGAATATTACTGAAACATTTCATGTAATTGTCAATATTTAATTAGGTTTTATTATTTTAAATTAGTACACTGTTGCTACCCCGTCCCCTCCTCCTTTATTAACCAAAACTCCTAGTGTAGAAAAACTACACGGTATAATTTCTTTTGTGTTTTTTTGTTTGTTTGTCAGTGTTTTGTTTATGTTATCCTTATCCAAGGTCATAAATAATGAATGTTTCTCTCAGTAGGCCTTTGCAGCCCAGTCCTCAAATCCCTGAGGTTCATGGTGAAAGACTGTTGAGATCCTAAACCTGATATCACTCAGCCTACTGTTTCTTATGAAAGCTTTTTTTATGCAGTGTACATCTTCAGCATCACTGTTTGTGACTTTCACTAGTCCGCAAGACTTATATCTGTACATACCATATAAAAGTTAAGAAAAGGGAACTGGAAACTACGTTCCTTGGGCAGTCACCTATTATTCCATCACACACATAATATTTCTGTGTTATGCTCATTTTTGTTCCTCCTGTTCTCATCTACAACAAGAGATTCCTTGATATGAATATAAACACAAAGAGGCTGGTGATTTTCAGCTGTGCTTAGTACTTGTTTGTATGGCTTAGAAAACAATTATTGAGGATATTAATAGTTTTGGTATATTTACCTGCTTGCCAGAAACTGTTATTTTCTACATGTTTGCTGGAGAAACTTTTCAAACTGTGATTCATGAAAGCATTTCTAAAAGCTTAAAAATGTAGGAGAAAGAAAAGAATGACTCCTCCCACACACCCTCCATCACCACTGCCATCCCTAGGGTCAGCCACTTAAATCCAAGGGCATAAATGTTAGCTATTGGGGGTATATTCCCTGTTTATAGTTAAGTGTTACATTTGCATAAAACTGGTGAAACTGATTCCCTTTGTCTGACCAAACAAGCTATGTGTGAGCTACTCAGCACCTGCTCCAAACGTTTTTATTCCTACCATGTTCAGCCAGACTTGAATAGCTGCACAGATCAATAATTATAATTTCTGATTGTTCAGGAAGAGTGTTAACTCCAGCTATCTCAGCTTCAGATACAGGAGCGTGGTAAGGGCTGACAAGGAGTGATGATTATAACGGGCATCACAATCAATAAATGTTATTAATGTGGGAACTAAAGAATAAAGACTTCCAAAGTTTTAGTTTACCCTTTTTTGCCACTTGAGTATTATGGTTTTTTTGCATTTTACTTGGATAAGATGATAATATTGACACATTGCAATTTTCTAATGCATTTCTTCCTTCTAACAGTTGGATTGAAACTACCAGGAGAAAACAATAAAAAGTAGGACTGAAGTGTAGATATGTTCTTTACTTGTTTTAAGTATATAACAAGTCCTTTTGGTGTCTGAAACTGAAGACATTGTTTTAGTTACCAACAGGATGAAAAAATCTAACATCCAAGATGTTTTAAAGCAATTTTTTCCATCAGAGCAACATACTTGTTGAAGTATAACTTATCACCCACTCTACCATAGGAAGGAGACTTTCCTCAAGACAAAAATAGGTTCCCAAAAAGTATCCATTGGAAAAACTAAGATTTTACCAGAAAGTTTGCTGTAGCTTGACAAGCTAGAACTTATGACTTGGTTTTTCTTTTTCCTCTAATGTTTTTCTCCNTTTTTTCTCCAGTGCTGTCTTTAATAATATACACTTTCTGAACACTGAGATGCTTGAAAGGAAGCACTGATTACTAGAGCATGATTTCTAATGATGACATTGTTGACTGAAACATATTTCAGGTTCCAGGAGTAGTGAGAAAAAACTCTAACATAAAAAACTGAAATAAGGAATTCCTTGGAATTGCTCCTCGGGCATATGGGTAAATAAACTCATCACTAGCTCTAGCACAGCACTGTTATGCAGAAACACTGCAGCTGTTGCTGTGTACTGATCCCAAGTGGTATGTTGAAAGTGAACACAGATGAAAAGGAGTGTGGAGTGGATGGAGAAGAAAGGGAGAGACAAATACTAAAGAACTTAGCTTGGAGGGACAGGAGGGCTTGACTAGAATTTTTCTCTAGATGTCTTGTTTACTGAATGTAAATGCTTTGAGTTGTTCAAAGGAGCTAAGCAAACCTTCCTCCTTTTCAAAGTGTTTTAATGTACCTCACATGGTGCTTTTTAAAAAAAAATTGACCGTAGTTTGTTTTCTCTGTGTGTTTAAGGAAGCGATTGATGCTACTCAGAGAAATTCATTAACCTCTTCCAGGTTTCTGTTCCTGCTTTGTCTTTTGTTCAGTTTTGTTATAAATGTTTGGAGTTTACATAAGGTGCTCCAGGTGATTTTGAAATGTTACTCCATGCTGATGGCACCTTCATTCTGTTGTTTCCAAGCAGGTTCATTAAAAACTCTGTGGAGAACCATGCATTTTATTTGGCATTAATTCTCGCACAGCTCCGGTTTCTGATTGATCTTGAAAGCTACTTTGGTTTTGGCTTTACTGTAAACCCCTCCGGTGCACATTGTGCCTTCTAACAGAGTTCACTACAACCAGCTTTTCAAATATTTTAAACCTTTGGAAAGCTATTGCTGCTTTAAGCTTCAGTGACATTTGGATTTTTTTTCTTTAAAATCTGAGGGTAGCATGGTATAAAATGCTGGCATAAGCAGCCAGTTTCCCCTCTGCTTAGTTGCCTTCTTTCACCAGAGCATCTTTCACATTCTTCTAGCTGTAATAATGGTTTCCTGCACATTGTCATGAATTGGCATTTGTTTTCACTGAAGTTATGCCTGTTTGCACAACTTTTTTTAATTTCCATGTTAATAGTCAACATCTTACATTTACAATCTAGGAAAAAGAATTATATACCAGTTTATAATGTTTAAACCAATCACAATTGCAGATATTGTTATCCCACTCACCTCCCAACTTTTGAAATTTGCTAAAACAACTGTATATAGCTCTAAATCTTAAGTATCTCTTTACATTTATAAAGATGAATATTTCTTCTTCTTTCTGGCATAAGTAAATCTTAAATTATAGCTATTTTCCAGCAATGAGATGCTTCATCTCATCTAAGATTTGTCCCAACGACTGCTTTAGTATGCAAAGCACTGCATGGTTCTTTCTACTGACAAAGTGAAAATTATTCAGAAAAACCAATTGCTACTTTGCTAATGTCTTCTTCAAGTGACATGGCTTTATTGAAAAACAGCTTCTTAAGTCTGACCACCCTCATTCTTACTATATCTAAACCCCTTACTCTGGGCTAGCACTACATTGTACTAAGTTCGTTACAAAACATGGAATTATTGCGCAAACGGCTCCTGTGCTAAATATTAAGCAGAGGACAACAGAGAAATATTTGCAAAGTCAGGCAAGCAGAATCAATATTGGTTGGTTTGGCAGAAGGAGGTCTCAGTACAATGCAGCTTACAGAGCTTAAATCTTCTAAAGCTCTTAAAGCTGATAAAGGTACTCCTAAAGTTTATTTGAAGAAGGATAATGAGGATGAGTTTTTAAGAATGGGTTTGGTTCAGCATGACCATCTTCTCCTCCAGTAGGATCAGGCAGTGGCAGAAACATTCAGATAGATAAAAATATTAAACAAAATCTACAGCTATACTTTACCAGACTGTCAGTCTGAAGCTACAAGGACTTTCCACATATGCATGTGTGTTTGCCTCCACATGGAAAGATATCAAAAGGTAGATGTCACTCTTTATGGCATATGTTATAAAATTTTATCTGTTAGGGAATCCATTGCGTGACTATGTTTTTCTACTCAGTAGATATCCACTTTAAAGAACTTAGATGAAGACATTTTCACTATGCCTTTTCTCAGCAATCTCCACAGATAAATAAAAGTTGTTGGGAAATATTTTGTGCTACCCAGGATTTTTCTGTGTTTGGTTTCACTTCATGACTTTTATTATAAGATAGGTTATTCATAAAACCAACCTTTGTAATAACATTACCCTTCTTTTTCTTCTTTTAATGTCATGCTTAGACATTCACCATGGTTTTAAGTAGAAATATGGTATAATAGCAATTTTTAAAAAATGTTTGATACTGCATTTGCCGTTCCTCCTTTTCTGCTACTCTGGAATGGCACTCTGCTTTCTGTGAGAAGGGAATTAATTCCCATCTCTCTATTTCCAATACCTGCCTTTAATTTCTCAAGACTACCACATGTATCAGTGCTCTATTTTGCTTCCAAGTTCTGCACTCCAAATTTTGAAGCTGTGAAATGCTATACAGATATTCTCAAATATCTTCTTAGTGCCATTCTCTTCCTCCATTTCTCTTTATTTTATATGCTTCCATTTGACTTGACTATTTTTTGGTCTCTTTCTCCGAGTATGAACCTGGGCTCATACTGAAAAGCATTTTGAGCCCTGGATAACCCCAGTGAAGTCACTAAGGATCTCACAGAGAAGATTACCAAGCACAGTGTTCCATGACTGGCTGAGCTTCACCTCCTGCTTTTCCTAGCCGTGAAGTAGTTATGTATTTCAATTTTACTTGGCTTCTGATTGCATTAAGGATTACTGATATTCTCTGAAAATATGCCCTCATTTAACTTGCTGTTTTCTTCTGTTTTCCTTCTTGCCTTAAGGCCTTTCCCTTTTCAAATTCCCTACATCTTCCTCTATGAGCTACAAACCAACTGCTATTTCCCATTCCTGTACAGCCTGGCTCTGTAGCCATTGCTCTACACACAGAGCACATATGTGAGAATATTTTCATAGCTAAAACATGCTTATGCATGTAGGAGAAGGGTTGTTTCATCTCCCTTCCTTTTCTGATGATTTTTGATCCCACATCATATCACTCTTCCTCACTCTGCTTTTGTATTTCTTTACTCTTTTGAGATGTTCCTTTTAGCATTAAATAAAAGTAAAGCTTTTCTAAGTCCTGAAAGAGTGGAAATGTTGAGGAAGATAAGATACTGAGGAAGATGCTGAGAAAGATAAGATACCATAATTAACCCTTGGAAAAGGTCTTATTTCTATCATCCAGTGATCAATGTTTAAAGGATGTCCCTGCCAGTGCTTAATAATGCCATTCTTACATGTAATATTTTATCTATTTATAAGTGAAACTTAGGGTTTTATGTAAACTTACTATACTTAATATGCACTTACTTGCTGTAGATATTCATATAAACACATACAATCATATTTGCATCTATCAAAGGGTGAAAATCCAGCCACAACATCCCTGCAGCTCACAAAAATAGAGGAGCTCATGTCCAAACTTTATTTAAAGGCTCTTTAGAGCATTAAAGACATTCTAAGTTTTTTAAGTCTTTTTTAAATCAATAACTTGACAAAACCCAGTGATTACAGCAGAAATCACAGAAGAAATTCCCCTTCCTCCAATTGTTTAAATTGTTTGTAATGACAAAAAGACAAACAATACACATTCACTAAACTATCTTATTTAATGACAAGACCATAACATGTTCAGACACAGCATGCAGGGTAAAAAAAAAGGTATAAACCCAAAGGGAAATTAAGAAGCGTTAGTTTCTTCTTTTGTGACATAATATACTTCCTTTCTGGAAAAAAAAAGAGCCTTATGCTGATGTCTTTACTGTGACATGGTAAAGAACCGCTCTACATCTAGCTGCAAGGTCTACAAGTGGTGACAATGCATTTTCAGAATAAGCATAACAATAGAAGGAACTGGAAGGAAGGCAAAAATTTTCCTGGTTTGCTCTTGGTATAACACAGATTCACTACTCAGAATATTTGATAAACATTAAAGAAAGCAAAATACTACATAATCTTTTCAAATGTATTTCATTGGCTATGATAGATAAGATATGAATTCAGCTACTCCATCCATTTTTGAGCAGGCGTTTCAAAAATATCATTGCTTCTTCTGGATGTCAGCACATTTATACATTCTAATATGTATATGCACTATGAAAACAGGGACTAAGAAGGTTATAGATTTTTACAGCATGCTATGACTTTTTGTCTGTAACAAGACCATTTAAACATACTACTGAAATTAGAAAATTAGATTTTAATCTTTAAACATAGCTAACGCATAAGTAAACAGCTGTGTTTATTGTTGATCTGGAGTGCAATAATAATAATGGTAACAATAACAACAACAACAATAATAGTATCTAATTTGAAGCTCACACTTCCAAAACATTCCTCATGAGATGGATTGTCTTCGCTCTCAGCAAAGGGAGTGGGTACCTGTGCTGTTGCAACACTCCCTCAAATCAGGTCCTGTGAGAGTAATATGTTTGTTCTTTAACATCGTTTGGTAATATTAAATACCAAGAAAATGAAAATTGCCAGCCATTATACATCATCTAGGAGAAACAACACACTGTGATATTTAAATCTTATTTTTGTATGAGTGATACTCTAGAAATTCAAAACTTATTAGTAAATCAGTATTTGAGATTTCAGTTTCTCTTGTTTCTTGGTATATCTGTTTAGAAACTGGATAATACTGATCAATATTTCAGAAAAATAAGCTAGCAAAGGTGATTGGAAATGAGTTTTCTTGCATGTTTGTGCAAGTACATGCGCATGGTCTGTTCTATTCTGTTTGAGCTCTAATAGCCAATTAAGAGGCATCCTCAACTCAGGAAGCAAGTTTTTTGGGCAGGCTGAATCAGGGAGGGCTGTATGCTTGCACTGCACGAAGCTGAACTGTGATGAATCACTGGGTTGCCACTCCTGATTTTCTTCTTTTTTTTTTTTTTTGTCCTTTTTTGTGTTGTTTGCTTGTGTTTGTGTGCGTATAGGTGTTTAGGTTGTTTTTTTTCCTGCTTTTGTCCTAAATGGAAATACAGTAGCAAGAAAAACTGTTTCAGCAGTCTTTCCTCCCCCCCCCGCCCTCACCCCCACCTCCATACCTGCCAAAGAGACAAAAAAACCTGGAGCAGTTACAAATGCAGTTGTCTACCCTCATAAATGCAACAAGCTTCTAACAGAACAACTGCTGAATGGCTTGGTTGCAGGAACTGTCTGGCAACCAGGCTTTCCTCAGGCAGCACTTATTACTTCAGTAAGGCTGAATCAAGCACTCGGCTTTACAGACACACAAGATACCATTTGGAAAGTATGTTTCAACTGATGTTATTATACAGTATTTAAAGGGAAATAGTAAGACTCTCATGCAGGATGGGACTCCATCTGGACTATGAGAAGTGTATTGCTTAGCAACTACCTATTTACTGTTCTTCTCAATTTTTCTTTTTATTGCAAGTGTATCTCCGAATAAGTCTGTCTGGATTTTTTTTTCTATCCGTTTAAAATACAAACAAACAGAAGAGAAATATTCCAAAGCCCAGAGCTGCCTTGTAACAGAACGCATTGTAATTCCTATAGTTCCATGCACAAAGTCAAGACTGCAACCTTGCATACACGACTATGCATTACCATATTAAAAGACAGACTTCTGTAAGACCCAGCTACTCATGCCTAACTGAATACTCTTTTCCTATATTCATTCACTGGTTAGGCTGTGATATTACATCTCTTGAAATAACTGTGTTTGAGGTAAGAGCTTCCTTCATTCCAATTTAAACTAAGTAGCTTTCTTTTATTTAGATTTCTAAAGTCTGCAGTATTTGAACTGATGAAATATAAAGCACAAATGAACATGAATGAAAGCATATATATACCCATGTATATTTCTGAAAATCTAGCTATGTCCCCCTCTTTATCTGAGAACAGCAGATCGCTTTCAAATAATTATTCAGCTCCTTCTCTCCTTAGAGAACCATGGATCAGCATATACAAGTAGTAAGGTATCCACCAAAAGACTGAGCAACTTTTAAAAACCATGTAGTAACACAGAGTAACTCACCTGTAACTCCTGACTTTGAAATAGTTCTTTTGCCCCCTGATAGCAATTATTTTTGCAGAGCTGGCTTGTAGGAAACAGCTGGCTCTTATAATGTGAAGAGGGCTTGTTTTCACTAAAAAGGCTATTATGTAGAGATATAGATTTGAAAGCATACTAGTATTAAAAAAACTTCTTGAAGCTGTAGGTTATTTTCTTCATTTTCAAAGAGTTTATAAATCCTGTTTACTGTATAGCAGAAATGTTCACAGATTATTGAAAGCATTTTTCACTTCCCTTGGTAGAGCGTGCAGGGTTAGGAACCACTGTGCATTAATCACCCACATCACACACTGCATTCTTCTGAAACAACCCTTGTACTTAAGCCTTTATGAAAATATTTGTTATCTTTAACACACATTTCAGAAGATGCCTCATTAATATTTGAACTATGCTCACTGGAACTGAACCTGGCTTTTCACTTGATGTTTACAGAGTACCAAGTGGAATGAGGTCTGATTCCACGAGCAATTTTGCTGTCTATTAAAAAGAAAATAAAATCATTACCATGTGAGGAGGTTTTCCTTTTTTTTTTACATATATATATTGTGTATTCCTCATGTATTTATGTGTTTTGGAAAGCATTTATTTTCTGTATGCCTCAGGATATGGGGTGACACTAGTTGTGAACTTTCATTTGAAACAACTGTCAACTGATGTGCACTGAATGACCATACTATCTTCTTAGCCTGCAGTAAGTAGAAAGTAAAATATCTTAACTTGCATCTCTGTGAAAACTACATAGCTTTTTTTGGAAATAAATAAAGTATGAATATTTATTTTATATTCGTCGTATTTTTTCCTCTTATGCAGTTACTGACAATGCTGAATTATCTTTTATTTTCTTAATATTTTTTCTTTATGAAATAAATTTCTGGGATATGCATTCCTTTTTATTTGGATAGGCCTTTTGATTATTTTTTTTCTAGAATTCAAGTCTATATGGTGCTTCCCTTCTTACCATTGCAGTCTTTTATTTTTAACATGCAAGACAGCCATTCCAGCACAGACATAAAATTAGTTTTGCTCAATGGATTTCTTGTCATGCATGTGCAAAAAGCTTCACTTGCCTCCAATTTAAATTTTTGTTTTCCTCTGGTGACTCATTTTGCTGCATCTGTGTTTATTCTATAACCTGTGGATAAGGCATGTTTTCCTAGCTGGGAGCTGGCTGGGCTTTTGCTCATGACTGCCATGTGTTGGTTTAGCCTTGCATGCAATTCTGTCTTGATTTCTCTAAAACTCTCACTGTCAGCATTTCCCCGAGGTACTCCATGCAGCTCTTCTGGGAAGCCCTTCAGGTAAAGTTCCTCTTCAGGCTTATGGAAGACATCACGTATGCTTTGTCCTTTGTAACAAAGTTTGTTTCCCTCCAACAAATATGCATACTTCACTGGTCTCAGTGATAGATGACTTGTTATTATAGTTCATCTGTTGCTTTATAGATTTACTTTTGGTCACAGTGACTTGATCTGTTTGGGGTGGGGGTTTGTATTTTACAGTTTGTTCTTGGTATCTTTTCATTCCGTTCTTTACGTATCTTTTCAATGACCTTCACTCCTCATCACTGTGAATTTTGGCTGTTAGGAAGAGGCTTATAAACCAGAAAGACTAATGCCAAGAAAGAGGTTGAGTGATCATTTTCTAGGATAAATTTCTAGGCAACCAGCAGTGTGAGTTTGAGATCTGGTTTTTATCCATGAGTCTAAACTTTGTTCAAGTTTCCCTGTATGTATTGATGCTGTACCTCTACTTACACCATAAACATTGTCTATTTTATTTGTCTTACTATTACTGTAGAAAGGGTAACGGGGTCACATTTAGCAGAGGTTTGGTTTTCTATGGTGTCCTCCCTGCCTTTCCTCCTAAGTGGCCCCTTATCTATGCTAGCATGCAGGTGCTTGCCTACATAGCTGTCAGATGCATGCAAGGCTTGCTGCTTTTCACAAGAAATCCCACAGATGGGGCTTCTAGTGGCTTTATTTATAAAGGTATGTGCAGTTTTACAACATACATGAAATGCAGGAAAATCTTTTGAGATTACAGAAATACACGTGTTTAGGCTCAGTCTGGCAGCTGTGGATATGCCTTTAGTAGAAAGGTGGGAGAGGCCTGTGTGCTGGGGAGCAGGTGAAAAGTATTAGGTGAATAGGAACTTCCCCTGAAAGAACCACAGGACTCTGAAGAGATTAGGCTGTTGATATTAGGTTATGAGCAACTGCAATGGATGAAACCCAATGCATGAAATAGAAACACCTGCAAAGCAAGAGAAACTAGGAGAGAGTCTCAAGACAGGTAAGCATTGTGCTCTGATTGGTTCACCCATTAATCAGATCTTGATGAAGCACAGCTGATCAGTGCTTTAAAGACCTTCTTAACCTATAAGTAAAAGAGGAGAAGAGTTTCTAATTCTTTTGGACCAAGAGCTGACTGTAGCTGGAGAACAGAGAACTGTTAGTGAATGTGAGTTTGGTTTTAACTACCTTTGGTCTCTCTTTTTGCTCTATTTTCTCCTTGCCTTCACCTATCTTCCCTTGCTACTGACTGTTTCTCAGCCACTAGTACCTGGAGTTGAGCCATTTAAAAGGATTGCTTTTTGTATGTCTTGTTAACCCTGAAGGCATTTATTTCTGATTGTGACAAAACTGACTCCTTTTGTGTATGTTTCCCTGGACAAACAGGGCCTGTTCTTTCCTGAGAAAGTGAAGCCATCCTAGAAATTAATGCTTTACCCAAACAAGGACTGTAACATTGACCCCATGTCTTGTAAATTATAATTAAGTGGATAAGACTTCATCTTGCTGATAGCTTTTTTGCTCTTAAGTGGCTGTTGGGTCACATTTAGCAGAGGGCAACTTATGTTGGGAAGTATATCATTTGTGATGTTTAAGATAAAAAGGTTCTTGTATCAAGCACCAAATGACTTGTGCAATGTAAAAATGTTCACTCTTTAACATTCACTTAGGAACAGTTAGTATTTCTCTGTCCACTCTGCATACTGCAATGGCAGAATTATCCTTAAGATTATTAAATATAGCTTTGTTCACAAAAACAAATGTAATCATTAAAGGAAATGGGGTTGTATTATTGTCATCTCTCCACCACCCCACTTTTGGAGGCTCCTTCTGTGCAGGAGAATCTCTCTATCTAGGTTGAAAAAGCAGATATTCTATTAACTTTTTCAGTTACAAAGTTACAGACTTACTCTCATGGCATCTTCTGGGCTCACAGCCCAGAAGGCCAACCATATCTTGGGCCACATCAAAAGAAGCATGACTAGCTGTTAAAGGGAGGTGATTCTGCCACTTTACTCCCCTGTGATAGGACTTGTGAGACCCCAACAGGAGTACTGTGTCCAGCTCTGGAATCCCAACATGAATGATATGGAAATGTTGGAGCAGGTCCAGAGGATGGCCACAAAGGTGACTGGAGGGCTGGAGAATCCCTGCTATGAAGATAAATTGAGTGAGCTGGGATCGTTTAGCCTGGAGAAGAGAAGGCTTTCAGGAGATGTTATAGTGGACTTAGAGTACCTGAAGGGGGCTACAAGAAAGCTGGGGAGGGACTTTTTACAGAGACGTGTAGTGATAGGACCAGGCCAGGGGTGGGGGGTGTGTGCTTTAAATTGGAAGGGAGAAGATTTAGAATAGACATTAAGAAGAAATTCTTCATTATGTGGGTAGTGAGACACTGGAGCAGGTTGCCCAGGGAAATTTTGGATGTCTCCTCTGTGGAAGGGCTCAAGTCCAGGTTGGATGGAGCCTCTAGCAGAAGGTGTCCCTGTCCTAGTGAAGGGCAGTTGTAACTAGATGATAGTTTAGGTGCCTTCCCACCGAACCCATTCTATGATTCTATGTAGACTGGCTTGCTTATCTCTTCCTAATTGGCACATGTTACTTTATTAGAGGCTGCCTGTGGCTTTGTCTCCTCCTTTGTTACTACCATGATTCAATGTGAAATATTTATCTGTGTGAATAACAGGTCATTCCATACTGTTATGACTCAATGGAATGATAGATTTCTTGCTGAAATAACAAATGAGCTTTATTTGCAACCTACTTCCGGAAGATTCTGAATAAGATAATTGAGTACAAACCTATTCCTCCAGTCTTTTTATTTCTCCATTTAAATCTGATTTGGTGCTGTGTACAAAAAGAATCTGTGTGAATGTTGCTGTGTATCTTTGGTTTACTGAACTGTACGTATGCATGCATGAACTCCAGGAGCACACATAGATCACTTAAGTATGTGAAAACAAGGAATGCTTTATATATCTTCTTTGCTGTAGTGTGTATACGAAAAATTATTTGGGAATCTGGCATAGAAAGGCACAGTACAGCTCTGGCTCTCCAAGGCTGCAGGAGGCTAGCTGTAAGCAACTGTGTCTGTGGATACAGTGCTGCCAGATAGTTCTCCATGGGTTTATGAATGTGTGTATCAGCCCTCTCCCCTGACTGTGTGCACAGTTCCCATTACTACTGCACATTGGCTACCTCCAATAACTGAACGAGCACTTAAATGATAGCAACTACTTAAAAATGCCTGCTGTTCAAAATACCTCCTATCAAATTGCTGTCAGTTGCTGTAAAAAACAGCAGTTATTTCGGCTACTAGAAAACCATTTCCACATACAGAAACTACTTCTCTCCCACTCTGCACATGTCTTTGAACTGTATAGATCCAGTGAGCCAGGCTAATTCCAAAAACAAGAAGGAAAAGGTAATCTTGATTATTCTTTTCTTTGGCATTTCCCATTCAACTTTTCTCCTAGATTTTGGGGTCAGATATATATGAGATTAAGTAGACCATGCTGCATATAGTATCAGATCTGAATGTTATGGATAGGGATATAATCTAGGAAGGGAATCAGCACTGGGTAAAGGGTGCAAGACTACAAGTTGTGGCTGGACTGTACTCTTGCCAACTGAGTCTACTGAAGAGAAATACCTGTCTTAGAAGCAGGTGTAGCTTCTTAAAGAAATTTACCATGAAACCTCTTCTTTTACTAATAGAAGCTTGAGGACACTGCTGAACTTTGCTGTATGGTAGGATGTGTTCTGTCGGCAGAGCCTAAGCAAGTGGTATCAAATTTGGTACTTTGCGTCTTCTGTAGCTCTTTTATTGTCAGTGCTGCTTTACTATCAAGGATCATTTTTTTGCCAAAGACCTTGTCAAGTAAATAATCAGAAAAGATCATCTGCAGATTCTGAGTCTGCATTTTAGGGTGGTAAAGAGATGGAGTACAAAGTGAAGTATTCATATGCTTGGCATCTAAATCCAGCTTGTGTTTGCTGCCAAAGGTTACAGCTGCTAGCTGTACCTACCGAGGATAAAGATGAGACAAGTCAAGAACAAAGATATAGTATCAAATAGTTCTGTTTCTCACAAAAGAACTTGCTTTACTGGCAATCTGTGAGAGCCGTTCTGTGTAATCATGGTTTATGATATACACCTGGACAGGAACACTCCAGTAGGTGATATTAACATGGGATTAGATTGGATTTATGTACTGTATTTTCCCTATGAAGTAGGAAGTGTTTGAGAGTGTAAAAAAAAAAAACAACCAAAAACAAAACACAAACTCATAAGCCTGAGCCATAGTGAATTCTCATATTGCTATCTACTGGTTATATCTCGAGCTTGTCAAAATCTGTAACACAAGGGCTTTCGGAGCTGTAAAGTTTGGCCACAGCAGGCAGTTCATAACCTGAAAGGCAAGAATATTCCCAGTGAGAGCATGGTGAAACTCTCTAGAGTTTATAGAGATGCACGTATGTGTTGCCATATTTAAACTCTTAAATGTTTCCAGGATAAATAGGATGATTTTGCAGAGACTGTATCATCCCCTACTTGCAGGGAAAGCAAGCTGGGTTCCAATATAAGAGTCCCCAAAGAATGCTCAAATAAGGCAATGCCAAATGCTGCTGGCATGAAAACTGAAGACTGACTCAAATCATTTGGGAAGAATAAACCTGCTAGGATTTTTCCTCTCAATCATATCTAAAACATGAAGAAGGTCTGTTGACATGTGAATACAATGCAGATGCTTGGAAATGGAGGAAATCTGACATCTGCAATGTGACAGTACCTAGTAAAAGAAAATTGAAACTTAAAGCTAGACAATCAAAAATATTTGTATGAAAAGGTGCCTTTTCTAATGACAGAAATATGCACAATTGTAAACAGTTATGCTGACTCCATGAACTTGCAAAGCATTTGATTCTCAGTGACTATCCTGTGAATGGGATTGCTTAGCATAGTGAAAAAACTTCAGGTGTACTTTCCTGCAGCTTTAAATAGCTTAAATGACCTATTTAACTTTCAGGTTCCCCCCCCCCCCCCTNCCCCCCAATTTTTTTTTTTTGCAGTTGTCTTCTGACTAGTAGCATACATAGAAAAGTTGAGGCAAAAGAAAGAAGTCTAAGTCTTTAGTTTTGCTGACACCGTGGAATAATTCCATGCCACAGAAAGGCACTTTGCACTAGGTGGCTTGTCCAGCAGGTGGAATTCATGACAACCTTGAATTTAGGTCTACTGCCTTATTAAAGTTACAATACCACTATATGGCTGTAGGAACCCTGGATGGAAGACACAATGATCTAAACTTTAAGGCAAATTCTCTAGGAGTTGTAGGCATGAGAAGCAGAGTTAGCTGGGGTCTAATCTAAGTTTTTCATGGGATTGCAAGCTCAACTCTGGAGCTGTAATCTTCAGTTTCTTTTGCGGGTGAGTGCTTATACCCTCTTTCAGAACAGGGCAAACTCTTGGGGTGTGATGCACATATTTGAAGCACTCAGCTAGCAAAGTTACTTGGCTGGAGATGCTCCCCAAGCTGCAGGACCTTCACAGAGAGTTGCTACAAAATAAGCAAGGTCAAATTTGGGTAAAGTTAAGCTAAATGCTGATCAGACTGCTAATAACTGCTCAAAGGAAGCATAAAGATGTTGGAGAATGGAATGGATTGTCTGTGCTCCCTTTGTCTTTATTTGCTGTGCTTTGTGACTGTAAGCAGCCTTAACTGTGTTTTGTTAATTTTTACTTTGCTCTTAGTATGTCAAAGCTTTATTTTTTTCCTCCCAATGAAAAGCCTTTCAAGGATCTCATAACCAGAGGCTGATTAATCAAGGTCATAGTCATTTGTGTGCATGCCTGGAAAACAAATCGTGATGTTGAGGTGACTAGTGAAAACAGCTGTACTTGGCAGGATTAGGGTAGTTTTGAACTGTTCGTCTCTACTTTCTTGACTTCAAAGCATTAGGCCGAGTTAATTTTGGCTTTTTGCAGTGTTGCTGAAGTGGCAACAGTGGTTCCCACAGAGGTATACTCCTGTAATGATTACATTTCATAGTCCATATTTACTTGTCAGCAACTGATATCTTTTATGAGATTTTTTTTTTGTAGGATGCTATTTGTGTAGTTCTGACATAATGTCAATTTGATACATGTATAAATATTTTTAAAAAACAAATCACCCAAAACTGATGGCCTACAAAACCTCAGAAAAGTAGGCAGGTAAACTCTAGATGTTGCTTCATGACTCTGAGGTAAATTTGGAGTATTGGAGTTTTATGATAAAGACAAATGCAGTTTCATTTATAATTGCTGATGTTCCTAACCCAAGATAATATAATTGACAAAAAATTATCTCCATCTCCTCCCAGTAATACCTGAAATTTACAGAAATGCAACTAAGTTTTTAGCAAGACAGAGTGTAATTTTTCAAACTTGATATAAAGAAAAAAGCTAGAGGAAAAGCTAGTCCTTCCTAACACATCCCTTCTGAATAGCTTGTAGCCATTGATAGCTATGCTCCAGTCACGGAGTTCATCCCATCAAGTTTCAGTAAATAGCAACCAGTTTGTATCAATATACTGGGTGCATCTATGTCTTCTAATGTTGTTGCTTGCAACTAGAATGATAGAGAGAAAAAAAACCCCAACTGTCCAAAGGTGCTGAAGTCTCTTCTATGTCAGCCCTTGACCACACATTGCCATTCACTTGGAAGAGCAGTAATGGGTAAGAGCTTGAAGGCTGTGTCAAGCTAGGGAATTTCCTACTATTGTCCTTAACTCAGGCCCAAGGGACACAACAGACTTCCCTAAGGGAAGAATCTGTCTGGCGTAGAACACTTATGCATAAAGTAAAGGTTAATGGTCCTCTGATAAAAGACATGCTAAAGGCTTATCAGAGAGCAGATACCTGCATTTAAGACAGGCTCCTTACTGTACAGTAACTCTTATCAAAGTCTAAGAAACCAAAGGATACCCTTTAGCCGTTACAGTTCTTTCTAGGGTGCAGAATTATTTGTGGTGGCTTTGGCCATTCTGGATGTGTATATTTCTACTTTAGAAAAAATAAACTAGCTGTAGATCTATAATTTACTTTTGGTGTAGTGAGATTCTGTTCCTAAAATGTTCAGAAAGTACTTCAGCAAGGAAAGGCTATTTATTGGAAATGAGTATTTGGATTTACTGGAAACTTATGGTATTTGGATGCTACAAAGTGAATTGCTTTCTGGCTTTTTAACTATTTGTCATTTAAAAAAAAACCTAGTAATTTCTACTTAATAATCTTTCAATATGGAGTATGAGGAAGAAGCTCAATGAAAAGTGGTTTCTAAGTTTTTATGTGATTTTGTGAAGTAGAAATGGGAATGTTCGATTAGGCAACTGTACTGCTCTCGTTTTTCCCCCTTTTTTAAAATTCAAAGCTTCTAAATGCAGCTAGCCAATTTGGCCAAATAACATGAAATTATGCTTTATATTTCCCAGTATGATAAACTAGTCTAATTTATTTAGCAGTTCCTGTTCTACCTGGGACGAGACTTTTTAGCTCAAGTACACCTCAATCATGTAATGTCTGTGCTGATGACAAACTCCGGACTGTTGTATCTTAGTACTGTCTCTACTGCTGCATGTAGGAGTACTGTGTTACTTATCGTGGGTTGCTGAGGACCCTTTAATTGTTTTACATTGAAACTTGTACTTAGTGAAATAAATACGTGAGTGACTTTACAGTCCAGGATATTTATTATTGTGAAACAAAATTTATAATCAAGGAGGCATGAGGGACAGCACTTTCTAAAAGCCTAAGGAATAAGATGAAAGAAAAAAAAAATGAACCTTTTCTACCCAGTTCATTATAATACCATGGGAGGTACCATCAGGAAAGAGCATCCCACAATGTTTTTAAATGCAGAGTACAATAAAAGCATTACATACAGAAATGAAGTTTCTAAGAAGAGAATACTTTCCACTGCCCTCTGCTGACTGCAGGCTATGTAGTGAAACTAGTTCTCCTCAGCTGTGTGTGCTTTTTCTCAAAGCCACGCACTTGAGAAGCAGGCGCTAGCTGTGTTATGAATGGAACTGTGAAAAGGTGAGTCATACTTTGAGGATAACTATTTGCTGCAGGTGTTACTATAATACCTAAAAGCTTTTCTTTATGCTCACCTGCAATGAGCCATGATATATTGGCAGATGTAAAAAGCTTTTTCAAGTCAACCTTGACTGCCAGGTTATATCTGGTACTTAATTTTGGTGTGCTGTCCTTGTACCTCCACTGCTTGAAGCCATGTGAATTTGGGGCTCCTAGAAAAGCAGGAAACACTCTTCTAGCCTATTTGATTTTTACAAGGTCAATTTTATCCCAGTCACTGAAGAAAAAAAGGAAACAAAATACCACACCCCTGCACACTCAACCCCCAACAGTTCCCTTCCCTTCCCCCCCCCCCGGCCTTAGTACAGAAGTTTGTTCTACCTGTTCCAAAACAGCATGATCAAACTCTAGAGAGTAAAGAGCAAAATAGGCTTTAGCATTACAGAATCTTCACGTCTTCTCAGTCCAAGGCTGTTTTAAATCAAAACTTTCTTTAGGGTACTTGAGCATGAAGGGTCTGTAACTTTCCTGTACAGGTGAGACTGTCACAAACCAGGCTTAGGGTACAATGTGAGAGTAACACAGTTCTTGTTTGCCAACCATGCTACGAATTGCTGCGGACACTTGACTTACCCACCTAGAGATTAAATCTTTCTCTGTAACACTTTGTAGTCTGTATCTAGTAGCAGATTAGGAGATATGATGTTATTAGAGCAGAAAGATGAGGTTGACTCTAGTACTACAAATCAGAGCAAGATAAATAAGATAGTTGTCAGTATCACAAGAATTATAGCCCTATGTAGTATTTCTGTACATTGATTGTAATCTCCTTAACATTATTATAATATTCTTCTACTTCAACTGCTGTAGTGCTCTGTGTCTTCTTAATTTAAATCAGAAATGTCAATATCCTGCACTAGTTTCTCTGAAGCAACTTATCTGGATGTTATGTGCAGATAGAGTAGTGTGGTCAAGCATCAGACACCTTCTTCATTTCCTAAGCATAAAAGCTGGCAGCACTTGCAAATGAGGATAATATTGCAGGCCAAGTAATTTCTCTGAGGCCATTGACATGTTTCAGTAAATATGACTTTGTTAGGTCGAGTCCCAGAAGTAGATTAATAACAGCAAGATGCTTCCCAGGTAAGTCTTCCCTCTTGTACCGAGTTCTGTGCAATGTAGCTAAATGTTAACTTGTAGCTCAGCTATACAGTGAATTCATGGAATGTGTCCATTGTTAAAAGTGAAGTTTGTGTGCATATTAGACATGCTTATTGCCATGAGAAAAGCAAAATGCAAGGTAGAGTCTCAATTTTATAATGAAGGTATTTTTCTCAAGCTATTGGGTTTTTGTCATGATGCCTCCAGTGATTGCAGGCAGCAACCTCCTTCTGTTTCGTGTTCAGTATCACAAGTGGTCTTCAGGGTTTCTTGGATGCTGCTGCAGTGCAACCTGTCTCATTGGCAGACGGTGCTGTCTCTGAATCCTGCTTCTTCCTCTCCAGTAGATTTGAAGTACTCTTGGCACTTGTGAACGTGTGGGATCTGCCGTAAGAGAGCATGTGCCCCTGATCTGCTGAGTTCAGAGACCTCTACATCAGAGAGACAGTTTGGAAGGTTATGTGATTACACAGTATGAATGCACCTGAGGTTCAGGACATGGATGGATAATGTAAATACTCAGTTTATCACACCTGTGGTGTCCAGTATATTCAATTTAAGGGCTGAAGGCATAATTCTGTACGAAATTGTTGTCTAGCCTCCGCATTTTTAAATCAGGTCAGTGATCACAGTTAAATGTAGCTTGGAGGAAGGCAGCATATGAAGGTGTCTTCTATTTAGCAAGAAACTTGATAGCAAAGGCTGTGCTGAGATTAAAGTCTGTACAATTCTGAATACTTCCATAGATGGAACATTTGCAAAACTGCTACTAATTATAAAAACATGACCTTGTAAAGGAAGGTAAACCCTAATAATGCACCCACAAGATAACTTTGCCATCCTATCCTAAAAAAAGAACAAAAACTCTGTATGGTTATGTCTTGTGTGTCCAAAACACTTCTGTTCAATCAGTTCCAGCATGTTTTCTAAATGAAAAAAATCAACTGTTGCTTTTTATTGCAAGAAAATTGAAATTTTGCAATTTAAACTTTGGCTGCATCTTGACTCCTCTATTGTACTCATCCAATGCAGAATTTTTCAGAGACTTTAATCTACAGACTGAGCTTTAAACAATGTAGTGTGACTTCCTATATATTATTGACTGCTCCTTTATTTTGTTCTGACAACTTTAATTCCCCTTGGAATTGAGATGGTGCAGTACCTTTCAGGATCAATGAGTACAGAATTGCATTTAAAAGCTGTTTCATTCAGCACCTAAATATTGAGAATGACGGTAAAGAGGAGTTTTATTTTGAAATCAGACTTAAAGTATCATTGTCATTGGCTTCTTTGATAGAAACATCTACTCCAGATACATCTGTCTGTTGACTGAGTTAATTAGCTATTAACTGACTTAAATAACTATCAACTATGTCTATTTCTATTAAATGAGTACAGTTAATTTCTAAATTATTCATGTTGCAAACTGCCAGCTCTGTAAACAGTTATGGGTACAATTATAATTACATCTTTCTCGCATCCATTTGATCACTGGAAATGGAGCTCTGCAAGCTAATTTAAACCTGATTCAAAATACATTTGTAAAGCGTAATTGATTAGTACTTATGGTGACTGTTCTGTCAGTTGGGTATAGAAATAGCTTGCAGATTATTAAATCCATCACAATTCTTCTAGGTCAAAGAGGAGTAGAGTAAAATGTATCACTTCTTATTTTACCTGAAGTCAAATGATGTTAGACTGGCTACTTGAGAACAGAGGTGAAATTTTTCATTTTCACATTGTCATTTTTCTGAAGAGGACTGCAAATTAACAGTTCCTTTTCAAAGGTGAATTCCTTTCTTTGTAGACTGCTATAAAGTTTTTAAGGTGTAGTCTTAATTTGAACTCTTAGTTTGGGTTTGGACTAAATACACTACTCTTCAGCGAGAATTAATACATTTTCCTTCAAGCTCTGATATCAAGTCAAGGTTGTGTATCATCTTTGTAGACAGAGAATAACTCCA
This sequence comes from Piaya cayana, assembly GCA_013389865.1. Taxonomy (NCBI): domain Eukaryota; kingdom Metazoa; phylum Chordata; class Aves; order Cuculiformes; family Coccyzidae; genus Piaya; species Piaya cayana. The sequence goes on from WAAB01013888.1 coordinate 395,122, forward strand.
TAAAGATCACTATTAATAACAAAATATATCTTTTCAAGACTGTAAGTGAATATTTTCCTTTTGTGAGTCATTAATAGAACAGGATAAGAAAGTTGGTAACATTTTCCAGTTTTCAATTATCTTTTGTGAAAAATTGCTGAAGACAAGAGTCTCCAAAGAATATTACTAAGCACTGAGGACTTGTTTTGAGAAAAGCATCCTCTCTCTCGTGAAAGATTGATGAGGTATCACCCTTAAATAGAAGGTGGTTTATCATTATTTTCATAAACTTTCCTGTCTATGTAGCTGCAAGGGGCTGCCTCTGTGACATGATAGCTATAGCCTTTCAGACAATCAGAAGTTTTTCCAGCTCCTGACAAAACCTGTGAAATGTATCTAGGGGGGTTGTGCAATTATTTACATGTCTCCCAAATACATGTCTATGCAGAAGCATGTAGGGCCTCAAGGGAGCACAAAATTATATTTGTTTCTCCAGCTCTTCTCTTCTTTTCAGTTCTGCAGGGCTTTAACTCCACTGAAGTTCAGTGGACAAACTTCACTTGAAGAGTCATGGGCAAAGAAACCAGATATTTCAAAGATTTAAGGCTTTAGAAAGTGATCTTGTAGATCCCAAGCACTTTCATTAAAAAAATCAGAGACAACTGCAATTGTACAGCTCTCTTACCTGAGAACTAAACCCCAGATCTTCTTTGAAATAAAATAGCCTGAAATTTTCTTTACTTCAGTGGACACTTTGAGGCTGGGGTTTTTGTTTGCTTTAATTTTATTTTTATTATGACTTTAGTTTCATGCCCCATGCCCCTAGATGTTGTTTGAGGCTCACTAATGTGCTCAGGCAGGACAAGGGAAGCTGCAGTTAACAGAAAAGAACACTAGTTACTTGCTTTTTCAATTTGATAACTATTTTCATTCTTACTTGCTGACAACGTTGTTTGACTTCTAGTTTGTCATTATTGTCAATGTCTTTACTACAGTCTACTTGCAAATATTTGGTATACAGAAAGACAGCTTATATTGAAACATAAATGTACAAGTAAATTATTGGTTTAGATCTGTCTCTTGGTAGTCAGAAGATATTGAGAGATAGTTAAGTCACAAAGTTGGAAATAATGTTTTCTTATGTTTCTTAATAAATATTATTTCTCCTGGTGCTTAGAGCAGCCTCTGGAAGGTACAGCTATAGAGATAAGGAAGTGAAGAATACTTTGATAGTGAGTTATAAAAATATCTTAAATGCTTCCTGTCATGAAAAAGTTGTACACCTAATACAGAACTGTACTGCATGCTAAGTTCTTTACTAAGATGCAATAAAGGGTGTGCAGTCTTGTGACAAAGGCACTCAGATGGGAGGTCAGGAGATCCAGGCACTGTTCTCTAAACTGTTTTTACTCTTTACCCAACATTCAGTGTTCACAATATATATATTTTGTTTATATATAAAAAGTATTTTGGAAAGAGAACAGAATGTTCCTCCTCCAAGCTGAGCACACTGCTTGGTATGACAGAGTATCAATATCATCATGCTCTTTCTGGCTCTAGAAGAGAAATTGAACTTTATCTCCAGCTTCTTGAACTGAAGATACTAACAACTCATCTTTAACACAATATAGTAACCACTGTTGGCATTACCAGAACCAGTACCCACCTGACAAGAAAAATTGATCAGGTCCTTGTGAAGAGTACTGCCTCTTGACTCCTGGGGACAATGTGGGACTGGGGCAGCTCAGAGACAGGCACAGTATGAGCTCATTTTGGGGTTCAGTGGCTCAGGAAAGGGAAATAGATCACTGATATTGTTAGCATAACATTTCACATTGAGGTGTCCTGCTCTCCACCATCCATTATGTGTAAAACCTTGGCCGCGAGTGCTGTGTTTGATACCACTTGAGAGGGTCAGACTCCTTAATTCAGATGTTTGTGTCTACCCTATACTAATGCAAGGCTCCTTGCTTAACACTTCTGATAAACAAGATCAGTTCTTTGGCAGGTGTTGTGCATTTTGTAAATGACTTTACTGTCAGCACTCTGTATCAGGAAAATTAAAACCAAAACCATTACATCACACCATATTCCAACCTATTAGATCTTATCACCAGGCTTTTCTTTCCCTCTGGGTAAATAATATGATCATCTGGTGCTGTCCCTAGTATAGGGTTATAATTAAGGTCTTTTGTAGGCAGGTGTACCATTTATCTATTGTTTAGAGTCATAGCAATACAGTGTGATGAATCTGCTCTCTGACTGGAGTCCCAGTTAGAAGGGTGTGACATTTATCAGAACACTAACTAGTGAATGACATTTGTTTATGTGAAGAATGTAGTAATACCGAGTTAGATGCTTTTATTTTTGTCCCAGTGCCCTGTTGCAACTACTAGTGCTAAGTATAAAGCGTGGTATCTTGGGATCCCCCCACCCCACCAGGAGTTTTACAGCTTTTGGCATCTTCCTATTTCAGACTGAAATTTTCTGTGCTTCATTCTTGCTTAAAAGCAATGAGTTTTCTCTGCTTCCTCTTAAGAGACTAGACTATGCTTGCTGTCATTTTACTTGACGACTACTATGGTGGCAGTGAGAATAAATTCTTTTTCATTAGAAATTCTTTCAATTTGCAAGCATGCATGGCAAATTTGAAAGACAAGAATCAGTTTAGAAATTTGGCTTTATGATTATTGCTTTGATTCTTGTTAGTCTGTGAACACTTCCTATAGGGTATCAACAGTAGATTTCAGCATAAATGCCAAAAGTATTCCAAGTTATAAAACCTGTATTTTTAACTAAGCAAATGAATACCAACTTTGTAATGCTCAAGTAACAATACAGTTTTCATGTTTTTTAGGTAAAATACTTAGTTTTCCCAAACATAAAACCATGGTTTTTGAAAGAACAACAAATATTTTAAAAGTTCAAATCAAGACATTACATGACCTTCTTTCTCCTGAAGTTTTCTAATTACACTGTTACAAAATACTGAATAACAAACAGATGTCCACTTCTACTCAAAATTTTGTTCTAATTGACTCCTCCTGTGATAAAACTCGAAAGAACAACCCTTCCATGGAAATCATCTCTACTTTTTCATCACATCAGGAGTTCTAAGGTTTTTCTTCTCTTCAGTGGCAAAACTATACAACCATTTATTTGAGATATTTAGGAAGTCAGGGCTGTCCATGAAAAATAACTACTTCAGGTCTCATGATCCTCCTTTTGGTTAGAATCTTTGTCAGAGGAATTCTGCTAGTATCTTTTCCACCATAGGCAGGAAGCTTGAGAATTCCAGAAAAGGAGCTCTATGTAGGGCACTGCCTTCTGTAATGCCCTAATTTAAAAAACAAAAAACAACAAAAAAACCCCACCCCACCACCACCCTCAACCACCCTAACACCCAACCTCACAACCTGTTCCTTTCACCTCCCCCTTCACCTCCTCTTTTTTTTAAAATGGAGCTTGCAGGTAAATGCAGATTCTTGGCATTATACACAGCTTGTTCATGTCAGGCTGCTGTGCACTGGCCCGTGATATGGACTGTGGCATTCATTTCTGTTTAATCCAAAATTAAACATCTCAATAATTTATATGACTTGTTTATATGTGGTATTATTCAGAATGGAGATGAACCCCTTTCTCTATAAAGTCATACATAGAAGCAGCATGTTAGCATAAAACATTTTCCTCATGAGGTCACTCATGGACTTACTTACGACACATTTTAAAAGATCCACAGATTAACAACCACTTGATATCTTTAGGCTTATGTATATTTTTGAGGGCATTTTTCATTTGTAGCTACTGTAATGAAGACAGCATTGTGCAGACACACAGCTCTCAAAAAGCAAATGTTTTATCTAGAGAAGTAATCAACTTTTTTAGGCACTGTCTTTAGGGAGAGAAAAAATTTCCAAACTTCTTAGAGGTCGCTTTGCAAGCTAATAGTTTGTCAAATGTTTCTGCAACTGGGCACTCTAGTGGTCACCTATAATTGAACATAGTGAAAAAACCCACCATATCTTGTATTTTTGTCACTTTTTATTTATATCTCTGAGAAGCCAAGGTCCCTCCCCCACATGTCCCTAATTGCTTTGCTATTTAAGTAGTTCCATTTCAGTGTATCTTGTTAAACAATTCTGCAGATGGCCTATTGGCTTCTTTTCTTTCTCTACAACAGAGAAATGTATTGAAATTATTTCTGTCATTGATATGAAAAATTTCAAAAATAAGCATTGTTTCTTTCTTCCTTTTTTCCTTTTTTTTTGTTTTGTTTTGAAGGAATGAAATATGAAACTTGATTCTGAGAATATCCTTTTGATGTTTGTCAATCCGTCGCATAAAGATAGTGCCAAATTACTTGTGCATTTATGCTTGTTTCCCTGCTTTGTACTGCACTTAGCATTAACAAAAAAAGTGTTTGCTTTTTTCCAAGAACTTCAGATGCATGATTTTGTCTTAATTCTAGCAGAATACAGTTTGACTATAGGGACACCTTTGGTGATATTTCTCCCATTCTGTTCCAGCATCTTCCAGTCTCATTTTTCCTGCAGAGAAGGCTGGACTACAGACGCCCACATGACAAACCCCACCTGTGTTGCTGTAGGTGGCAGGCAGTGTGCAATCTAAGCCACTGGTGACTGCAGGGTGTGTACAGAGCCAGTCAAGCCTTTCACCTTCTTCCTGCACATTTGAAGGAAGAAGTAGGAAGGCAAGCGTTGTCACCATGCTAGAGATACAAAGTTGCTGACATTAAAGTTGCTCGTAGCCATTCTTAGTGTGAAATCTTAGTTGAATGTTCATTTTAAATGATAATTACCACGAGTCAGTTTTATTATCACTACTGATAAGCTGGTCTGTCTGTAACTTCCTTTCCTGTGGTATTTTAATATATTAAGTGCTTGTTTTAGATGTCTTTAGTGTATCTGTGAGGGAATTCACAGATGCAGTTAAACCAAAAGGTTTTAGTTTTGCAAAAATATTAAATTACCTGTAGAAATTCATTCTATGAGAATTCTGATGTAATGCTGGCTAGACAGTACATCTATACTTGCCTGAAGCCTAATAAGCCTTATAGGCAGAATATATTTTGCAAATACTATTCTTTATAGCATCCTGAAAATTTAAAATAAGCGTGGCCTTAAATTTTTCTGCCATGTAGTTGTAGTATATCCCATGGTAACGCATAAGACAAGATGTACGTTCAAAATGTAAATCATGTTATTGGAAATCTGAGCACATGGTGTCCATCACTGACTGCCTGTCTTGCAGCTGGGTTAATAATGCTATTTGTGTTGATTTCCAGTTGGATGGATCAGTAAAGTAAATAATCAGTGTGCAGACTACACACACCTTATGAAAACATCCACTTTTAGCTGTCCTAACAATAGGTAGCCAGAAAAAGTTATAAATAATATTCTGAGCTACTGCATCCAAACTGGGAGCTAGTGCCATCTTGCCTTCAGGCCTTTCAAGTGCCCATTCAATCACTCTCATCTAACTGTTTAGCATATAACTATTTTGTACTTGGCCCAACTGTGGTGTGAGTGCAGCTTCATCATCTACAACAGCAGAAAATAAGTGGGGTCCTTGAAAGAATGATAGGCAAATGAATCTCATTGACAGTAGCATCAATTAACTTAGTCGTATATTACAATTGCCATCAGTAAAAAGTACAACCCTGCACAATCTTGAGCATATCAGAGCTCCACAGGATCCTGGCCTTGCATGCCTTGCCAGTGCAGCACTGCTAAAGGGTTGAAACCAGCCAAGAAATCCTTCCATATATTTAATGAATAACACTTCAAGTTGGGCTGGTGGGTTCAGTTCAGCACGCCTGCTCCTCCTCATGCGTGCACAGTTTGAGACCACCCTCCACCAGAACATGCTCTACATACTCAAAATTCATTGGTAAAGAACTTTCAGAATAACATTGCAAACATGTGCCACCAGCAAGCTGGCATTGATATTGCTGGAACCACGCTGCTTAATTTGGGATCTATGGACTTCCACAGCAGACCATGAGTGTGCCATGGCTTCAGTGTGCTGCTTCTACCCTTTGGTTCTGTTTCCTTTAGCTGCAGAAAGATGGGGCAAGTGTATTAAATACACCCTGGAGGCACGACTGGTCAATCAAGGTCTGCAAAGAGATATTGCCAGCAATGAGTTTTGTTCCCCTCCCTCTGTGAACCCTAGAATAAGCACAGGGCAGGGTAGTAATCATTGCACTTTCATTTTTGCTCTTCTACATGCAACTGGCATGCATGGTACCTATGTTTGAAGGATTTAGCTGCAGCTTCACAGTGAAATAACCCTCATGAATAAATAGTTTAGTTTTCATCTACCCGCAGATGATCCTGTAAAGAGCTTTCTTTAGCAACAGTCCTCATACTGGTCTTTAGTTTGTTAGCTACAGGATGGTGACCCTTTAAGGTGAAGTTATCAATTCTAAGCTCTTAAATTCAAGTTTAATGTTGTGAATACTCTTCAAAAAATATATCAAAAGTCAAGGATTTGAAAGTAGAAAATACAAGAGTACTAACTGCAATGATACTAATTCTGTGTGTTGAGTTTTTGTTCACGTTTCTGTGTGGAACCAAAAGGTAGGACAGCTTTTGTCAGAAAGAGGAAAAGAGGGCATGACTGACTGTCTGCATCATAATACCTACTTAAGAGGGGCAGGATTTAGATGGAAGTTATTGTAGTGCTCAATTTTTATAATATAAAGTCTTCTTATTACAATTGCCATGGTTTCTGTTGGAAAGATGATAGTAAAAATTATTACTTTCTTCCCCTCTTAAAATAATAATAAAAATATATATTTTGCATGTTAGCATTTTCAGTTTTTCCTCTTGGCTCTATTTCCTGAATGCAAGTATGTAATGTGAGGGATTTATTTAATGTTTTAATTGTCACCTTTAAAAAAAAAAATTGTAAATGACAGATTAACCAGATTTATAAATTTGAAGATTTTCATTGTATAAGGAAATTCATAATTTTTTGACTTTTTTTTTTCTTGAGGGTGGCAGGGCACATCATTTTCTGAAGGTTTTTTGTTTCCTATTTATTCATTTCCATAAAACTGGAGGATTTTAAACTTTTCCAGCAAAATGAGGGAGAATCCTAGGCTTGCTGATAGTTTTAAATGTGGAATTTTATATATGGATGTTAAGCAATTTGAAAATAGTAATTTGCAGGAAAGAACGTACTTGCAAGCTATAATTTCCTGAATAATTATTAAAACTCCATTGGTTTATATTTTGACATAAATGACTACTCTTTCTGATAATTTTTTTTTCCGATACTAATGGCACATGTGTGTTCACGAATGTGGCTATCTTGGTTCCTACCAAAGTGATGCACAGTGTTCAACAGAAGTCTTAAGGAACACTGCAGGCCACTCAGCTAATGATATGGTATTTCATTATACCCTTATCAAGGAGTGTGCTATGTAATACAATTATAAGAGATTTTTTCAATTAAGGTGTACCAGTTTCCAGTTATAACTCTCTTGCTAGCTAATAATATTTCTTCAGTCTCATTAAAGTTTGTTATACAAGTCACAGTTGAGAACTATCATTTAGTTCTTGTGCGAGTAACAAAAGCAAAGAACTGAGGAAGGAGACCCAGCTAGTTTAACAACCTTATATAAATGCTTTTAAACTACAGCTTGAAAAATAAAGCAGAGAGTATAAACTTTATTTAACCTCCTACATTGATTCCATTCCTATTGCCCTTATTGTAGAGAAAATGTTTCTGCTCTGGTGGTAACTTTACATTCAGGATTACAGGGCACAACCTCTTTGTCTTGTGTAGAAAACAGATGTATAATTTCTCAGGAATAAAGGTTCAACAAATTTTGTTAGAGCTTAGTGGAAATGCAGCAGTGCTGCGCATGTTGAATTGATATTATCTATCTAACAAAAGTACAAGAAATACTGTTACCATTTTCTTATATTAGTAGTAATTACACAACATGCTTTTTCTTTTTTTTTATTTAAAAAATTGATTTTATTAAAATTCAGATCCCAATTCTATCATTCTTTCTGCTGTTGGGTAGTAACTCTCTGCAAATACTGGCTCAGGCTACTTGCAATCCAAAGTGTTCAACATGATTAAGGGTAGTGGAATCACCCTAAATTCTTAATCCTGTGCAAGTATTTATAGTATCATATTTGAAGTTCTTCCTTTCTAGAAATAAGGGAAATAGATCTCTTGAAGTGAGTTAGAAGTATAAGATTAATAAACTGTGATTTATAGGCTGAGATTTTCAGCGTAATTTGTTTTGTCCAGATTGTAAGGTATAAGGGATGTTTTTTCTCTCTATCTTACTAGAAATCCAGTAGTCTAATAGATGTGCAAAGGATGTAAATTTGATAGAACTTCCCCTCCTGTGATTTAATATATTCACATATAGCAAGCAAGGTGCAAATATTTTCTCTGAGTTACTACACAAAACATAGTCAATCGCAGCTTAAAGATCTCATGTAGAATACAGTTTTGTCTAGCTCTTTTTGGGGTGGTTAGCTAGAACATCCACAGTTGAAAGGGAATGATGGTTTGGGTCCACCCCCATCCCCAATCCTTTATTGTCAGGTTGTACCTAATTAAATTCATATTCATATTCAGGTTGAGTAGAAATTGGAGGTTGTATTTATATACAAAATATGGTCTGACAGCAATTCCTGCCCTGGGCACCTCTAGATGTCCTAGTGATTTGGCAGTGAGGGTAATTATCTGCTCTTAGTGGGTTTCTGGGCATAACATGGTTGAACTAGACAAAAAGACAACTAAACAAAAACGTCAGGCAATCAGCAATGACAGGACCCAGGTGGGTGAATGGAAAGAGCAACTTTGCTGCTGAATTTGAAAGGCAACTCTCTTCTTCCACTCTCCCTTCAAACTAAAGGAAAAGAAAGAGAAAGCAATAGTGGAATAGTCTATTCAAACTATGAGGGAAGACATTTTGAGGCAAAATGATCCAGTGGGTCTTTTCTAACCTAGTGATTCTATGATTCTATCAAAATAGTAGGTTTTGTGACACAGGCTTAAGCAACTATATATGGGGATCACTTAACTGTGTGCAGTAATGTGCCAGTTTCATGGTCACAACTATGCTACCTGATAAAGCTGTCTTCTGCCTTAGGTTTTCTTTTGCCTCTGAGAGAATATGGAGTTATCATGTGAATAGGTACTTCAGGGAAACTTAGTTACTCATGAAAATTCACCTGATACTTATAAATCCTAAATGGACTTTTCCCCTTTGCCATGTCCATTAAACCACTGAATTTCTATTGTGACTGCAGAGCAGAAGCAGCATTTTGTGCCCTGTGAACTACCTGTAAATACCTTAACTCTTAAAAGCATGATGTGATTGCAACGGATATTAGATGTCGTGTTGTAATCCTACACTAATAGATTGTCTAATGTTCCTTATGTCTATTTTCTTACATTGTGTCTAGATGCAAGTGGAGGCAGTGACAGGTTGCAGCTAAGGAATGCAATGGAAATAATAGATTATGCACTTAAGATTTTCTAATACTGAAAAAAATATTAAGGGGTCACAACTGTAGAGCAGACATGCATTCAATTGCAGCTCACACTTTCAAGGACAAGGCAAAAGAAGATACTGGCTAGAGGAGAAAACAGTATAATTGTCAAAGAAGCTTCCTACATTGAGAAACAAATACAAGAGAAGCCTTGACAGAAGGCCTCACAAAGTAGAAATCAATTAATACTAGAAAAACAGAGGACTTGGAGATAGGTTAGACAAAGATTAAGGACAGTAGAGGAATAGAGAGCAGTGAAAGATCTGAGGAAGGACAAATAAAAATGCATGTGAGAAGGCAGGAGATTCATAGCAGAAAGAAGATGGGGTGTCATAAGTAACTTTGAAGCATGAAGAGGCATTATTACAAGAGCACAAGGGGATGTGCTGACTGATAAGGATGTAGACTGATAGAAACACGAAAAATTCATCATCAGGCAAGTAAGATTTTTAGAGCAGCTGTCCACCGTGTGTGGTAAGGGTCAGATTATAGCTGACTTTGAAATTAAGTTTTAGTATCTGAAAACACCTTATTTGGCATGGCTGTCTTAACCAAGACCATTCTTTTTATTCTGATGCATATAAGAAGTGCTGGTACCTAAAAGGAATGGCTGTGATGTGTACTCGGCACTCTCATATGAAAAGATATTGGGCAACAATGAGCTTTACTGGTTAAGGTTTTTTTTATTAGCTCCATCTGAATTAGTTTACATTACAAATGTCACAGAACCTTGGCAGCACACACACCTATAGGATAAACAGCAGTTTACAGGGATTCATTGCAGCTCATATGGCATGATAGATGAATGGAAGTTTCCTGACACTTAAATTAAGGGAACAAAATGTAAATTTAGGATGGAAAGTGCTTAACAGTGCAACAAAAGATAGGAGTGCTAATGAAAATAGATCTATTTTGTTACAAAATTGTAGCTTAGAATTGTAGGGTATAAAAATGGTCACAGCTCTCTAATTATATCCCATTGTCCCTAATGAATGAATGAAAATTAAAACAATGAGTTTAATGTTTTGACCTGAAACAGTCATTTTAAACTAGTATTCAGATGAAGAAAAGAAATCATAATATGCATTTATTCTTTATTTTGTGATTTTAATTCATTACTTACATAGCCTGTTATATAAATTTATATAATTTACAGAGGATACTAGGATAATTACAAGATTTCTTCCTTAATCTAACAGTTGGTAATAAAAATAGAGTTCTAAAATGGTAAGCAGAATTTGCTGGAGAAAAAAAAAATCTAGTGTTAGCTTTTGAATTGGATCTTAGTTTTGCAGAGAGTTATTGAACATTTTCTTTTGTTGTTTCAAACCATGACAGGGATTTTTAAAGCTTTTAGTCTTTTTTTTTTGCTGAAACAAAGTCAAATTCTAAAGAAGCTCAGTCAATACTATTTAATTTATATAGATTATATATATTTATAATTTATATATTATACATAGCCATGTAGATTTTCACTCTATTCCTATTGTACTGTTTTTCTGGACACACATCCAACTACTAGAAACCTCTGTGGCTGCTTCTTCAAGACAAAGGACACTGTTCAGGTCAACAAGTTGACACTCATTTTTTGAGGATAAATGTTACTATTTTGCAGAAAGTTTAAAATGCTTTCCAGAAGGCTATTTTATTACAGGGCGTTGTACAGTACAAGCATGTAGTTGAAATCTTACTTTTCCAAAATGGAAGCTGCAGACTGAACTCTGTATGGATTAAAGTACAAAATCTCAAGAGAAAAATGACAAAAGGACTAGTTTCCATGTGCACAGACTAGAAAAAGAGAGAAAATATGGCATTATCAAAAAGACTGAATTCCCTTCAGACTACTTTTTCCCTGCTTTACAGAAGGTACGCAGCTTTTCACATACACTATATTCAGAGTGACGTGAAGAAGACAGATCAGTATGGGCACGAGTATTACTTAGGATGCTTAGAAATAACTTCTAGGATTGGTGAGCTCTTAAATGGAAAGCAAGTGCGGCATGCTATTGGGTTGATTTGAAGTGCTCTGATTTTTGCTGAAGATACCAGTATAAATGAACCCTACAGCAGAGGACTGTCATCATCAGTTTTGCCTGACTTGTTAGAATAACAGCTTCCCCAGCTTCTGTTTAAATTTTCTTAAACTAGCTAAATAAGTACTCTTCCATTTTCATTCATTATTATGGTAGGGATTTTATTGCGATAAATAGGTGGGAGAGAACAGTGACTATCAGAAGCAAGACTGTACATCCAGTAAACTTTGATTTGCCCAAGTGATTAGGAACCTCTTGTTTTCGTGGTTTGGGTTTTTTTGTTTGGTTTGTGGTTTTTTTTTCATCCTGCACAGTTTTAAGTCATTGTTCTGAAACAGAAGAGAGATGCAACTTGAGAGGAAAATTTATGGGTGGATAAGGATGAGATAAGATGTGAGTGAAAGATGACATGTTTTGCTAGGCTGGTGAATTTTCTACATCAAAATATGACTGACCTGGTGAGTACAGTATCTCCACCATCATTACCACAAAAGGGAAAATTTTGGTGAAGCAGGTGTCATTTTCGTCATGTTTTTCACTTTATTTTTGAGGACACTCAACGTGGGGGTGACACAGAATGCAAATCTTACAATGAGTCAGTTAAATCTTCTCTGCTAGAGCACAATGCAAAGGTTTAAGTGTTGTGTAGAGTATCTGCTGGTTTCTATTCTGATGGAAAGGCACCGACAAAGACTGATTAGGTTGACTTTATGAGCTCTGGGAACATAAGTGAATAGATTTCCTTTTGAACATGTACTGTTGACTTGCCTGTCTTGAACCGATTATGTCAAGTAAAACTGTCCTATACCACATGCGTTTTATCTGAGTTATTTCTGTGACCTAGAAATACTTTGCTCACATGGAACTTTGACTTTGAAGAATAGAACTTATATTATGAGAAGAGGAAGTGCAATGTAGAGCAAGTCACAGATCCATTGAGACTGAAACCTCAATAACTGAGAGAACAGAAAAAGTACTTTGATACTCATATGATGCCCTGTAATTGAAACATTGGCTTACTTGAGTTACTGCTTCTATAAATTCAAGTGCACGATATGAAGTGACAATTTCCTCATGGGAAAGAAGAAAGACCTTGGCCCTTTGACAAGGTATATTTAAAATAATGAGGTGCTGTTCTATGCATTACCTTGAGAAATATTTGCAATTTAAGATGTACCGATTAATAAATCACAAATGTCTTAATTTGTGGTTCTCAGTATGAGAAAATATCTTTAAGTCATCAGACTGACACTAAAAGTAATAAATAGCATAAAGTACGTTTATTTTTCATAACTGAGCAAAAAAGATAATTATGAAAGCTGTGAAACTAATGGTTTGGATAGATTAGTTATTTATCTTTCAGGGGAGTGGCGTGGAGTTTGTTCTTTTAGAAACTTCATGTCCAAAGGGCAAGTTCTCTCAGGTTTTCACTTGACTCTGAAAATGAGCTCTAGTCCTGTACTATAAGTGTTCCTTAGCTGTCTCTGGAGGCATGTCATCCTCTACTTGGTCAGCCTTAATCACAAATTGCTACAATAGCGTACAACATTTTGTGCTATACTATAAGCAGTTGTGGAATCAGGCCTCACCAACTGGGACTTGCTATTCTGTTTGTAATGCTCATATTCCAATTGGAGTTCTATCTTTCCCCCTACAACTCCAAAGGACATCTCTAAATGCACAGAAATCAATTGGAAATTATAGGAAAATGTATGTGTCAATGGCCCTTAGAATAATTAAATTATTGGAACAAAACCTCTCTGCTATTTCATCTAATAGAGATTTTATCCTAGTAATTTACATCTATATGGAGCTTCCAGTTTAGACAAATTAAAAAAAAAAAAAGTGATTAAGCTCATGTGTGTTCTGAAACTAAGGAATAGGTTTATAATAATAACCTGGTCACTATCTGCAGTAATAGAAATATGAGAGTATTTTCATTGAAGCAGGCAATGAACAAGCACTACAGGGTACCCAGCATTGGAACTATCTGAGAAAGAGAAATTATTTTATAATTACTGTTTAAAGTAACTTAATCTCAGAACTGGCTCTTTTTTTTCTCAAGTATTCATGAGGCATTGTTTTCATTAACATGGTCTCCCTTTACTGAATGCAAGAGCATTTCAAGCTATTATAAGCATTTAAAGCTATTTTAAGCATTTAAGTTGTAACTTGAGACAGTGTAAGTTTTAAGAACACACCATTTGGCTTTCTGTGCTGAACAGTAAGCAATGTCCTGCATGAAATTATTTAGTGTTACTATTTGTATTGTAGCAGCATGTAAACATCTCAGCTGCTACTAATGAGCTTGAGGCTGCTGGTGTAAATTAATAATCTATGTAGTCCATAATGGAGAAGAAAGCAGTGTTCTGCCAGGTCTCAGATTACCCTCAGGTCTGTCTTGAGCAATGTACAGTGGGAGTAAACACCAGCATCCTTCCCCCTCAACAACTGAATTAACAGCAGACAAAATGACAGAACCCTGAAAAGTTCAGCCAATGCATTTCAAAAGTACAGAAATAAATGTAGGCACTAGTTTAGCCAATTATTTTATGACTTTAGAGGCACGCACTGGGATTCTAAAACTGATCTTGTCTACCTGACTGATCTGAATGATTTAATAGTGCTGCAAAGGTAAATAGGATTTTCAGGGGTCTACTTTTTAATCGTTGGATAGAATGACATAACGATCAGCTATCATGCCATCATGTGTTCGCTGTTCAATTGGTGAAGGCTGTGGCTTTTCTTGTTGTCTCATATACTATATAATATTAAGAAGACTGGAATTTGTACTTTATTGACATTATCTAAGGCTTTGTCTGCTTATTCTCTTACCTTTNAAGAAAGCAGTGTTCTGCCAGGTCTCAGATTACCCTCAGGTCTGTCTTGAGCAGTGTACAGTGGGAGTAAACACCAGCATCCTTCCCCCTCAACAGCTGTATTAACAGCAGACAAAATGACAGAACCCTGAAAAGTTCAGCCAATGCAATTCAAAAGTACAGAAATAAATGTAGGCACTAGTTTAGCCAATTAATTTATGACTTTAGAGGCATGCACTGGGATTCTAAAACTGATCTTGTCTACCTGACTGATCTGAATGATTTAATAGTGCTGCAAAGGTAAATAGGATTTTCAGGGGTCTACTTTTTAACATTGGGCAACAGATAGGATGTCGTCTTATAATGATCAGCTATCATGCCATCATGTGTTTGCTGTTCAGTTGGTGAAGGTTGTGGCTTTTCCTGTTATGTCTCATATACTATATAATATTAAGAAGACTGGAATTTGTACTTTATTGACATTATCTAAGGCTTTGTCTGCTTATTCTCTTACCTTCTCTTTCTCATTCTCAATAATGTGTGCAATAAGAGTTATATGAAATCTCTAAAGCTAATTTTTGTTACTTATAAAATAGTTAACAACGAAAAAGGTTTTTTCCATCCCTCATAAATCAACTTTGTTTTTTCCTATCTTGGTATCCATTAAGAGTTGTTTTCATAGTATATTCTTCTGTCGAGATCTCAAAAGCAGGAACTGCATTAGTACTGTAGTCTAAATTGAATTCACGTGTGTTATTAAAGCCCCATGATGCAAAACAACTGTGAAGTATCTAAAACCAGTTTTGTTTTATTAATTTAGCATTGTAAGGTAGCCCAATGACTACAATGGGAAAAATAATTCGAAACCAGAAAATATTAGATTAAATAAACTTTCATAGTCTTTCTGCAGTGTTCTCATGTAACTTGCTCTCTTTACGTGTGCTTGTTGGCAATCTAATATGCTAAAATAGTCCTTCTACCAAATCCCCAAATGAAAGAAGGATATGTTTATGGGAATTGTTTGCATTTAAAGGGTAAATTTTTCATTTAAAAGGCTTGGCTACCTCACTGATGTTGCAACTAAAGAAAGAAAATTCTATCTTTCTAGCACTTACAGATTTACGAAGAATGTAATTTCCTTTTTTTTAGCATTAGTTTAGCTGAGACTTGTACAGATCACTTTCATACCAGGCAAGTGACTAACAAAATCCTTACCACTGGTTCTTGGTTTTACCTCAATGTAACACTGAGAGCTAGCACCTGTTGCTAGTGGAAATTCTTGTTTCTAATTCTCTGCCCTTCAGTATCATGAGCAATTCCTTTGGTTTCATAACACAATTTCATCTGTGTGAACGGAAAAGTATTTTTTCTGTAGAAACTTGATTATAAAGCGTCACTGAGCAGAGTAAAATTGAACCACTTTTGTCTTTTTTAAGTAGAAAATAGAATATACATATGATTTTATATACTGAAACATATATCACACACACACACGTATATAGGTTTATATACTTTTTATATCTGGTTATTTGCTTTTTTCTCCCATAATGCATATTTCATTCTATTTGAAGTGGCTTTGTGGTACCTCTCCTTCACGATAGCAGGAATGTAAGTCAATAAATCAGAGACTAATAAAGACACAGTATTTGTTAGAGATAGTATAGCATTGGAGGATCTTACTCTAAGATGAAACTTAATATGCTGGTAGTGTAATTTCTAGCAGGAAAAAACTGCTGTCTCAAATCAGTTTCAAAGAAAATTATTAGTTCATAGACAGTTGATATGTGGAACTTTTAGACGCTGAACATTTGCTCATATTCTGTGTTTCTTATACATTAGTGTCCATTTAAATTTTTTGTTGTGTATCAGGGTACCTTTGGCAAAAGGAGATGGATTGCTAGAAAGACTGCTTCATTTTAAGTGGTAATGTTCCTGGTATTCAGAACACAATTACTTGTTCACAAATATCTGGACACTTGTGCCTTTGGATCTGCTGCTGAAAACATTAACCACGTAATAACCACTGACCTGCAACAGCAGTCATGTGTGAGACCTTTACCTGAATCAGTGTTCTCTGAGCATTTAACGTGACCTACGTACAATTGAGTATATGAAATGTCGAAGTGGATGATATTGTCTCTTTGCTTGAAGCTACAGTATTTCAATTTTATTTAGTTTTCAGTGTTTATAGCTTAGCATCATGGAAACTGTAGTTACATAGGCTTCTTAGCCATATCAATAAGAGGTACATGAAAGTTGATGGAATTAGATTTTTCTGCAGAAAATAGCAGTAATTCATGGTGGAAAGTGAAGGAAATTTGCTTTTTTGTTCACTGTGTAAGCTTATAGAGTGTGCTTTTGTCATCCTAAAATAAATATATTTAAAGGCATTCTAAAACAAATATATTTCAAGGCATTTGTCTTTGGGTAAAAAAAGTTCTGTACTCTTTAAGAAAAGATTCAAAAAGAAACCAAGTCTCCACTGGAGTTTGGAACTATCAGTGCAGGGCTGTGTCTCTTCCTGCTTTGTTTTCTTCGCCTTTTGCCTTTCAGCATTCCCCCGTTTCTCCCCACTCAGCTAGAGAAGAACATACTGGGAACTCAGACAGACTTAAAAAAAATCGAAGGGAAAAAATAAAATGGGAAAAATTGGATAGAATGTGACACTCATTAATGCAAACTAAGTAAAACCTCTTCCAACTGCTCAGATGTGTCAATTGATTTTTACTGAGAGACAGATCCTAAAGCCAGCTTAGACTTCAATTTGAGTAGCATTTTAGTCACTGTTCTCATGCCTTCATTCTAAATTTTAACCACATAAGGACAAGATTAATGCATTCATATTGAGACCAATTATTAAGAGCTTGGTTTTTATAGCTAGATGTTACTAGAAGGTAAAACTTCACATGTATATAAAACCTTCTGAGTTGTTCTTAGCTCTTTAAAACATTGCTAAGTGCCTTTTAAATACTTTGTGCATCTTAAGAGAACTGAACTTGAAAGTTTTGAAGCTGAAAAGTTAAACTGAAGTTGAAGAGACCCTGTGAAGCCGAGATGGATTGAACTGTTGGTAACCATGTTCAGGTAGCATTAAATATCTCATTTCAGTATCCATTCCAGCAAGAACTTGAAGACTAAACTGTTTTTTGAAGTAGGTGCTAAGTGTAGCAACTAAAATGCAGCAAGGAGTTAGACACCTCTGTGCTATGTACTCTACTAGAAATGCTAATACAGTTGCTCCCCCAGAGAGACAGAAGGGCAGCTTAGATAAATCACAAACAGCAAATGTTCTACACAACTTAGAGCTTAACCCAAAAAAACAGAATAATGGATTCCATTTAAATAAAGTGTTTATAAAGTGTTCAAGTGGAGTAATTTCTAGGCATTATGAACAAATTAATTTAAGGAGAAATCTAAACCAAAGTGGCTTTTTCTTTATGAATGCATCTTCTATACGAGTTTTTTCTCATGTGCAAAATGCATGGAGGGAAGGAAAAACCTGAAGTTGGTATCACCACAAGATTGTGGTCGACAGAAGTAAATTCAAAATCCCAGTAGACAGGATGGAAATACACTGAAAGCAGTCAAAACATAACTGTCAATTCTGGTCCTGTGCAACAGTGTTCTAGAGAAGCTTAGTTCAGCTTCCTTATGGTCAACAGCCTTCTCCTCCAGGGCAGAACTGCAGGTGTAACTTGCGTTTTCTGTCATTGATGAGAATAATTTTTCCATTCCAAGGGCCAGATCCTGCTCCTGGTATTGATTGACGTGAACTCTACTGAGAGCAAGAATGAGCTGTGTCAAAGTAGTTGTTTCTTGACAACTGTGGGAGTTTGGTAGATGCGCTCTTTAAGTAGTATACTTTGAGAATCTGTCAGGCCCTAATACTCGTAGATGAGCGTTCTCTAAGAGAATTCAGAAATGTGATTAAAGTATACTAATGATTTTTGAAACCTGATTCAAGAAAGCACATTTCTTGAGACAAGATTTAGTGCAGGGATGGTGTTGTTTTCATTTAAAGGGGGCAAATGAAAGGGATATGCAGAAAGATTCATAAGCAAAATTCAAGTTAAACACTGGAAGTCAATGTCTTAGCTTCAGGACAAAGAAAGGTAATGTAATGAACTGGTTGTATAGGGACAGGCCAAACATTTATCTCGGCTGCCATCTTGATTCTGATAATGGCTGTGGGGAAATGCAAATATCTGAGAGGGACTTCAACACTGAGGGAAGTATGTAGTAATACTTCATTACTTTCTCAGCCTCAAACCACGTATACCTTCGAAAGCTACTGAGCTGGAAGGGCTTTCCGTACGTTTTTTAACCCTCAGAGGATTTATCTTCCATGAAGATACACAGGCTCTCCTTGAACTTGAGCTAACTTGCAGCATCCTGTGGTCAGGTGTCCCACAGCTTTGTTACAAGCCATATAATGAACCGGCTCCTGTTGGTTACTTTAAAATTGTCACCTAGCAATTTTTATGTGGGGCAACTTAGCTCTTGTATCAGAAGTGGTGATCATTCTATACCTTTTGTCCTCATGTTATTCATGATTCAGCAGACAGTTGGTGCACATCCTCTTTATCGAGACTAATAAACTTGAACCTATTCATTCACAGACTAATTCTGGTTAGTAGGATTTTGGGAGGTCTTCAAGTCTAACCCCACTTCTTGGTACAAAGTCTATGTAATTCTTTTGCCTTCCTTTTTTGAAGACTTTCCAGTTTTACTAAAGTCTGTAGACAAAGGTTCTCATTGCACAATCCTTGAGATAGAAGTTCACTATGAGTTTGCAGAATGTTATAATGATGTTTTCTTATTTGTTCTTTATTAATTTCCTAGAAATCTGTACCTATCTGTTATTTGAGAAGGGATTTAAATTACCTATTTCAACTTCAGGACATGTAAGAAAAGATTTTCTATATAATGAATTGTGGTTGTGAAATCATGTGCAAGCTATCTCCAGTTAAGGTACAGCTACTGGTTGAAAATCTGAACATAGAAATACTTCAGTTGAGAGCACACTATATCAATGGAATTTTCTAAGAAATGTAGTGTATTTCTTCTATTAATATTCACAATGATGACATAAGTTGAAAAGGCTAGACCTTGTACTCAACAAGATGTTAAAGATAAAAGATGATGGAAGAAACATGTCATAGAAAAACTTCGCCTCAGTTACTTCTAAAGCCAAGGAAAGAGTAAAATTACAGCATTTTGCAGTGAATAATACAGCATGTTTTCAAATACTGGGATTCATTATCTACTTAATATTTCTATTACATATATTGTAAATAGCAAATCTGTCACCAGGCTTAAGAAAATGTGGAATACTAGAAAACTCTAATTGTATCTCTAATGCAGACCTTTCACAGGGAATTTTGATAATACTGCGTTTCATTTGGATGTTTCTAATGACATAGGTCATATGCTTTCATAGGAATGCCACTTTTGATCATAGTGACCGTAACATGAAGTTGGCCCAGACATGGAAAAAGACCCAAATCAAATGCTATCAAAGGGAATAACCTACATAAAGCCACATACTTCATCAAAGAATATGTACGGTAGAGGTAGTATATCACACACAGACTAAGGTCATGTCAGACTAAGCTTTGCTCTTGCTTAGGGCAAACAAAGCTTTTGTACAAGGTGAGAAATGACAATAATGAATACAGAGCCTATTAGCCATTCATTCTTTCACATCTGCCATCACTTTGTCACAGAATGTAAAAAATCAATATGTAGAACTGTGACTGAACAGAGTTTTCATGATGGGTATTGCTGACTGCTATCTAACATTTATAACATTTACATAAACCTTATTTAAATGTGCACCACATTTGGACTTATCTTTAATGTCATACTTGTAGCCCTCCAAGGAATAACATGGTATCAGTGATGATTGTGCTTAAAGGTAGGCAAACTACAGATTCTGATAACTGGAAAATGAGGAAAGCAGACCTGCCTACTTCATCAGTAGTGATGAAACCTTATTTTAATTATAGTTTCTAACTTTTTCCATCATGCCTTGTGGAATTTGTGTCTAAGTCTACAGAATTTCTCTGACAAAATGATAGCAAGCTTAGGGAACTGTAAAGTTTGGAGAAGTCTTGAAGGCAATGGTTTCTGGGAGGTAAAGAAGACAGAGAAGGTAAGGTGATAGTTTTCAAACATGAAAATTAGCTGCAGTGTCGGAATGAATTCTTTTACATATTCTCTTTTGCATTAAACATAACGTGATGGGCATAAAATATTTTTTTTTCTTATCTAGAAAAAGATTTGAAGGGAAATTTGAGGAATATATATCACTAGAAGTTTTGGAGATTGCAGAAAAAAATATCAGAATACTAACTACTGCCTTGGCTTCAGGAGGTGGTCTCTTACAGATATTTTCAGTATTTTTTTTTAAATAGGATAGTGGATCTGCAGTAAAGAAGTGCTTTTATTGCCATTATTCTTTCCTAAAAGCAATATTGATACTGATTGTGCCACACTGCACAATCTGATATTGGTATTTAATGGCACAACAAGCTGAAGACAATGTGGAAAGGAGCCACAGCACAAGATTGACAGGCTTGGGAAAATGTACTAATGGGCTATTTTAATCTAATAGAAGAATCCTAACAAGTACTAATAGCTGGAAGCAGAAGATGCATAAACTCAAATTAGAAATAAGACACAGATTTTTATGCTGAGAGTGATTAACCTTTGAAACTAACTGCCAAGGGGAAATGTTGACTGTGTTTTTCCTGAGGATTTCAAATTGATACCAAATGTTCTCTCTGCCAGCTAGGCTTGGTAACAGTCCACAAATTGTCTAATCTTTAATAGAAGTGGAACTGAAGTTTGGTTTGGGTTGAGGTTTGGGAGTTTAATTCAGTTTGTTTATTTTCAGAAACAATTATCCCAGTCAGTTTGGCTGCTTCCATTCATCCTGCTACGATCACAGTATCACCAACTGACTTTCCTTTTGGATTCTAGTTGGTATTAGACAATAGTTTAAGTAGAAGCTGCAACCAGTGGGTCATAGGAAGCAGTAGCACTGGTTCAGGTTTTGGGTGTGGGAGAGCTGAAATAAGCATAGATCATAATTTCTTTCTTGTTCTGTTGACTACAGTCAGATCTTGGTTACTGGCAGGCTACAGGGTAACTGGGCAAAAATTTAATTGATGAAATATTGGAAAACAGATGTAATGATGGCCTAAGACTATGAATACCTAATTTTATATCCAGCTGCTACTAGGAGAAAGCAATGGTAGGATTACATCTATTTAGTAATTTGCACCTTGCCTGACTTAAGAAATTGACCAATAACTGCATTAAGTGATAAGGTAATAAAACATTTTTTTTCTTTTATGATAACTTGATTTTGGTCTTTAACGTTAACCTTTAAATTTTACATGCAATGTCATTATTCAGTATTGAATTCAACATTCTGTGCAGTTCTATATTCAGTGCTCTAACCCTGACTATACTGTACAGAGCTCTAACCCACTTGATTGTCATTAAGACTGTGTAGTCATGATAGCAAAGGTCTTATTTCACTTGTCCTTTGGGGTTTTTGTATATATATAAAAAAATATAGCAGCATTTTTCAAGTGTAAAAGTTTAGCAGAAGTAAGAAACCAAAGAGTTCTAGAGTCGGGGGGGGGGAAACTATCTTCCCTTACTTGATACTTCATCAATAGGAGAACTCAGCAACAAATAATAAGTTCAAGATTCTTTGCTTGCTAGGATGACTTATTTGCTACCTCTTTAATATTTGTGTATTCAATAGTGCCTAACAGCACAATCTTTGTTTTGCATGTAATAAAAGTGAGTTCCTGGATCCAGAGCTACGTAGTTCAAATGTCAGCTTGTAATACCTTTGCTCATTTTGCAAAGACATGTACTTTGCAAATAGTCATTTTGGATTAAGCAATGTACTGCTCAGGAGGAAGAAAGGATGTGAAATGTGGCCCTAAGGATAAAATACATCTCCCTTAAATTAGCTGTTCATGCTGCAGCTATACATTTCCTACTAGATCCCTTTCAATATTGATTCAGCTCTCTGACCTAGACAGATGCTTCTCTTGGATATCTTATGTACTGTACTTTGAACAATTAGGAACTTGACTTAACCCAGTGCCCTTCTGGACTCTTCAATGCCTGTTATGACTCTTGCAGCTCCCATCCTTTCCTTGCATTAGTTTTTACATAGATGTCCACCGCTTGCTGTACCCATCCCAACTTCTTTCTTCAGAAAGACATTTGTGGTAGTCTGTTTCGAATAACCTCATGTAAAATGTGGCCCAGAGGAGTGAGAGTTGCAGAGAAGATCAAGGCCAAGCTGGTATCATGATAGTGCTTATGTCCCCTTGCGCTGTGTATCAGGTTCATCTAGATGTAACAGGTAATTTCTATTCTGTCCATCCCATTTTTTTCAGACCTGGTACCTGAAGTAGAGATTGTTTGTTATGTGATGCAGAGTAGAGATCTTGGGCAGTAGGGTAATTATTCTGGTTTATTGCAAGGTTTGACACTGGGATACCATAAGTAAGCAATGGTGGAAGCAACAGGAAAAACTCTTTATTGTGAAATAGGTGGGGAAGAAGGAAAGGGATGTGCCAGAGAAGACTGTTCCACAAGGACTCATGCTTCTCTGTCCTTTAGAAGAAAACTCCAGGGGAAAAAGGTGAACTTCAGTAAGACTTTCAGAAACCTTCAACAACATTTCTGAATAAAAGGTGTCCTCCTTGTGTTGCCCCACCCACAGCAGATAGGGAGAATTCCCAGGTTTATGTAGGCGTGCTCTTCCAGCATCAAATAACTCAAAATTTGCTTAGAGATGTTTGGTCTGATTGGCTAAACACAAGTCTAACTGTTGCTTCTGCTCCCAGCTCTGATTGAGCCAGCTGTGTACTATTGAACAACTGTCTACTTTCTCTCATTGTTACTTTCCTTATGCACAATATGACGACCATGATATCCGGCCAATTAGCTTCTGAATTTCAGTGTGTGGATGTCATTAAATTTTTGTCCACTATATTGAAGAACTAAAATTGTCTAGAAGATGAGCTCATCAGCACTGTATA
Source organism: Piaya cayana (assembly GCA_013389865.1). Classification (NCBI taxonomy): domain Eukaryota; kingdom Metazoa; phylum Chordata; class Aves; order Cuculiformes; family Coccyzidae; genus Piaya; species Piaya cayana. The sequence goes on from WAAB01013888.1 coordinate 418,581, forward strand.
CTAACACCTATCTACTTGTTAAGTGCTCAGGCATTATGACAACTACTACATGTTTGGATTCATTATGCTGGAGTGGACCCACATTCTTCTCTACAAACATAGGTTATGCAATGTGTAGGTTATTTTCTCTCTCTCAGACCTTGGCTAACTGTTATAAATCTGGGATTGTTATAAATCTCTGCTGAAATTTCTGTAATGCCAGACCGGGAATTGAGTTTTCTTCTTGCATGCTTATGGCAATGACTTGCAAGTTACCAAAATTACCACTTACTTGTATCCCCCAAATGCAAGCTACTAACTGAAGAAATTACTAATTACTATAATGCAGGTAACAGTTTCCCTTGAGCTTTTAACTCTTTTTTTATGGGTTCCTTAATTCCCTTAGATGATGTTGGTATTCATCTAGCCAGCAAAACAAAGAGAACTGCTGCTGCTTCCTTACTTTTAATGATTTTTAATAGGTGTTTCTTATTCATCTTGGGTTCTTATGTGTTTTCTGAGAAACTGTAAGTGGAGTTTTCCACTTTGGAATAAATGTACCTGTAGGATAAGTACCTGTTTTCTGGAGTATTTTCATTTAAAAGAGTGTACGCAGAAAAGCTTATGCCAAAACAACAACAACAACAAAAAGATGGAAGGAGAAGATGGAAATAAGTGGTGCAGTTTATATCAAAGCATTAAGTATAATGTCTAGATACAGAGTGATACTTCTGTCTGCCCTTGTAACTACATTACTGCAGAAATGCTCTTCTTCTATGCTTCCTAGATAACTGTTAGTGAGCTATTTAAGTATTTAACTTAGTTGGGTGTGAGGTTTTTTGGAGGGGGTCAATAACATGGAAATTCCTCTCTTACAGATACGTGTCTAGGCATAATTAGCTGGAGAACCTAATACTGCATTTCTTATCTGTAGCAAAAAAAAAAAGGCTGGATGGCACATATGGGTTGCCAGTGATAGTGGCACTTGTATTTGAAAAGAAAAGCCAGCTCTGTTTACCAGTGAAGGAGAAAGCATTCACCCTCCTCTTTAGTTTGTCCCACCCAGGTTTGCACATACTTTGAGATATCTCCAAAGGTTGCAGTCAGTTCAGGGAAGTGGTAGAGAGACGAAGTTTTAGTTTTACCAGTGGCTACAAGAAACACTTGCCAGAAGTCAATTTAATGTTTGGGGAAAGTTTCTTTTCAAACACTTTGTCCTATGGAATTCTGTCCCTCTGTTAAACAGGGATTTTAGTGATGCAGGTGTGGCAGCTGTCCTGTGTCTGACTTGCAAGCTGAAATTTTCTGAAAGTGCTACTACCAATACTGCTACCATGACATAGGAGAGAAGCAACATGTTTTGGGGACCCATAATGCAAACTCTTAAATATATTTGTAAGGACTGTAATGAAGTCTGATTACGTTGTTTCTCAAAAGCTAAAAGCAACCTTTGTTTAAGTTGAATCAAATATTCAGTGTTTTCCCATTGCGTGAAATGCTCTGTCTTATCTGTAAATGCCAGGTGGGAGATTTTATTTGCTCATCCCTGTCTTTGAGGATTGTATACACAAGTTGGTCTTTCTTGCAAACTCTGATAAAAAAGCTTGTCTCTTCTTTGGCCCTAGAATTTTAATCAAATAAACTGCTTCCCACTTGTGATAGCATTTACCAGGAGGAAGCCTGCTGCCATTTGCTTGTGCAGTATAGACACATTCTTTGTTGGGATGAGAGACACTTCAAGGATTATAGGACATTAAAATGGCAGCATGACCCCCTACCAGATTTTCTTACTTTTATGCATTCTTTCCTTTTTTTAATCTC
>WAAB01013889.1:2067-48446 GCA_013389865.1 Piaya cayana
GATGATCTTGAAGGTCTCTTCAAATCCAAATCGTTCTACGATTCTGTGATTCTACATAGATAGCAGAGACTGGGCTAGCACTAGACCACTGAGATTTAGGCAAGTTTCACAAGGAGATAAAGATCAGCATATTGAATCATAGAATAACCAGGTTGGAAGAGACCCACCGGATCATCGAGTCCAACCATAAAATTGAAATTGAATCTGATACTTTTAAAATTAAATTTGTGATGCTACCTCCAGTATTATCTAAGAAATGTATTGATTTTGTCCATAAAATAACAAAAAAATTATGGCCTCAAGCTCTGCCAGGGGAGGTTCAGGCTCGACATAAGGAAAAAATTCTTCACAGAAAGGGTCATTGGGCACTGGAACGTCTGCCCAGGGAGGGGATTGATTCACTTTCCCTGGAGGTGTTTAAGGTGCGGGTGGATGAGGTGCTGAGGGATATGGTTTAGAGATTGGTGGGAATGGTTGGACTCGATGATCCGGTGGGTCTCTTCCAACCTAGTGATTCTATGAAAATATCCCAAATTGATACAGCCCTCATTGGAGTGGTGCCTGGTCTGCATGACCCAGGTTCAGGTAAGTGAAAGTGCATGAGGCTCTCACCCTGAGCAGAGAACTGTGTGAAGGTGCTTGCGACCTGAGATGTCAAATAGACTGCAGGGTCTCTCTGGAGTTTTTAATAACGTAGCCCTGTACATATTGTGTTTGCCTTTCTCCCGGTGTTCTTGTGGAAATCCAGTGTTCTGATTCTGTGATTCATGGGCAATTGAAATAACATGATCACCTGCTTCATGGGCGATAAAAGGTAGATAGATTGCAGCTAGGAAAATTATATTGTGCTCTGTCCCCTCCTCTCACCTCCTGTAACTGCTCTGACATCAGTCGAGTGGTTGGACTCAATGATCCGATGGATCTCTTCCAACCTGGTGATTCTATGATACCTGCAGTCAGTTTGCCCACCCAGTGATGGTGACAGAGCCAAGTATGAGCAAATGACCAAAGCTGCCTCTCGAGTAGTTGGACTCGATGATCCGATGGGTCTCTTCCAACCTGGTGATTCTGTGATACCTGCAGTCAGTTTGCCCACCCAGTGATGGTGACAGAGCCAAGTATGAGGAAATGACCAAAGCTGCCTTTTCCGGAGTTTGTGGCTAGGGCACATAGCTGGTGTTTCTCCTTTGGCTCTGCTTCTCGAAGTGATGCAGCTGGACGGTTCATCAATACAATAATCTGTCTGACAGAGATTTGCCCAGAACGTCCTTGCTTTTAGATGTAGGCAGATGGGACTGGATGGACCAAGCCATTGGCTCCAGCACCCTGTATTTGTGGGTGACTTGAGAAAGTGTTGAGTCCAGTAGGGCCCAGGCAGCTTCTGTTGTCCAAAGCCATTGCCCAGGCACTGGAACCTGGGCAGGCTGCGAGCTGAGACCTGTCCTTGCATATCCCAACATCTAGTCTCTTTGCAAGACTGCACTTGAAACACACTCCAAAATGCCAGGAAATATAACATTCAGTAATTGCATTGCTTTTTTTTTTTTTTCTTCCCCTCTGGACCCTGTTGAAATGCCAACTGTCCTGGATACCACCTAGCGAGGTTTAAGTGCAGCAATCTTAAGTGCTGGTTACTCAAAAAGATCATCTCTTTGCCTGTGTAACACTCCTCTTCTACAAATCACAGTCTTGGTAGAGTTGATTGGCTGGTGGATTCACGAACAAACTTTTCATTTGGAAACAGATTTCATCTCTTGGCTAACAGTTTCCTGATTCGTCAGATGCATCATAGGCTGCAGCCATTTCTTTGGGACTTTGGCAAAGCATCTTTATTTAGGGGAATGGGTATAGTCCAAGAATATAACAATATAGAATTTTCTGCTTGTAGGTCAAAAGAAATTCTACCTGTGTGACAGAAACACAGACAGTCAAGCCATTAAATTCTTTTGTCTTTGCTTTAACAAAAGTGCTCCTTGCCTTTAGAGAATGATAATGGCACTAGATTAATGTATCTCGGAGTATCATTGTGACTGGCAGCTGGAGAATGAAAACTTGATGGGATCTAAAATGGAAGAAAAATATTTGCAATCGGTTTTGTGCTTCGTTCTCCTCTTACCCCAGCTACCTGTGATGTTCAACACATAATTCTACAATTATGTACTGTTTTTTTAAAAAGAAATTTGTTGTAAGTCTTCTGTAAGAAGCTCTCAAGATGCTATTTTCATGCAAATAGCTGTCTGTGCTAAATTGGGGAACCCGAGAACCACAGAAAATATAGGAAATGTGGGCAGAATGCATTCAAAATATTCAAGTTTTCTGGGAGTTGTCAACAGCTCTTTAAGAAGTCTGTTACCCGCACCTTTCAGCAGCTTCTCTTTGTGATTGCTGTGGGGGAAAAAAACCAACAATTACCAAACTGAAAAGATTGCACGTAGTTGTTGCACCGAGGAATGACTCTCCAGAAGCGATAATGGAGCAGAACAATGTTCTGCACTTCGCCTTTCTGGCTTTGATGAAAATCGAGAAGACAACAATGCCCCAATTCTTTTCCTATTTCTCAAGCTTAAAGTAAGAGGATACCCAGTTTTCTAGGTGGCTTTCTCTCAAGAGTTGTGACGCCTTCTGACATGTGCCCTCATACCTTTGCCTTTCCTTCTGTGGCATCCCTAGCAAAGAAACCTGAGTTTCCCTGTGGAAAGATCTTTATCGCTCACACAGTCTCATACTGAAGATGAGTGTATAAGCCTTTATTCTTCAGGGCAAAACCAGCCTGGAAAGCATCCTCTCAAAATTGAGTGCGGTGTGAATGAAGCAAGTGACTTTTCCACACCGCAAAGATAAGTACTTTCTACTTCACTGCTGTGGATGATTAAGGAAAACAATTTCATTCTGACAATATGCATTGACATTTTTAAATGAAAAAGAAAGGAAGAACAGATTCTGGGAGGCATGCCATTAATGATAATGGATTTCCCTGAATGGGAGGCTCTTGGAAAACCTGATTCTGTTATTGGTTTTGGTTTTTTTATAATGTTGTCTAGAACAGGCAATCCTGCCAACAGGGGACAACTAGTGGGTCAAAGAAGTTCAGGGGAACCTTTTTCAAAATGTAAGGAATAAAAAGGCTTTACATGCACAATTCTGAGCCTACGTAAAACCAAACAAGAGAAATGCCTGTGAGAGCAAAGAGGGAAGGGGAAGCTGGGTTAATGCTGATAAATGAATATTTGTCATTTAAGTTCAACTTTCATTTGCTTGCAAATGAAAACTAATGTGTTAAATCTGCAGGAGATGGTCTGTGCATGTGTTGGGCCTTTTATCCCCCAAAGGTTAATTCTTCTTTGATTAAAAAAGAAGCGATCAAGATTGACTTTAAATGACAGGCAAACACACATAGTGCCTTCCTGGAAGTGTGTTCTGCCTGTTGACAGCACAACCCCACTCGAGCATCTGGCTGGGGGCTGTAGTCTACGTGGTAACACAGCATTGAAGGGAGTGCTTGCTAGACAGCTCTAAACCCCAGTTAACTTACCATTTCGCTGTAGGAACTTTTTTGCTCCTTGTTATATTTCCACTGTGGGGTTGAAACCGGGGTGTTTACAGCTGCATCTTTTTATAGGCACCACGTGATAGGTAATTTTATGTGAAAAAATCTATTTAGTCCTCCGATGGAAGAAGTAAACTTAGGTGAGGCTCATTCTCCCGTGAATTCTTGGCGTGCCATAAAAAATATGTTGCTGTTCTCCTAAATATTAGCTGTAAAACTTGTGCCTTGTTAAAATTACAATCAGAAGATGTAATAAACGGATTATTTAAGCATACATTACTATGTAATGTTCTTCTTGGGGCACTTGTATCTTGACTTTGCAGTATCGTGCTTTGCCTGGAAATCTCGTGGTGGCTACTGGGGTGGAAAACACGAACTCTCCTTTAAATAATGCATCCCCTCCCTGATGTTTCTCTCCTCTGGTTCAAAGATAGTCCCCCTTTAAATTTTAATCAGTAATTTTATCATTGCTTCTAGGCAAAAGTTACCAATCCAAAAAAAAAAAAAAAAACCACCCACAAAAGTGCCTTGGGATGGAGAAGTTGAACACTGGGTGGAATTGAAGCTTTCCCTCCGCTCCTGCTGGTTTTAATTGTTTCTCTTGAACAGCGTGTGCTTACTTGGATTGTGTGGCCCTGGGAGAGCTACGGGAGTTTGCAAGTGAAGATTTCTATGGCAGAGATCTACACCTCTGAATGCAGCCACAGGGGAACCAGGCTCTTGGCGAGCCTGTGCTGAAGCAGAGCAGGAGACACACAGTACCTTGGGTGTTTGGTTGGGTTGCTTTCCCGAGGCAGCTCTCCCAGAACTGTTTCTACTCTTGCACATTGCCTTTAGGCTGTTTTTTTAACCTGTCACCTATCGATGCTCCTCAAACACTAAAGGAGTAGATGTGGCACAGTAACTGAAAGATAGATGTGCTGTGGTGGATACGGTGCTTTCTCAAAACCCGTGATGTTAATTATTTAAGGAGGATAATATCAATCTCTTGATATATTGACATTAGAGGACAAGGTTAATGTTAACTCTTTCTTCTTCTTGCTTCTCTTTGTGGGAACACCCATAGAGTTGGTCGTCTCCCAGGTGGAAAGAAGAGAGCACATCTCCCTCCTGTTTGAAAGACCAGCACTGTGGCCAGCCTGCAGTTCCAGGATCTGTGGGAATCCCCTTCAATCCATCCCAGCAAAGAGGATGCACAGGCATATGCTGCTATATTANATTGCTGTCTGGGTAGGTAAACCCAGGCCCAGCAAATACTGATAACTGGGGGAAATGTATGGCATTTAGGACTTGCAGTGTTNAACACCCATAGAGTTGGTCGTCTCCCAGGTGGAAAGAAGAGAGCACATCTCCCTCCTGTTTGAAAGACCAGCACTGTGGCCAGCCTGCAGTTCCAGGATCTGTGGGAATCCCCTTCAATCCATCCCAGCAAAGAGGATGCACAGGCATATGCTGCTATATTATGTAAGTTCTTGCTACTGTTATTTTCTCTCTGAGACCCCTGCAAAGCCAGTATAGAGTACAAGGCTTGTTTCTAACATTGAATCACCAGTATTCTCCGGAGTCTCCTACAAGCCTAAATTTGATTTACAAAGCTGGTAAAAACAATTCCGTTCAAGCCAATTCACACAGAGAATGCTGCTGGTTTCGCTCAGCAGGTCATGCCCTGGCCCTTGGTCTTTTTTGCTTTTCCACCAAACATCTTCTGTGGTGACTCTTGCTGCCACTTTAGATCTCTAGTTCTTCCCGTGTTGCTTTTCTGCTAGAAGAAAGATTCAAGACAATCACCCTGTAACAACCAGGACTGTGAGACATTTCCAGCCTTCGAATAATCTTTATGCGATTTTAACTCTTTTTTTTTTTCCCCATCATTGCTCTCTGGGTAGGTAAACCAGGCCCAGCAAATGCTGATAATTTGAGGAAATGCATGGCATTTAGGACTTGCAGTGTTATGTATGAAGAGGAAAAGAGGCATTTAGTACTGCTTTGCAGTGATTGATATGGAGATGGGAGCAGAGAAATCTCTGACATGGGTTTTTCTCAGGAGCTTGGTGCAGAATTTTTATGCATGGCTTCCTGAATAGCTGCACAGGTATTTATCCACTATATAAATAGGAGATAGGCATCTTCACAGATCTATCTGGAAAGTGTTCTCAGCTCAAGGTCACAATTTTCTTTGTTTCTGGTGTGTTTTTCTCTCTTTCTGTGTGAAGCATTTGCTGCTTCTCTCCATGCCTTACACTTGCACCGGGACTGGCAACCCACGCCGTGAACTCTCCCATCTCATACTTCAGGTCCTGTCTTGCTGTCTTTTGTCTGCAGGGATTTTTCCAGTGAGCCATAATGTGATTATACATTTCCTTGTTACTATTGGTGCTTTATAGATAACATTTAAATGTACAATTTCAAAAAAATTGTACAGATTTGAAGTTGTGTCCTCCCCAGAATGTAATAAGCTTGATGGTTTTACTCTTTGTGGAAAAACATTGAAAGTCCTTTTTTTGTTCCTTTTAATGGTGTTCCCTATTTAATAGGATAAGTTATTTATGAAACTAGCTGGGTTGTTACTTCTTTTAGCCTAAGCTTTAGGCTCAAATCAGTTTGCTTGAAGCATCACAGAAACTTAATTGCCCCCTCCCTCACCATGGGTTGCTTGCTTACCTTTTCGGGTTTTGTTTCCATTTCAAAGCCAAAGGCTTCTCTGCTGTCTCTGAGGCCCTTTGAAGATAGGGATTTGCAGCTCTGCCCTCCAGAAAGCAGAGCTTCTCCGGGATCTGTGGTCTTCTTGTGCAATGGGAAGAAGCATCCCACTGAAGCCATTCCTCATGGGCAATGAATTCTAGTTTGGTTTCTTCTCCACTGGGAAATAAGGGAAGGTGGCTCCAGGCAGGGAGAGCCAGGTGAGCCCTTTCTGCGGGAAGCTCTAGACAGTTATTGGTGTGTTTGTTGGGCATATACCTTGATTCAATTTATGGGATGAATTTTTTTACTTTCCCTGGTTTAGTGCTGAGGGACACGGGTTAGTGTTTGATAGGAATGGTTGGACTCGATGATCCAGTGGGTCTCTTCCAACCTGGTTGTTCTATGATTCTATGAAAATGTTTTTGAGATAGCCACAGTTTCCACATGCTCCCGTTTGTGATTATTTGCAAGACAATGTCTTTTACCTGTAGATTCCAAAGTGGTCTAAGCCTTTGATATTCAAAACTTGTAATTAGTGAGGTGAATAATTTTGCAAGGACATACCAATTGTGCGTTCCCTGATTTAGAGGAGTAACTTTTTTTNGAACTGTTTCTACTCTTGCACATTGCCTTTAGGCTGTTTTTTTAACCTGTCACCTATCGATGCTCCTCAAACACTAAAGGAGTAGATGTGGCACAGGAACTGAAAGATAGATGTGCTGTGGTGGATACGGTGCTTTCTCAAAACCCGTGATGTTAATTATTTAAGGAGGATAATATCAATCTCTTGATATATTGACATTAGAGGACAAGGTTAATGTTAACTCTTTCTTCTTCTTGCTTCTCTTTGTGGGAACACCCATAGAGTTGGTCGTCTCCCAGGTGGAAAGAAGAGAGCACATCTCCCTCCTGTTTGAAAGACCAGCACTGTGGCCAGCCTGCAGTTCCAGGATCTGTGGGAATCCCCTTCAATCCATCCCAGCAAAGAGGATGCACAGGCATATGCTGCTATATTATGTAAGTTCTTGCTACTGTTATTTTCTCTCTGAGACCCCTGCAAAGCCAGTATAGAGTACAAGGCTTGTTTCTAACATTGAATCACCAGTATTCTCCGGAGTCTCCTACAAGCCTAAATTTGATTTACAAAGCTGGTAAAAACAATTCCGTTCAAGCCAATTCACACAGAGAATGCTACTGGTTTCGCTCAGCAGGTCATGCCCTGGCCCTTGGTCTTTTTTGCTTTTCCACCAAACATCTTCTGTGGTGACTCTTGCTGCCACTTTAGATCTCTAGTTCTTCCCGTGTTGCTTTTCTGCTAGAAGAAAGATTCAAGACAATCACCCTGTAACAACCAGGACTGTGAGACATTTCCAGCCTTCGAATAATCTTTATGCGATTTTAACTCTTTTTTTTTTTCCCCATCATTGCTCTCTGGGTAGGTAAACCAGGCCCAGCAAATGCTGATAATTTGAGGAAATGCATGGCATTTAGGACTTGCAGTGTTATGTATGAAGAGGAAAAGAGGCATTTAGTACTGCTTTGCAGTGATTGATATGGAGATGGGAGCAGAGAAATCTCTGACATGGGTTTTTCTCAGGAGCTTGGTGCAGAATTTTTATGCATGGCTTCCTGAATAGCTGCACAGGTATTTATCCACTATATAAATAGGAGATAGGCATCTTCACAGATCTATCTGGAAAGTGTTCTCAGCTCAAGGTCACAATTTTCTTTGTTTCTGGTGTGTTTTTCTCTCTTTCTGTGTGAAGCATTTGCTGCTTCTCTCCATGCCTTACACTTGCACCGGGACTGGCAACCCACGCCGTGAACTCTCCCATCTCATACTTCAGGTCCTGCCTTGCTGTCTTTTGTCTGCAGGGATTTTTCCAGTGAGCCATAATGTGATTATACATTTCCTTGTTGCTATTGGTGCTTTATAGATAACATTTAAATGTACAATTTCAAAAAAATTGTACAGATTTGAAGTTGTGTCCTCCCCAGAATGTAATAAGCTTGATGGTTTTACTCTTTGTGGAAAAACATTGAAAGTCCTTTTTTTGTTCCTTTTAATGGTGTTCCCTATTTAATAGGATAAGTTATTTATGAAACTAGCTGGGTTGTTACTTCTTTTAGCCTAAGCTTTAGGCTCAAATCAGTTTGCTTGAAGCATCACAGAAACTTAATTGCCCCCTCCCTCACCATGGGTTGCTTGCTTACCTTTTCGGGTTTTGTTTCCATTTCAAAGCCAAAGGCTTCTCTGCTGTCTCTGAGGCCCTTTGAAGATAGGGATTTGCAGCTCTGCCCTCCAGAAAGCAGAGCTTCTCCGGGATCTGTGGTCTTCTTGTGCAATGGGAAGAAGCATCCCACTGAAGCCATTCCTCATGGGCAATGAATTCTAGTTTGGTTTCTTCTCCACTGGGAAATAAGGGAAGGTGGCTCCAGGCAGGGAGAGCCAGGTGAGCCCTTTCTGCGGGAAGCTCTAGACAGTTATTGGTGTGTTTGTTGGGCATATACCTTGATTCAATTTATGGGATGAATTTTTTTACTTTCCCTGGTTTAGTGCTGAGGGACACGGGTTAGTGTTTGATAGGAATGGTTGGACTCGATGATCCAGTGGGTCTCTTCCAACCTGGTTGTTCTATGATTCTATGAAAATGTTTTTGAGATAACCACAGTTTCCACATGCTCCCGTTTGTGATTATTTGCAAGACAATGTCTTTTACCTGTAGATTCCAAAGTGGTGTAAGCCTTTGATATTCAAAACTTGTAATTAGTGAGGTGAATAATTTTGCAAGGACATACCAATTGTGCGTTCCCTGATTTAGAGGAGTAACTTTTTTTTGGAGTGACATTTGTATCACAAATGTCCCCTTCTGTCAAGTCACATTTCATTTTGAAAATGTTCTCTAATATTCCTGTAAAATTCAGTTTCAGCAAATGTTCCTTCTGGAAACTTCAGCTGCTGAAGCATGCAGAGACTGAACACAGAAAGAGTATGGGCTGGAGCAGAGAATTTATGTATATTGCTAAAAGGCATTCTTGGGAAGCTTCATTCAGCATTTCCCTGTGGAATTATACCAAGGAACCCAAAACCCTTGGCTTTCAAAGCTATTTAATAGTAATTTCATGCAGCTCCAAGACTTGTCACCTTCCCTGCTTTCCCAACCTCCACCTGCTTCTCCCCACCACGCTGAGCCTACTAGCTTCCCTCACATCCCTGTGCAATATCTCTCCCATCTAACCTTCAAGACTTTCTCACCGGCAGAAATTCCTGCAGATGGAGCTGGAATGACATCCTGCTGCTGGAATAAGTTACGAAGCATCAGTTGTCATGGAGTAATTGCTTCTCTGTCGTTCCCGATTCTCATGCTTGCTCTTGATATGCCTGTACGTGCAGCCACCTAGACAGAGCAGCCTGCGTGCTGGACATCCTTGTGGTCCACAGGCAGTCTGAGCAGTGGAAGGCCAGTCTGCCATTCAGCTCTTGCTAAATTGTGATGGTTTGATCACCTCTGGATCACAAAACTGTAATATCAAAGGGTAATGTAAAGCAGTTGGGTTCATTTTCTTATAACAGACATTCTGATGGGAGGAAACCTTACTCCACTGCTTGTCCCCCAAGGGCAAGGCATGGTTTACAGTGGAAAGAATTCTTGCTGGATTCAGTGACATCAATATTATCCATAATAAGTTTGTCCTCACCCTGGCTTTGCAGTGATTTATTTAGAAAGGCCTCTCAGCTTTCTCAGATGCTGGATGGCTTGAGGGTATGTGAGAACAGCAACAAAACCAGGTACTGGCTGTGCTATTGGGGGCTAATTCTCCTGTTGGCTGTTACCTGCAGGTGGCTGTTGCCTCTAAATCTCCAAGGGGGGATGTGAGCTACTGGTTTGGATCCCACTGCACCTTCACTGTGCTGTTAGATCCCACCAGCAGAGTGTCTCCCAGGCTAAGAAATAACAGCTAAAGCTCAGGAGAGCCCCAAAAGGTTTGGAACGTGCTAAAACCACCAGAAAATAGATCTGTACAGGATTTCAGCTATGGACACCGATATAAAAGGATGGAAGTTGTGGAAGAGAAAGGAGGCAGGTTGGGTTGTGTGAGAAGGCTGAAATTGATTGTAGGAGGGCTGGGACACTTTCACTGCAAGTTGTTCATCATCCTGAAAGAAAGTGGTATATCCACTCTGGGAAGGCTGTCTTGAAGGCCACGCTCTTTTCTTCTGTGCACAATTGTAATGCCGTCACCCGGGTGTGTCACAGGACAGGGTGTTCAGTGTGGGATCTCCTCTGTGTCTGCCCCTAGTTACCTGCTGCAGGTGATAAAGGGGTCCCTGGATATGGGTTGGTCCAGCTCTCTGTGGGTCACCCCTGAAGGGGACATGCTTCTTGGGACTGTACCAGCAGCCTCACAGCACCTGCTCTGAAAAACGTGGCCGTCAGCTGCTTTACCTACAGGTGGTGCAAAGCATCGTATGCGCTGAGTTCCTTGCCGTCTCTCCAGTGAGAGCCAGGATCTGATGACACGCCTAAGAAATATGCTGTGCCCTTGTCTTGCTTCCTCCCAGACTGGGGCATTTTGCAGCTTCAGGGCATCCTGAGCTGGAAGTTAATCTGTAACATGGTGTGTAATAGTCCTTGATGGCTTCTGGCCAGTTTGCTTAAACATTTGTGGTTTGGGCCCTTCACATGCTCTGCTGCAAGGACCTCTGCAGCTCATGCCTTGCGTGATAGAGCTGCAGATGTGTTGCAGTCTTTGTTTTTCCCGGTATGTTGAGTTTTTGCTGTTACCTCTAGGGCCTCCTGGTTTCCCTGACCTTTCTCTGGCACGGGGAGCACCTTGTGGTCCTACTTCTGATGTCTTCTCCGCTGTGAAGAGTTTTGGAGAGGGTGGTCTGCTACTGTGGAGGGCAGCAGGCCAGGGCTGGGGGAGCTGCTCCACAAGCTGTTGAACTAGCCTTGAGGTTTGGCTCGAGTCCGACACAGCTCTGCCTATAAAATGCACGTTCTCAGCTCTGTCCAAAAGGCAGGGCTCAGCCAAAATAGCTGAGCTAAGTCAACCAAGACACTCCCCTCGCTTTCCACTGATCTACTTTTACGATGTTTCCCTGTAAATACCTGCTGGAAGACCTCACATATGTCCCATCTCAGTGTCTACCTTACATGTCCATGCCTCTCATGTGCAGAGCTGATGTTCACACAGTTCTGTCTCCCCTGGGTGTTTTCTCTTCTTTATTTTTTTTTAAATAATTTTTTGCTTCCTGCAGTTCAAGAGCCCAGGTTATTTTAGCACAGTAAACTTTTTTTTTTTGACGGATAGTGACATGAATAAATCCTTTCTCTCTTCTCGCCCACTTTATTATTTAAGGGGAGAACATGATGAGATCCAACAGAGCTGATTGGAATTCTCTCTTAGCAGGAAGAGGGCGGCCGATGGGGGGTCTGTCAAGCTGCAGAGTTTGCATTCATCAGCATCTTGGGAGAAAGAGAGATGCCAGCTGCCTCAAAACATCTGGTTTTGGTTGTTCTCCCTCCGCCCCCACCTTTGCTTTTATTTCTTTCTTTCTGATTTTGGGCAGTTTAGCATTGCTGAATCTAAATGTTAGATCTAGTGGGGTGAGAGCTTGGTTTCTCCTCTTCTACTGGAGTACCAGAGCTACTGGGTTGAAGTCCAAACAAGGGTCAGCCAGAGCAGTAAAAAAACTACCGTCTGGTTGTTGGTTTCTGAAGGAGAAGCTCTTTCCGTTTTGGGCTGGACTCTGCACACCCAAGGACCTGGTCTCTAGTTGATGTAATGCCAGCATGAAGCAGAGAGGGAAAGCTCAGGGCCCTCTGTGCACAGGGAGAAAGTGTTTTCCTAACTTCGGTGGCATGGAAACACCGGCAGTCAGAGTGAAAGAAGCCCCAGTAGAGTTAATTAAGCATTGCGTTTAAAAGGTAGAATGGAATGGAATTACTTTGCATTTACTGAAGTTTGCTTTTCCCACTTTTGAAGGCGGGGCAAAAATTGAGTACCTAGGCTGTTTGGAATGAGAAGGCAGTTTGGAGCAGTGAATTAATGTGGACTTGGCTGTGGGACTGAGAGTGCAGTTGTGATCTCTGAGCAGCATTTTTGCTCACCAGAAAGACCTTAGCCTGCCCTGCACTGTACGTATAGTCAGGAAAGATGCAGGGATGGAGGGTCCCTTCCTCTCTATCCTCTTTCCCATCATTTTGACTATGCATCTATAAAAACGGTACCCACCAAAGACCAAACTAATCAGGCTGGTGCATCTGCAGAGCAGAGTGTCATCCTGTGCTCAGGTCCTGCTATGTCATCTACCAGTCATGCTCATCCTGGCTAATTTGGCAGGGGCTAAATAACCCGGGCAGTGCTCTGTGCTGATGCGGTCAACCAGCTCACTATTGGCTTGGGTTCTCCGTCAGTCAGAGGAATTGGTGGCTGTGCAGTGCAAATATCCCCTAAAGGCTGTGGTTACTGCGATTAGGAACTGGCTTCTTGAAATCATCAGTGCTGTTACCTGTGGTTTGGATCCCATCGAGACTGGAAAATTCAAAGTAATCTTGTTTGGTGTCTGCCCGCACCTTGCTAGAGGGGAGTTCTGTTCCACTCAAAAATATGCAGCGAATTTGTGCCAAAATGAGCCATTCTCTCAGCCTTCTCTCAGCAGTGAAACGGAGCTCCTAGCCCCACCTGATGTCATCCTCCACTGCCAGTATTTTTGTGGGATAGATTATACCTCACGATATTTGGGCAATAGAGGGTGACTTGCAGTATTTCATGTTTTCTTGAGGTTGTCCTTTCACCTGTCTTTCATTTCCCTTCAGTCTTCTGTGCTTCTGATAACTGACTTTATTATCTTTGCTATTTCTAACCCCCTTCTTGGTCCCCATTGGAGGAGCTTGATTTCTGCTGGGGGGAAGATGGAAAAGGTCAGACTCTCACTAGTGAAGCTCATTTAATTTGTTTGCTGCGTCTATGGGCAAAGTTGCATGCATGTTGCTAGGAAGAACTACCAGGACCTTCCTGGATACATGGGCCCAATGGTTGCTTATTTTTTTTACCTTTTATCCTTCCCTGTTTTTCTTTCTCCCATCTGGCCGAGTACTCTCACTTTTGCCTCACCAACAAAAGAAAAGCTTAGTGGACTCCAAACAGTAAATAAACCTGACATTTGCACCAGTCAATCTGATACAACGGGACTGGGATGCAGCACTACTTCTTTGTTTGGGCTCGTTTCCACTCTTTATTTAAAACCTTTTTTAATCAGGAGCTAATGACAACTTTCGGTTGTGAGAGCTGATTCACAGGAAAAAACCCAGTTTGCATTCAAAATAATGCAAACTGTTATAAATAGGAAGATCTGCAAGGATGTAATCAGGCTAAATTGCCCATTGTTACTTTCACCATAGATGATTTCTTGTCTCTGCTCTCTGGGTTGTGTTCTTGTCTGGGTTTAGGGAAAAATATATTCTCTCTTTATTCCAGTTATAAACCTATGCAGCCGCAGCTGCTCATCGCAAGACTGAGGTTTGCTCTGGTTTTTGTGCGAATAAAGAAGATATTTTGGTAGATTGGATATTGCCATTCAAATTACCGCCTGGAAATTGCCTCACAGGTTTCTGCCACTCTCCTTCTGCAGATAAAATGACCCCTTAAGTTGGACTGAACTCCTCAGGGAGAGTGTTGCAGGCAGATGTGAAGAAGGCTTGCAACAGGTCAAAGCAGAAGCCTGTCAGGAAAACAGCTACGACTTGGGAATAGAGGAACTTTCTCTGCCTGCAGATGGTAGGCAATAAGCTCTGGATTTTAATGACATGGTGCAATTTATCCTATTGAAAGTAGCTGAGCCTGTAAAGAATTGGTAGCTGATGCTGTAGTCTCCAAACAGATCATAATGTATTTAATACTTGGGTAGGGGTTTTTTTGTTCTAATTTTCCTCAACTGTGTTGTGCATGAATGCAACGTAAAAGCTCCACACTTTTTCAGGCTTTTATTGAAATAGTGTATTGTGGAGATGGCTTATAAATTGCACAACAGTATTCTCTGCCCTTCTGATTTTTCTGCTAAATGATGTTTTTTAATTTTTTAATGATTCTGTTGGTTGTTTTTTCACTGGACTGTGCTCTGAGAAGTGCAGGTACCTTCAGCTATGGCATCAACAGGGGAAAAAAAAATCTTCATTCAAAGGCTTGTCTAGCACTGGAACAGGCTGCCCAGGGAAGTAATGGAGTCACCATCCCTGGAGGTGTTTAGAAGATGTGTAGATATGGTGGTTAGGGATATGGCACTGGGACCAGTGCTGTTTAGTATCTTCATCAGTGATACTGACAGCAAGATTGAGTGTGCCCTCAGCAAGTTTGCAGATGATACCAAGCTGAGTGGTGCAGTTGCCACACCAGAAGGACGGGACGTCATCCAGAGGGACCTGGACAGGCTGGAGAAGTGGGGCTGGGCAAATCTCATGAGGTTCAACAAGGCCAAATGCAAGGTTCTACACCGGGGTCGGGGCTATATTTGATTTCAATACAGGACAGGGGATGGTGTGATTGAGAGCTGCCGTGCAGAGAAGGACTTGAGGGTGCTGGTTGATGAGAAGCTCGACTTGAGCTGGCAATGTGCACTTGCAGCCCAGAAAGCCAACCACATCCTGGGCTGCATCAAAAGCAGTGTGGCCAGCAGGTTGAGGGGAGAGGATTCTACCCCTCTGTTCCTCTCTTGTGAGACCTCATCTGGAGTATTGTGTCCAGTTCTGGAATCCTTGGTGTAAGAAGGATATGGAGCTGTTGGAATGGGTCCAGAGGCAGGCTATGAAGCTGATCAGAGGGCTGGAGCACCTTCCATATAAGGACAAGCTGATAGAGTTGGGGAGTTGGGAGTTGTTCAGCCTGGAGAAGAGAAGGCTCTAAGGAGATCTGTGACCTTCCAGTACCTGAAGGCAGCTAAAAGAAAGCTGGGGAGGGACTGTTCACAAAGGCTTGTGGTGATAGGACGAGGGGCAATGGGTATAAACTGGAGAGGGGCAGATTTAGACTAGATAAGAGGAGGAATTTCTTCACCATGAGAGTAGTGAGGCCCTGGCACATGTTACCCAGGGAAGCTGTGGCTGCCCCATCCCTGGAGGTGTTCAAGGCCAGATTGGATGGGGCCTTGGGCAGCCTGGTCTAGTGGGAGGTGTCCCTGCCCATGTCAGAGGGGTTGGAACTAGATAATCTTTAAGGTCCCTTCCAACCCAAACAATTCTATGATTCTGTGGTTTAGAGGCAGACTTGGAAGGCTTAGGTTAATGGTTGGACTCAATGATATTCAAGGTCTTTTCCAACCTAAGTGATTCTCCAATTCTATGGCAGTGAAGCTCACCATGAAAATATCACCACAAAACCTTTATGGTTATGGAAGGCAGATGTTGGCTGATGATATAACTTTTGTCCCAAAACACAGGCTTTTACTCATTTATTTTTCATGTGTCTTTCTCTTAAAGGTTTTTCTCCTTTGGTTCATTTCATGCAGAACAACCTTTGCTGAAGAATGCCAGTGTCCTCAGGGTTAAGTGACATAATTTCATCTGTGCTACTTTCTTCTTTCTAACCTCAGAAGGCAGAGACCCTGAACTGAAAAGTATATAAAAAGATTCTAATTAGCACAAGACAAATAATACAATAAGGCCTTGCTTGAAAAGGGGATTGCTTTTAATTTTCTAAATTAACGAAAGGGTGGAGTTAGACCAAACTGAAAGTGTGGCACCTGCTTGAATGCTCCATAGTGTCCCTGTTTTTTTCCTTTTGGCCTAGTTCTTAGTAGTAAGGCAACTCCTGGATGGAGTTATAGCCTTGATCAAAGAGTTGCTGTGTTTGGACGTGTTCATGAGGCACTGATGTCCTTGTCAGCTGTAAATGTCAACGTAACTGTCAGGAGACAGCTGTGTATGAGAGAGGTGAATGTGTCTGGTCTCACCTCCTGCCTCCTCGTGTGGCCCATCTGTGACAGGCAGGAAAATCATGCTTTGATGAGCGGCTGGGAAGGCCACCAGCTCATGACTGTGCATGGAGTTGAGTCTTCAGGGGTGCAAAGAGGTTACCTCAAACCCCTCCTCATCATGAGCTTGCTCAGAAGGTTCCATGAGGAGAACCTGCCTTCAGCTTTTCCTCCATAGAAGGCAGGCACCCCTGGAAAGATGATTTTGGAGTGGCCAGCACTGAAGGGCTCTTGGAGAAAAGCTCTGTGCATCTGGGATAAGCCTCTAAAACATCACATCTTGTACCATCTTTGTCCAAATACCTGCTGAGCTATTGCCAAGAGGAAGAACTTTTTTGAGAGGAAGAGATTTGCTGGATGCTTGGGGAACTCTTGTCTCTGCCTGCAATTGAAGGGCTGAACCTTCATTCGTTATTATTGCTGTTTTTCCAGTTCTTCTCTGGGCTCCTAATGACAGTGATTACACCAAGTGCGGCACATTTCATGTACTCTGGAAGTTATTTTCAGGCCCATCTCTCTCTTTCAGTGCTTAGAGGATCATTAGAAATCCTGCTTTTTAAGAAGTAAGGTTTCCTATCCTTCCTGCAGTAATTCCAGTCCTGTGTTAACCTGCAAAGTAGTAAAATCGCTGACTTTATTATGTTGCATTAATTAATTATCTCTATAGCAACATGCACTGATGTCATAAATATGGGAATTCAGCAGCACAGTTGGATGGAAGAAGAACTAATAGATAAATGGGGATAAAGGCTTTTAAAAATATACTCAAATATCTGCAGTAGTTAAGTAAACAGAAGATTAGTAGTAAAGTAATATTTCGCACAATTTCTCTTCTGCTGCACCATTCCCCTTCTGACTGAACCTTCTCCATTATATTGGTTCTGCGTGTTCCTACCCAGGAGGTTTTCCAAGCTGCTGGCCTGTCTCTCCACCTGCTCAAAGCACTGGGGTACCCACTGCTTGCTTTTACACCGATACGTGGAAATGTAGGCAGCAGGACTTCCCCTTGCAGGAGAAATCCCCTTGGCTTCAGAAAAGCCACCCTGCTAAGGATGGTTCTCCAGGGGGAGGGAAGTGTATGGATCTTGAGAAGGGAAAATAGTTAATTTTGGCACTCTGGGAAGATGACACAGTGTGAGACAGGAGATGTCTAGAGGCAGAGGCGCTGGAAGAAGTGAATTTTGGCTCTCAGAAGGCTTCAGTGCTCTGCTTAACACGCATGCCAGTAGTCATGACTTGTCCTGGCTGTGCTGTACTGCTGACTTTCCCTTGTCTTAGTGCTCCTGTCTCGCACAGAAAGCAGCGGAGAGGCATCTGAATGAACAGTGCCTGCGCATCCTGCTTGCACTGAGCCCTCTGCAATGGGGCCTCGAAAGGGACTCAGTCTCTCCTTGTTTTCCAGGAGTTTGTAGCAGATGTGGTGTACTAAAAATACAGCAGCAATAGGTTGTGATGATTGCTGCGAAACTGAGCTGGGAAGAGGGCAAAGAACTTGTTTCAAGGGAAGAAATTTAAGAAGAGGAAACTCTATTGCACTGCAGGTCTAAAGCTCCCTGGAGGTTGAGACCTGGTGCTTTCCTAGCCCTCTTTTTTTTGTCAGATACTCACTGAACAACTTTGTTTTGCTATTTGTTTGCCACCATTGACTGTGAAGCTGATCAATTATTAGCAGTCCAGCATGGTGCTTGAAGAGTAGCGACACTCTCCTTTGAATAATTTATTCAGTTAATCTATTTGGATTTTTGGCATTTGACAGGTCTCATGCCGGGTGTGGTGTGTCTGTGTGGAGGAGTCTTGGTAAGCAATGCTGCTATTTATACAGCATCCCGGCTTCGGGAAGCACTGCACCGGCGTGCTTGGTGGGATAAAGAGCCTGTGATCTCAGAGAGAGTGTTTTAGGGTGCGAGACACTGTGTGTTCTTCTTCATACAGAAGGGAAAGACTTCGGGATGTTTGCTTCGTTTTACAGTGAGGTAAAGCAGAGAAAATTTGTGGCAGGGATGTGATGGGGACTGATAAGCGAGCAGTTGGACAGTCCTTTGGGCTGAAGATGTTGGGGGTTAAAACCCTTGGATGGGGCCATCCCACATCATCTACCACACAGCATCTGCTGGGGGAAGAAGACTCAAAATAGAATCATAGAATGGTTTGAGTTGGAAGGGACCTTAAAGATCATTTAGTTCCAACCCCCTTGCCATGGGCAGGGACACCTCCCACTGGATCAGGCTGCCCAAAGCCCCATCCAACCTGACCTTGAACATCTCCAGGGATGGGGCAGCCACAGCTTCCCTGGGCAACCTGGGCCAGGGCCTCAGCACCCTCATAGTGAAGAAATTCCTGCTTATGTCTAGTCTAAATCTTCCCCTCTCTAGTTTATAGCTGCCTCCCCTCCATCCTATCACTCGATGCCTTTGTAAAAAACCCCTCCCCAGCTTTCTTTTAGCTCCTTTCAGGTACTAGAACGTTGCTACAAGGTCTCCTCTGAGCCTTCAGTTCTCCAAATATCGCTTTTCTGCTCTGTATTTAATTACCTGCCATACCCGAGCCAGGGAGGGTTTTATGCTTGAGTGCAAGCCAGTGCTGCCTTCCTGGGAGAGGGCAGAAAGGGTTAAGCTGTAAAACAACCTCCCCTTTTCTATATGAATTAAAAAAAAACTGTTAACATGTTAATAATTTCTGTCAAAAAGTGTTTATTTTGGTAGCAAAGTTTCAACTATTCTAAAACACTGAGATTTCACAGCCAAGCTTTCATGTTCCCAGCAGAGAAGGAGGTGAGATACTCAAAGAATCTCTGTTCTTATTTCAGCACTGCACTTGCCAGCCAAATTTTCAAAAGAGCCCAGTTTGCTGACATAAATGGGGTTGCTGATGTGCCGAAATAGAAGGAAATGCCGGAGAACATATTCCTTACTGGGTCCAAGTCTTTCCCATTTTATCTTTCTCTTCCATATGTTTTCCCTGTAATGAGAGGGATTATTTATCATTAAAGTGATATCTAATTAAAAAATTAAAGTTAAAATTAATGGATGCTTAAATTAATTTACTGACAAAAATAAATGTCTGTCCTTCAGATCCTATAATTTTAATTGGAGTGCGTTACAGCTTAATTAACATGTATCGACTGTAGTCCTGGTCCCATCTATAGGTGGGTGGACTGTGTAGCAGTGCTGGGAGAAATCCTTCTTGCAGATGAAGGTGTGTTAAGATTTACTGGTAATGTTTTGAATAATTGTCTTATGAAGAGACAGAAAAGTCTTTGATCTCAAGCTGTTTTCTCCTGAAAGCTTAAGACAAAATATGTTGATTAAAATCAGGGCTAAGAATTGGCACGGCCACTTTATAGATGGGAAGAGAATTCTGCTCCAAACATATTAATTATCTGAATCATTAATTAGATGCATGAAGAATACAGAAAATTGGAAGGAAGTTGGAGCAAATAAAGAAGTTGGTGCCACTGGAAATTTTTGGGAGAAAAAGGTAGGCTTCAGTTTGGTCTTGGCTCCCTGCTCTCTTCCACCTGAGCGGGTGTCCCCTGTTTCATGGTGGGTGATGGTGGGGAGGAGGAGGAGGGTTACTCACAGGGTGTCATTTTAGGGGAGGTGCTGGCAGATTGGTTTGCAGAGGCCCATTTGCTTTGGGCCAGTGGAAGGAGATGACACCCTGAGGCCCCTCCAGCCCAAGATGCAAGCAGGAGCCTGTAGGGCAAGATGAGAGAAGGGAATCTGGGCTCCCTGATGCAAAACCCTCTGCCTGATGCTGAAGGCTCTTTGTCTGATCTGTTCTGCACAGCAAAGGACCCTCTCCCAACCTTTACAAATCATTCTCTTTAAAAAGAACTCTGTATTCTCTGGAATTAATATTTTATGTTTTGTCAATAATATGAATTAAGAGAATGGAAGATGTGCCGCATCTCACCTTGCAGCTGCAGCCTGCAAGCCTGGCCTCCTCTAAATGATTCAGGGTACTTTTCCCCAGGGACCCTCTGCTGTACATACCCACAGGAGTCTCTTGGCACTTTGGGGCAGGTTTTGTTGTGCAAAACCATCCTGTTAGAGGAAGGCTTCGAGTAGCACAGGCCCCGTAGCAACGGGGGAAAGGCTCTGGCAGTGTCTTTCACTCCTAACCCTATAGATGCAGGGATGCCTGGAAAAGGGGGTTGTGTCTGGGTGTTCTGTGGATCCTGGGATCACAGGGGACTATAAACCTGCTGCAAAAGGCAAGGTGATGTGCCTGGCTATCAAAAGAGGCTTCCTGCGCTGAGCAGGCAGCACTGTTTGCTACCTTGCCCTCCTCAGTAGAAGTCAGAGGAGATGGAGTGGGTGTGGAGGGGGTTCAGGGTACCTTTGATCTCCTGCACCCAGCACCTAACTCTGCTTGGCACTTTAGGCACTTGGTACTTTGCTGAACACTGGCGATGTCTCAGGACTTTGCACCACAACAGGACCCAGTGACAAGTTGCAGATCCCTATCTTTTCCCCTCTATTGGTTTCCATGGTTGTGCTGGGCCCTGAGGGCTCCTGGGCGCATGGTGGCAGGAGCTGGAGCTTAGCCAAAGTCAGCCTTTGGCAGGGCTCTTCGTAGGAGCTCAGAGCCGACTGCTGGCAATCGATTCACTTGGATGTGTGCCTTCAGCACTGTCTGCAAGGGAGAAATGCTGGGAAGTGTACGTGTTCGCTCAGCATTGGGTTTGAACTGTGTTTATTTCCATAGCACAAACCCCACTTCCTCCAGACAGGTGTTTGGGTTTTTTTATTTAATTGAATCATATCGGTGAAAAGAAAAAAAAGTCCCTCTAGTCTTGACTCACATCAAAATGTTTGTAAGGATGCAGAGGCAATGCATAAAATAAAGAAAGAGAGAGGGGTTTTTTAGGGCTCGTGGAGTCCCATCTACCCTGAGCTGGAGGAGCCTGACAGCCACCTTCTGTCACTGGATTCTGTGCAGGGGATGGGGAAGGAGTGACAATGCTTTGGGGAGTCCACTATCTCCTCTTTTGTACCTAAATTCTATGATTCCATGGTTCTAAATAAGGCTTTCAACTCAAAGTACTGTTTCTTGCCTTGCAATGGGCAGAGGTGTTATAAAAGCCACCTGGAGAAGAGGAGGCTGAGAGGAGACCTCATTGCTCTCTACAACNGTAATTAAGTGTTTCATGTATGAGTTAGGTATGAGCCACTGGCCCCTCATACCTGGGAAGTCCCTTCACTGCCGGAGCACAGGTCCTTTCCACAACCACATATTCCCTGACCTATATCACTTCATAAAGCGACTGTGGGAGATCCTGTAAGTGATTACCCACTGCTTCTGGGTACAACGCTATGCACACTGCTCTATGTACTACACACAACAGGAGATGCCTTAGCCCTCAGTTTTCTTGAGTTTCTGAGTATTTTCAGGCAGGCTTAGTATTTTATCCCTGTTTTTTTCATATTTCACACAGTATGATCTGTTGCTGCATGGGTTAAGATTGTCCTTGCTCGTGTTAAATTGTGTTAATTAAAGTTTTCCCGTGGTCTACATTGCTTCGTTCATCCAGCAGAGTTGAGTAAATGGAGACTCCTCTATCCCTTGCAATGTCCCTTTTTATTAATGCAGTGCACAGACAATGCCTTCCTGTAGATATTTTTTTTCCTCCGATATATTGAATAAATTCTACATCAGGAAGGAAAGTAACTTGCAATAATGAACCATCAGTGAGTATTTAAGATTGCTTTAATGGGTCACATTGATGTAATCTACAGTTTTTCCTGGGAAGATCATACCAAGCCATAACTTTAATTCATATTTATGTCAGAAGAAAATGGATGGTGGAGATGGCTCAGAAAGAGCATTTCCCTACTAAAGAGCCAGTTATAAATGTACAGACTTTCTAGAAATGTGCCAGGGTTTGGAGGGGAAGCAATGTCGGGCGTTTAGGACATTCTGCCTTGCATAGATAAATTCCTCAAAAACTGGTTTCTCGTCCCACGGTGTAAGCCAAGAAGGGGTGTGCTTATGGGCCCAGGAGTTGGACTCGATGATCCAGTGGGTGTCTTCCAACCTGCTTATTCTATGATTCTATGATTCTAAGTGTGCAAGAACATGCAACTTTAAGACTACCTTTAAGAGCATCATTATGATATTTGTCTTTTTTTTCAGTGCTTTGCTTTTCATGCAGTTTAAGTTGATATGTGGGCATGAGAGATGCCTGGAGGTAGTTTGGCTGGTTTAAAAAAAAAAAAAAAAGAAGGCAATTATTGGAAGTAAATATAATCAATAAGATCTGACCTTTCAGTCATGCTGTTATGTCCATTATTCCTTGTTGGTCAGACCCCTCTGAAGGCTAAGAGCTAGCCTGGACATTACTATCATTTAGGTTGTCCACAGGAGAAAAAGATGAAAATTGTATTGAAACCCATTCCTCTCAGCTAGGACAAGCAGCTCTGTCTAGATCCACTACTGCAGGACAGTGACACAAAGTTGTAAGTTCACTTGGTCAAGATAGATGAGAGTATGGGGAAGGCAATGAAAATAATACAAATTACTGGAGCTGTCTCCGTGAGGCTGGAAGGAAGGGACAAACATGACTAATGCTGCATGAATGATTTGCAGAAAATGATTTCTTCGACAAACTTTGCCTTTATAGAGGTAAGCTGTCAAAGGCCACAATGCAAGTTTTCTGATGTGTTCATGAGTCAGAATTATTTAACGAGGAAGTGAGGCAGCCGTCCCCCAGGCTTTCGAGCTGGGCTCCCCAGGGGACTAATGCTCCTCTCGGTAAGAAAGAAACTCGGAACACTGGCTCTGAGTGAAGAGTGCTTGTTCTTGAGGTCACTCCGAGCTCTTCCAGCAAAAATTAGGCTTCTTTAATTTGAAGCTTTTGGATTGCAGAGAAGTACGTATGCAGTGCCATGAGATGTGAAACCTAAATGTAAAAAGGGGGTTGGTAGATAAGCATTCAACTATTGACACTGGTGCTCTGTTTCTATAAATATTTCTAGTGGTTGGTATCTATACACACGTTATACTTCTCCATTTCTGATACACCATCTTACTGGTTTTGTTCTTTCCCTCAGCCCTTTTGATACACCTGCGAGAAGGATCATTTATTTAGCAATTTGTTCGCTGTGATTATCTCTAACAGAAAGCTAACAACTAAAAATTAGTGGATTTGCACAAATACAGGCTAAAGAAGCAGACTCTCTTTCTTTTTTTAAAGCATCCATGAATGCATTTGTTGAAAAACAGGGCTTCGGGTCAGCTGACAAATTATTTGTGTTGAACTCAGGTAAAAATCACAGTGGAAAGTAGCAATTCAAAAAAAATTAAACCATTTCTTTGTGTGTTTTTAAAATGAGATGCTTTGACTTCTACTTTTTGAAGTGATGTTTGGAGCCAAAATGAAGCTAATGCTAACTTAAAAAAAAATAATTGGTGCTTCCCTAGTGAACTTCTGCTCCTGTTTTCTCCTTGCTTTACATTTTGTTTAGGAAGAAGTAAACAAAACTTTGTCTTGAGCTGGCTCAGAATGACCCCATTCCCCTGATCCCCCTTCTCTCCCCGAAAAATAATAAAAATCCTTGAATTACATGGTTATTAACTGGGTGAAGCCCCCATGAAAAGAAACGCCAGGCAAAAGGAAAGCTGCCAAGTGTTTGACATTTTCATTCTAGCAAATATTTGCTTTTTTCATTTGGTTGCCCAAGCTCTGCTTCGGGAAGACGGTACTTGCATGCTTAATGATGGGTACACACTGAAATCCCTTTGGCTTCTCTGCCTTCAGGTGGGTTGGCCCGTCTCTTCCCCTGAACTAGGGATGCTCAAAGGCTTCTTCACGGAGGCCACTTAACCTAGGGTCTGCTGGAGTTCCTGGGTGAAATCCAGATTGGGAAGTCCTCCTGTCTCAGGTGTCCATCCCCTCTGGCTCTCAGGTGCCTGCGCAGATGAAAAGGATGCCGACCATTTTGGGGGGGAGAATCCACGAAGTGTCACTTGAATTTTTGCTGCTCTGAAAATGGAGAATAATGCACCAGTGCAAACCAGGAGAAATCGGAAAGCTAGTGACATCCGAGCAGTCCCCAGGCTGTCCTAGTCCAGAAGAGAAATGCCTTAAAATAACTCCTACCAGCATAGCAGGGCCTGGAGGTATCTTGGATCCCTTTTTGCATGGCTGGGGACACACACACACAAAAGAAAAGGATGCCACAAGGGCTTTTGGTGGAAGAGCATTTGGAAGGGAGGTGACATGTAGCCTGAGCTGCAGGATGGGTACCAGGGACGTGGATTTTGCTGCACCTGTGCTATGAGAAGGTTTTGAAGCCTCCTTCGTGCCCAGTGCACAGTTATAACTACTGTTAGTGTGTTCTGGGAGCAGGGAAAAGCCTCATGCTTCTATGGAAACTGCTGATTTGGAGAATTAATTGGAAGAATATTGCGTTTTCCCTCTCTTTCCCAACCGGGGGATTCATGAGTTGACTGGGTGAGTTTAAGGGACCTTACAGTCTTTTCATCTTGTTGCTGGGTTGATGGATTTTGTTTCTTGGAGCATAAGTCTTTAAATCAGGAGTACACCCTCTGCGATGGTTCCCTGCTGCTTATCAGCCTCTTAAGGCCTTAATTCATTACTCAGTATTATTTTTTCAGCCTAAAATACACTTTAAAGACCTGTTATTGGAAAGATTAAAGTTATAACATAAACAAACTCATATGCATGTTGTTTTCACATGGAAGATGCTTTTAGAACCATATCTAATGTTGCAAACAAAACCGTTGCTTATAGCGAGCTTTGCAGCCTGGATGCCTTTGAAAGGGTAGATATGGACCCTGTTTGATCTTGCGCTATTTGGGGCTTTTTATTTGCATTTTGTGGCTCTTATCTTGTAAACAAAGACTCCTTTAAATGTCTGTAGATCAGGATGTCACCCCCAGAGCTCTGCAGAAATGGGAGATGCATCCAGAGGGTGCAAGACAGAGGTTCAGGGACAAATGGAAATCAGGGATGTAAGAGCATTTTCACTTCGAGGCTTAGTTCATTGCAGAAAGACTAGTGGTAGCTGCTTTGCTTTTCCCACATGCCATTTGATCTTGAAGCAGTTCCAGGCTGTGCTCAGCAGGCTGGAGGGGGCTGAAGCCACTGCCAGCATGGTTGTTGCTGTTGAATTTGCCACCCATTTACAATTGACTTACCTGAAATGCAGAGGTGCAATAGCTGCCCCTCAAGTGCAAACCTGCCAGGAAGGGTGGAGCAGGCTGTTCTGTGTGGATCCCTCATACTCAACTAACTTCAGCTGTGCTGCAGAGTGCAGGGAAGAGAGGAGAGTGGCAGAGAAGTGAACTTGCTCATTCGTTTTCTCAGGGGATGCATCATGCTTGGATCTGCAGGTCAGATGGGGGCCGTTGTTGGGAGAAAACTCCCAGTTGATTGCAGGCTCAGTCTTGGTGTGCAATGACCTGAGCCATTGGAAAGCTCGTGGCTCAGAGCTACTTGGGAGGCTTTCTGCTGGTGGCCAATGCCTGCTGGAGAGGAAAAGCCTAGTGGAGTAATGGGGGGGGGCGGGCTCTAAAGCTCCTACTGCACAAGCAGCATTGTCTTGTGCCATCAAATACTTTCCTGGGGCACATGGCAACTGGTCCTCAGTCCTTGAATGCCACTGTCCTGTGGGATAGGAGACAGGTCCTCTGAAAGGCAAACCTGCTAAAAAGCCACACCACAATCCACACACCTCCAAAGACCCCTTACAAGGTGGCTGTGCTCTTTTGTGAGGCTCACAGTGGCAACCGGAGCGTCAGCCCTTTTGGCACATTTTCACAAATGGGAGGGTGTAGGAATGAATCAGGCAGTTGCTGCTGTTGTGCGTGAGCAAGTTTTTCTAATGTACTTATCTCCTGCTTCTGTAAAGGTTATAAAAGTAAATAATCCTGCTATAACACAGTGGCCTCACAGTCCCTGCATAGCTTCATGGATAACTCTTGCTGAGGCTGACTTGTGGTGATTAATACGCTACAGTGGGAAATTATTTTTTACTAAAGCGAGCAAAGAACTAAAGCTGAGAATGTGCCTTGAAGAAACTTGTTCCCTTCATCTCCCTTCTGCTTAAGGCTTTTGTTTTTTCCCTGCAGACTTACTTGGGGGAACCGCTGCTCCCCTGCAATGTTGATCCCCAGAAGCGCGAGGATTAGCAAGTGGCCAAATGCATCAGGAGGTGACCTTGTGGTGCTAGAAGATCCCTCTTAATGGGCCTGGACTGCCTGGGGAAGCAGGTGGCATCCCCATGAGCCAGGTGAGCAACATCAAGCCTCATTCTGCACCCTGTGTAATGCCTGGGGAGTCTGGAGAAGGACCACGGGCAGGGATGAGGGGTTGTGAGTGGCAGTGAGCTGGGCAGGAGGGGGCAGAAATGGGCACAGACTCTGTGCAAAAAGGGCAGAAATGTATCACTCCCTCCTTTCCTTGCAGCTGGGCAGTGCTGTGCTGCATTAGTGTTCATTCTGGACCTGTAATGGTCCTTGTAGCACTGTTCCAGAGCACTGTATTGGGAGTGTCTTGGGCTGTAGCTAAGAAATGGGGAGACCAGTGGGAACCAGGTTGCTGCTGCCCAGTGTGGCAGGGTAACAAGTACTTGTAATACAGCTGCCAGGCATCTTGTGTCCTACACGCTTAACGAAATGCACCTCTGTAATGTTCAGATGCAGTTAGCTGCTTAGCACCAGCGGTCTTCACAGAACGAGGCAGGTATCTGTTTTGCAAAAATAAGGAGACTAATGAAAACTGCCCCTTTTCCTTGAAAAGTTCTTCATATTGCACCCCCCTCTGCCCCACATGCATAAGTTATCTTGTGTGAGATTGAAGTTCTCCAGTCTTGTGTTCCCTAATTTACCAGAAATGCTTCATCTTTGTGGACCTCAAAGGTTCCCCTTAGCCATCCAGCTCTATTTGCTCCCCACAGATGCAGCTTCTGTTGTTTATGGTTGGACTCGATGATCCGATGGGTCTCTTCCAACCTGATGATTCTATGATTCTATGATTCTATGATTTTCCAAAGCTCTCCAGTTAGTGGTCACATCTCATTTGACCTTTGAAAGCTTAGATTTGGGATCCCAGGGTGGAGACTGCTCCCTGCATGGGGACGCTGCAAAATAAATTCCACCGTGAGGAAGGGAGAAGTGTCTAATCTTCCTGCACGCAAGATTTAGCTGTGGCATTAGCTGGACCCTGCACATAAAGCTAATTTTGTAATTTGTAAATGTAGCTGAGTGGATTTTATAGAGGGATGTCGAGAAGTGATGAAATACCTTCAATAGATTTGCAAAGAAGTTTAATGCATAAAGTTCTCTTCCGCCTTCATCCCTCACCTTCTGTCTTGGAGTTGCATACAACAGAAAACATGGCCATGGTAAGGGCTTTGCGGCCAGCACTCAAGCCTTTAATTTTGCTTTTATAAGACAGTTTTACAATGTCAAGAAGAATGGAGAAGCTGCAGGGCATGCATTCTTGAGATGCTCCTGGAAAGCTTTGGATGGGCTCCAGGCAATGTTTGGTGGCAAAGAAATAGGAAAGTCTTGGGAAGAAAAAGAAAGAAAAAAAAGTAATCAGCCAAATCCTCATCCCACAATCTACCCATTCCTGTGAGCTGGGAATGTCTTAGGAGCCCAGGAAGGACAGGGAACCCTCATTTCTGCAACTCTCTGGAGTTTAACAAGGGAAAAGTTCCCAATTGCTGACATTGTCTGAATCAGAAAAACGTCCCCCCCGTCTGCTTTCACCAGGGAGAATGACATTTGTGGTACCCAGTGATGATTTTTTTGGAAAAAAAATATTCCGTTCTTTGTGGATGTAGTCAAAATGTGCTAAAAGATTCAGAAATGGTTAGTGAAGGGGCAGGCAGACAGATGATCTGACCACGTGTGCTCCATTCCCTTAGCAAAACTGGGCTAGCAAGTGTGCCTGGATGCGTTGCAAAACACCTAGAACACAAGTGTGTGCCTCAAACAGCACTGACCCTGCAAGAGGACTTTATGGGGTCAGGCAGAGGGGCTTGGACTTAGAGACCTGGATTAGCAAGCTGGGGCCAGGCAGATAATCAGCATTCATAGAGCAGCCTTATCATAACCAGCAGCAGCCTTCCGCTCCCTCCTCCTTATCACCCAAGGCCTGAGCAAACGCATTGGCCAGCTCTCCTCCTTAGCTTTCCCTGGGAATTATCAGAAGATCTTGCCTGGGGTGGAGGAGATTCCTCCCAGGCCAGCTTGCCCATCTCCAGCTCAGCCGCTTGCAGTTTAATCTCTGCATTAAGACCTTACATACCTGAAAAGTGACAGAGTGGCTCAATGCTGGGAGGATCACCTGAGTATATTTTTCTACTCCATCTCTCTGGGTTTTATGTTCTTGGTTTTATTTTTGTGTTTTCTTTTAATGATTCCGAGCATGGACTTCTCTCTGATTGTTGTCTTTTTTTTTTTCCTGACCGTCTTTCTATTGAACATTGATGGAAAAAGAGAGTGCTTTTCCTCTTTTCCTCCTGCCTACTTAAATCTTTGGCTCAACAGTCACACTTACTGCAGCTCCCAAAGCCTTCAAATCATCAGGGGAGAGGGGAGGAGGGAGTTGTGAAGGGGGGGAAATAATTTGTATAAGCGTAGAGTGAAGAATCACCTTCCTTTAAAACCGTGATCTATCTGTGTTCATAGAGATTGCTGTCTCTAATCTTTTTTTCTCTGCCTAATATCTCTTTCCTGTTATCTTTCCTCTGTCTTTGCTGTCAGATCTGTGGTGTGTCCCTTTTTGCTGGGACATCTTGCTCCCAGGAGAGTTTGAGTAAGGACATTGGGACTTGCAGATCCAGTTTATTGACAAGAAATCATTACTAAAACCTTTTAATGCATCTTCTGTAATTGATACAGCAAAGGGGGGAGGGCATTTTTTTCCTGTAGATGCAGGATTTTCCCCCCTCCTAATGTCTTTAAAAGCACTGAGTGTAGTGTCCTCCAACCATTTCCTGATGGGTTAAAATATGTTGGTGCCGATGCTTTGAGGGCTGTAAATATTGCCCTGTTTGCTACTAAAAGATGAATCCGGTTTCCAGGAAGCAGATGGGCTCCAAAATACTGAGCAGTTGAAGACACTTAGGGGCAGGGAGCTCGCTTGCAGCTAAGCACCATCCCATGCATAATTTTGGGATCTCCTGTTTGGCTACTGAGCTGCCTGTGCCTGGCTGCAGCCCAAATTGTGGCCCTATTGCCCCAAGTTAAGCTCTGTGGATCCTACAGATCCTACAGATCCTAAGCTCTGTGGATCCTTCCTTTTTTAAAGGAAGAAATTCTTCACAGAAAGGGTTGTTAGGCACTGGAATGGAGGGAGGTGGTTGACTCGCCTTCCCTGGAGGTGTTTAAGGTCCGGGTGGATGAGGTACTGAACAGCATGGTTTTGAGATTGGTGGGAATGGTTGGACTCAATGATCTGGTGGGTCTCTTCCAACCTGGTGATTCTATGATTCTACAGGGGAGACAGCAAGAGAGGTGCTCTGAGCAGGGCTGAAAACGCCCAAACCTGTTACCTGGGCCATTGGTGGCAAAAAGCAGCCTGGCTAGCTTGCAGGTGATTGTGTTGGTGTCTGTAAGGAGCCAAGGAGGGGTGGGATGGGAGTCCAGCGGGGTGAGACTTGGCAAAACCCCCATTTCCTCAACCAAGACCATCTTCTGATGATCTCTTTTGGCTTTTTGCTGGCATCTGTTGCTAGGAGATAGAAAGCACGGTCCCTTTTTGAAGCATCTTCAGCTGCCCTATGCCTTCCTGGAGAGCTACAGCTTTGCTCAGTCTCCCCCTCCTTTCTTCTGCTTAGGCTCATCCCTTTCATCTCCTCTTGTCTCCATGCACCAGTCGGGAAGAACTCATGCCTGGTGCACCATGGTGCCGTGCTCGCCATGGGGTGCTTGCTCCAAATGGTGCTGTGAACCTGTTCCCCAAACCCACTTATTTTAATTAGCATGGGATTCAGCAGCAGACACCTATCTGCGAGCTGCACTGAACTCCTGTGCCTGATGTTTGTGTTCCAGGAATAAGAAAAAGCAGCCCCTCTGGCATGTGTGTGACTCCTTCTGCATGTAGATATGGGCTGCAAAGGGAAACCTACCTCCTTTGTGACACTCTGCAGGCATTTCTTTGCTTAGCGGGCTTTGTCTGGGCATCAGCTTTGAGTGAAAGCTTTATGGTGCTGCTGATAGAAAGCTAGACGTCACGCAGAATTTCCCTTACAGGGTTAAAACAAAAAGGGAGGTGAAGGATCTCGCAGAGGCACAGACAACAACAAGGATGAGGATGTGGGTAGGGACGTTTGCCCCAGTTTTGGGCTCTCGATCACTCTGCGTGCCTTTAACAAAAAAAATGGAGCAAAATGTATTAAAAAGGAGAAACCTGTCCTCAGTCTTACAGACGTGCTTGCAGCCTGCTCCCACAGCCGCAGAGCTGCATACGTGGAGCAGGTGGTCACTTAGGGCAGCAAAATGTTTAGTGATTGCCTAGCGAGTAAGTGACATTTTCCAGCTTGCCTAAGGATGCAAGAAAAATGCATACGTGTCTCCACCGGGCCCGTGAGCCACCACTGACCTATATCCATGCACAATTATGCCCACTTCCCCACCTCGGAGCAAGGGGCTGAGCCTACCACGGCCATATGTCAGGGCAAAAACTAGCCAGCATAGAGTTTTTTCCTGAGAAACTCCCTAGATCCAGCGATGTCAGCAGAGGGCAAGCGCTCAGCAGCAGTTCAGCACCTTTGGAGTTACGTGTTTAGCTAAGCTCCTGTTTGTTTGCCTTTGGAGTAAGTGATGCAGCTGGTTGGGGGGAAGCAATGAAAAATTCAGCCAGTCTCCCCTCTCTGCACCCATTAATGCCTGCTGAGCAGGGGGCTCCCTGCTACGTCTGGCAACCTGCCTCGAAGGCAACAGTGCTGCTACCCCTCTGGTGCTCTCTTCTCCTGTCCATGCTGATTTACCATCTCCCATATTCTCACATTCATCACGCTACAGGTTTCACAGCATGATGGTTGGTGACTTTGAGTTCCAAAAAACCTCTCTTTGAGCCACCAAACCCCAAGGCATATCACTTTTAACTTACCTTTAAAGCTGAGGTTGCAGGATAATTTTCCATAGGAAGAGGAAGTATTTCTAGTGATTTCTTACTCTTCCCCTTTGCATCCTCACCCTCAGATTTAGTTTCAACATTACAGGCGTTGAGAATGCTTTTTTTTGGAGTGATAGCAATATGGAAATGAAAAATAAGGATTGATTTCAGGCTGAACAAGTGAAGAATTTCTTCTCTCTGAGAGTGGTGAGGCCCTGGCCCAGGTTGCCTGGGGAAGCTGTGGCTGCCCCATCCCTGGAGGTGTTCAAGGCCAGGTTGGATGGGGCTTTGGGCAGCCTGGTCTGGTGGGAGGTGTCCCTGCCCATGGCAAGGGGAGTTTTAACTAGATGTTCTTTAATTTCTCTTCCAACTCAAACTATTCTATGATTCTATGTGTAACTTAGAAAGAAACCTCTATGGGAACTTTTTCTTTTGGGCCAGGCTCTGTGTGTGTTAACTCAGGGCAGCTGGTGGCAACATGGAGGTGTATGTTGCTTTATCACAAAGAGATCCTTTTGCTCAATCACACCTGCACAGCACCAGGTGTCTGAGCCTTAATTTCACCTGTGCTTCATATTTGGGAAGGGGAAAGCTCATTGTAGAAGGAACATTAAGAACCAATTTATTCTATGAGGAAGGGCTCGTCCTACCTGGCTTCTCAGCTGTGGTGTGACACGCAGCCCTTCNTGCTCTGAGCAGGGCTGAAAACGCCCAAACCTGTTACCTGGGCCATTGGTGGCAAAAAGCAGCCTGGCTAGCTTGCAGGTGATTGTGTTGGTGTCTGTAAGGAGCCAAGGAGGGGTGGGATGGGAGTCCAGCGGGGTGAGACTTGGCAAAACCCCCATTTCCTCAACCAAGACCATCTTCTGACGATCTCTTTTGGCTTTTTGCTGGCATCTGTTGCTAGGAGATAGAAAGCACGGTCCCTTTTTGAAGCATCTTCAGCTGCCCTATGCCTTCCTGGAGAGCTACAGCTTTGCTCAGTCTCCCCCTCCTTTCTTCTGCTTAGGCTCATCCCTTTCATCTCCTCTTGTCTCCATGCACCAGTTGGGAAGAACTCATGCCTGGTGCACCATGGTGCCGTGCTCGCCATGGGGTGCTTGCTCCAAATGGTGCTGTGAGCCTGTTCCCCAAACCCACTTATTTTAATTAGCATGGGATTCAGCAGCAGACACCTATCTGCGAGCTGCACTGAACTCCTGTGCCTGATGTTTGTGTTCCAGGAATAAGAAAAAGCAGCCCCTCTGGCATGTGTGTGACTCCTTCTGCATGTAGATATGGGCTGCAAAGGGAAACCTACCTCCTTTGTGACACTCTGCAGGCATTTCTTTGCTTAGCGGGCTTTGTCTGGGCATCAGCTTTGAGTGAAAGCTTTATGGTGCTGCTGATAGAAAGCTAGACGTCACGCAGAATTTCCCTTACAGGGTTAAAACAAAAAGGGAGGTGAAGGATCTCGCAGAGGCACAGACGACAACAAGGATGAGGATGTGGGTAGGGACGTTTGCCCCAGTTTTGGGCTCTCGATCACTCTGCGTGCCTTTAACAAAAAAAATGGAGCAAAATGTATTAAAAAGGAGAAACCTGTCCTCAGTCTTACAGACGTGCTTGCAGCCTGCTCCCACAGCCGCAGAGCTGCATACGTGGAGCAGGTGGTCACTTAGGGCAGCAAAATGTTTAGTGATTGCCTAGCGAGTAAGTGACATTTTCCAGCTTGCCTAAGGATGCAAGAAAAATGCATACGTGTCTCCACCGGGCCCGTGAGCCACCACTGACCTATATCCATGCACAATTATGCCCACTTCCCCACCTCGGAGCAAGGGGCTGAGCCTACCACGGCCATATGTCAGGGCAAAAACTAGCCAGCATAGAGTTTTTTCCTGAGAAACTCCCTAGATCCAGCGATGTCAGCAGAGGGCAAGCGCTCAGCAGCAGTTCAGCACCTTTGGAGTTACGTGTTTAGCTAAGCTCCTGTTTGTTTGCCTTTGGAGTAAGTGATGCAGCTGGTTGGGGGGAAGCAATGAAAAATTCAGCCAGTCTCCCCTCTCTGCACCCATTAATGCCTGCTGAGCAGGGGGCTCCCTGCTACGTCTGGCAACCTGCCTTGAAGGCAACAGTGCTGGTACCCCTCTGGTGCTCTCTCCTCCTGTCCATGCTGATTTACCATCTCCCATATTCTCACATTCATCACGCTACAGGTTTCACAGCATGATGGTTGGTGACTTTGAGTTCCAAAAAACCTCTCTTTGAGCCACCAAACCCCAAGGCATATCACTTTTAACTTACCTTTAAAGCTGAGGTTGCAGGATAATTTTCCATAGGAAGAGGAAGTATTTCTAGTGATTTCTTACTCTTCCCCTTTGCATCCTCACCCTCAGATTTAGTTTCAACATTACAGGCGTTGAGAATGCTTTTTTTTGGAGTGATAGCAATATGGAAATGAAAAATAAGGATTGATTTCAGGCTGAACAAGTGAAGAATTTCTTCTCTCTGAGAGTGGTGAGGCCCTGGCCCAGGTTGCCTGGGGAAGCTGTGGCTGCCCCATCCCTGGAGGTGTTCAAGGCCAGGTTGGATGGGGCTTTGGGCAACCTGGTCTGGTGGGAGGTGTCCCTGCCCATGGCAAGGGGAGTTTTAACTAGATGTTCTTTAATTTCTCTTCCAACTCAAACTATTCTATGATTCTATGTGTAACTTAGAAAGAAACCTCTATGGGAACTTTTTCTTTTGGGCCAGGCTCTGTGTGTGTTAACTCAGGGCAGCTGGTGGCAACATGGAGGTGTATGTTGCTTTATCACAAAGAGATCCTTTTGCTCAATCACACCTGCACAGCACCAGGTGTCTGAGCCTTAATTTCACCTGTGCTTCATATTTGGGAAGGGGAAAGCTCATTGTAGAAGGAACATTAAGAACCAATTTATTCTATGAGGAAGGGCTCGTCCTACCTGGCTTCTCAGCTGTGGTGTGACACGCAGCCCTTCCACAAACACATTAAGCTCCGTGCTAGAAGCAGCAAGGGCTTTCAGCTCCTCTAGACCTCCTCCTGCCCACCGTCACGCTTGGGAACATATTCCTTGCATCGAACTTGAGCAAGACAAAGTGCTCCCTCCTCACCCTTCCTCTGGGCTGCCGTTGGCTGTGCGGCAATGCTTCCATCCCACTTAACCACTCGGGCTAATGAGGGAAATCAATCACACCACCCTGGGGCTGGCCATCCATCTCCACCAGCCCTGCCACCTCCTCAGCAGCACTGGAGGGGCTGCAGGAAGCTTGGACACCCCTATGGCACAGAGGACAGCCTGAGCTTAGGTTCCTTCCTAGTGTCTCGCAGGAGAAGGGCACAGGTTATAGGGAATGGCAATGATGCAATTAAAAACTGGTATTTCAAAAGTGCTGGATGCTTTGCGGTTACTCCCTTGGTATTAATAATCTTTCCTTAGCTAGGGAGTGCTTGTGCTAGATCTGTTTGTTTCTAGCTGAAAGAAACCCCATTACAAGACCTTCTTGAGTCCTCTGCAGCGGGCACTTCTCTCTTAGCAGAAATTATTGGCTCAGAAAAGCGTCAGCAACCCAGAAGTGTAAAATCACAAATGAAATGAATTGTGCTGGAGCATACTGGCCATTTCCTTTATTTTTAACAGCCGATCTCTGCAAATCCCCTATGGAGGTGCTTGAAAAGAACATATTTCCCCTTCTCTTTTCCTGCTAGTTTTGCAATTCTGACAAATGGTTGATGTGTTGGTTGTGCTTCTAATGCTGCTGGAAATAGTTGTGGCTTTTGTGTCCTTGAGCCAGCACCAAATGTGATTTTTCCAAAGAAGCGAGAGTGGCTGAACACAACTGTTCCTCTGGCTCTATTGCACCCCACTATGTTTTGCTCTCCTACAAATAACACCTGACTATTTTACATCTTACAGCAGCTTTCCTTATTTATTGAAAGACTAGGGATTCTTTGGGGATATTTCCGTTTTTCTCTGCTCTTTCTGGTGGTTGTGCTACAGCAAATTGGTCTCCAGCTGCACCTTTTCTCCTCTGTTTTAGTGGGAGGGAGCCTGTCTTACTTGCTAGGTGCTCAAAAATCATCCCGTGAAATGGTACCCAGTCCTGCAGTGAGTTACTGAGGGATAAAATATTAAAATAATGCTTTACTCAGCAGCGATGCGGTGGCACGTGGGTGCAGTATTACGCTCCTCTGCACTGCCCCATAGAGTGCTGGCACCTCCTTAGGGTCAATGGACACCAAACTAGAGGGATGTACCCCTTCACCTCTGCTTTGGGTGACACAAAGACCAGCTTGCAGTGGCTGCTGTCAAGAGGAGACTAAGATGGAGTGCAAAGAGTTTGTTGTTCTGCATGGAGTGCAACAAAGCTGCTGTTGAGCTGAAGAGCTGGTCTAGGTCATTGGTGAGAAGGGGAAAAAAGCATGCTTACATGAGGCAGAAAACAGTGTTTACTTGGCTAAAAAACATCTTTGGATATGTTGAAAAGCAGAGTTACTTTTTGACAGAGTCTTTTTTTTTTAAATGTCAGCCTAATACCAGATGCAAATACACTGAGTGTCTGTGCCTCTGCTTTTCTATGATGTCATGTCCAGGAGCTAAACACATCCCAGAAACAGTTAGGATGGCAACTGCCTCGCAGCTGGGTTTGCACTGTCCCCTGGGCAAGTGCCCAGGCAGTTGGCTGCGTTTATTAATCTGTCCTTTTCTCTCTCATATTGAAGGAAGACCATGCTATATACTTGCATCTACTTAGAAAATGAGAAATACTAGTGGCACGGAAGATCGAACATTGTTAACATTGTTAACCAAATATTTAGACTAGATAGGATAAAGATTAGTTTTAATAAGCTCTGTGGGTTTCCTCACTGTACCCTATGAATGTATATCAATGTGATGTTAGCTTTTCCATCCTTTTAAAGCTTTTCTTTCAGCAACGAAGCTGGTGAAGGGGCTGGAGAAGAGGCCTTATGAGGAAGGGCTGAGAGAGCTGGGGGTGTTTATCCTGGAGAAGAGGAGGCTGAGAGGAGACCTCATTGCTCTCTGCAACTACCTGAAAGGAGGTTGTNAAATGAACATTAAATTGTCCGAGTGGCTCGTTGGCTGTCTCTCATATGATTTTTGAATCCAAGTTCCTTTGCCCTGATAACCTGAATGTGTCTCACTCTTGTAGTTGCCATGTTTTGCCACTTTTGCAGAATCTTTAGTTGTTACAAAGTCCATGGATTTGACTTCTTCCCCAAATGCTAAGTGAAACAACAATATTTACATCCCATGCCATCTGCTGTCAAGTTCTCTCCTTTCATGAGAAAAGCTGGAATGAAACCTCTTATTGTCCTCCACTCCGCTGGACATAGTTTTCTCCTTTTGCAATCTGAGCTGCTGTCTGACACCAAATAGGATAATATTTAATCTGACGGACATCATACGGTTTCACAAATTGGCACAGCGTAATTGGAAAAAGAAGAACGGTTCAGAATTACTGTGAGACAACTCCACCAAAATGTAAACTGAATACATTACAAAGCACTACAGGACTGGCTCGTGTTCCACAGCGCTATTTATGATCTTTAACTGATTCAAAATAGCTGACGGGATAAAAGATGA
This sequence comes from Piaya cayana, assembly GCA_013389865.1. Taxonomy (NCBI): domain Eukaryota; kingdom Metazoa; phylum Chordata; class Aves; order Cuculiformes; family Coccyzidae; genus Piaya; species Piaya cayana. The sequence continues at coordinate 38,967 of WAAB01013889.1, forward strand.
GCCCGTCTCTGGTAGATTGCAATTAGGCACTTGGCTCACAAGCATCTGTTTTCTAGGGGAGATCACTGCTGGTGATTGTGTGGCTCATGTTTTCCTCAAAGGGACGTTGGAGCTGGACCCAAGAACCAGGGCTGGGAAAGGGCTGCTAAAGCGATAAAAGAAATGAAGCTCGTGTGTTCAGAGGGAAGGCGAGGAAAGTCTGACTTAATTAAATTAGCGAAATGAAAGTGGAGGAAGATAGCTGCCTATAAATACGTTGGTGGAAGACAGGGAGGGGAGAGCATCAGTGAAGGAGAACTATTTATGCCTGAGGACAGTGTTGTCACAAGAACAAATGTACGTAAACTAGCCCAGAATATATTCAGTCCAGAAATGGAAAGATTGTTTCTGACAATTAGAGAGCAATCAGACTCTGGATCACTCTCCCTGTGGGAATAAAGGGGATAAAACCCTTTCTGCTTTTAGCGGGAGCTTGCAGGAGCGCCAGATCTAATGCCCTGTAACCTAAAGCTCCTTCTGCTTTCTTTATTTTCCTCTGATTTCTGCCTCAGCCTCATGTTTATGCCAGTTCTCACTGCATCCTGCCCTCCTCCCTGTCCCCTGATACGCATCTCGATTGATGGCTTCACTCCCTTCTAAAGCAGGTGGCTTTCTTCTAACGGCAGTTCCCTCCGTGGTCAGGAACATGCAGTATTCTTGGTGCTTTTGAATTTTTTATCTCTGTGCCCAGTCCGTCTTTGCCCACTAGTCTTTCTTGCATGGAGGAGGTCAGACAGGGGACAGATGATGTCCTCTAGCCGAGGTGGTTCTGCCAAACCCTACGCAGGGAAGAGACTCCCCGGAGGGCATCTGCTGTTTCCTGCTTGGTTTAAATAGGCACAAAATGTTCATCGGAGCCTATTTCCAGCCTATGCGCGATATGGCTCTGAAAATAACATGTCCTACTGATGGAGAAGGGCTTTTTGGAAATCCAAAATATTCCTATTAGCACGCCTGGGAGCCGCGGATGCTGAGCAGCCTCAGGAAGCTGATGGCAGTGGTTTGTATCAGAGTTCTGGCTGATATCCCATTTGCACAGCTCTTTCTAGGACTGGAAATGAGAGATATTTCTTATCACATTAACTGACTTTTTGTGTGCCTTTGTTCGTGTTTTCCTCAAACTGTTGGGAAGGGGATGCTTCTTTTGAGGTCGCTGAGCTCACTTTGTCTACAAGGATGTTTCCAGGATGGTGTCAGTGATACTCTCGGCTCACAAGATTGGATGCCTCTGTTTGTTTTAGGTGCAGCAATGAATCTTATAAATTTAGGTTGCCTTCTTGCTGAAAATGTGGGTCGTGGATGTATGTGAGTTGGTGTGAGGAAGAAAAGGAATTAATTTTCTTGCAGCTTGTACCCATTACACTAGGCTAGAGCCTTTCTTCATTTATTGCCATAATAACTAGGAAGCGCGCTCTGAAACACTGCAAAAGGCTGGCGGCCCTGAGAGGAGAAGTATAAGACTAAATTCCTTGTGAAACCAAATCATAATGTTAAATCCCAAATGTCCCTAAGATTAAAAAAAATAAAAATCTTGCAGGGTATTAAGCAAACTTTCTAGATTATCTAAAGAAATATTTTCAGCAAAGTAGATGAAATACAGGGTTTTCAGGGGAATTAAATGCCTGCATGTGTGTATTTGGGGCACCTAATTCCTCTAAGGCCTTTAAAAACACCTGCCTTCATTCATATTCTCCGAGAGTCAGCGCTTAACTAGCCTTAGTCGCATGTGTGCGACATCAGATATTCAAACAATTCCCCTTGATGAGGGAGCAAAGCTTTGCACTAATGCTTCTGTTCTGCTTGCACACAGCTCTTGCGAAGGACTAGCAAGTGCATCTGTTTGAACTTTACACTGTCTTCATTTCATTTCAATTATACATTTAGTTACAGTTATCAATCTTATCGCATGTAGAATTTGGGGAAGGAAGATGGAGAAGTTCTCAGGCAGCCAAAATAGAACCTCTACACTGTGATACTTCATTTCGTAACCTACTGCCTTGCATCTCAAAAGCATTGATCTCTAACCCTGGTAGTGCCCATCTTTTGTAAAACTCTATTCCCTTACGTTATGGAAGGTTTTAGATTCATTCTTACAAATTCTTTTTTTTTTCATAAAGCAAAATAGAAAAGATACCTGATCAGAAAGCCTTAAGAAAAATAATCCCAAACAATGCAAGCAACCAAAGCTAATTTAGCAAAGCAACAGTTTGCACACATCAAGGTTTTTTATTCCCTTAATGCTTTGGTGTACGATTGGGCTGCAGGTGAAGTTGAAGTCTCTGTGGTGAGGAAGTCTCCAAGCAGTGGATTAGAATTCCTGTGGCCAAATCGACTCAAGAAGCCTCTTTTCCTTCCCTGCTCTTCCTTCTTCCAGGAAAGTGGTTGAGTCGCCATACCTGAAGGAGCTTAAAAGACAGGGAGATGATCTTTTTAGGGATCTGGTTTAGTAGTGAACAGTATGGATGGACTCGATGATCTTAAAGGTCTTTTCCAACCAAATTATTCTATGATTCTATGATTCTATGAATAAAACATTTATGGAAGGACAAAGATATGGACTTCCCCAGCAGACTGGGAAGCTTTGCCTGTTTCCCTCCTCACTGAGGGGCAACTGAGTGCCCAAACCTCCTGGATGGGTCACCAAGAAAGGGCTGCGGGGCCACCTGAGCTGCCTTCCCACAGCTTAGCAGAGCCGGCCCTGGAGAAGTCTTGGTTTGGATCGTGGCTTCCCTGGCAGCATCAGAGAGGGTGAATCCTATGCAGGACAAGTCCCAGCAGCGGGGTAAGGGATACTGTGAGGCCAACACTTGGGTGGGACTGGTCAGTCTTAACTTTGATGTGGCAAGACCTTAAAGGGGATGGATTGGCAAGAATTACACAGAACTACTGCATGCTCCTTCAAATTCCTTGCCCACTCTCCACCCCGCAATTTTTTTGGCATGGACTTATAGGGCATGGCTCCAAGGCAGCTTTATACTTGTCAGAATTGTACAGATTCTGATCTCAGCCGGGTCAAACCTTGTGTGCCAAGTATGTGAGGCACTTGGATTGTGTTTTGTGCTCCCTGCCAAAATAAGCTCCTTAGCTTGTGCACCTATAGGATGACTTCAGAGTGCTGTGTATCCTGTTTCTCAATTCCTGTCTTCGGTCACTTATGTCCTAAAATATTGAAAAGAATATTGAAATTCTTTTGCCTTCTCTGAAAGTTGTTTAGAGTTACCTTGGGCTCTGCTCAGCAAGGGGGCCTCAACATTAAGAGTTTACCACCCAAGCCCTGCTGTGCAATGCATGGGAGCGTTTGTGCTTGCAGCCCCCTGAGTACAGACAGAGAGTAAATCAATAGTTCTTCGGTAACTGAAACCCGAAGGCAGCTTTGTACCTAACTCCAGCTGCTCTCCCATGCCAGGCCGCTCTGATTTTCATCTTCTCTTGATGCTGTTACCCTAATGTTTTGCCTCTGAGATGCTGTCCTAAGGACTATTTTGGGGAGAATATGTTAGATGAGGTGAAAAAACGAAGCAGAATTCCTTGCTGGAGCTCTCAGCTGAGCTGCCTGCCTTCATGCCTCTCCAATGAATCTATCTGGTAGTATAAAGGAAAATGTCACTAATTTTTAGCCTAATCCCTACTGAAGCCTTGAGCTACTTCTCCTAATGACCAGAAGCAGCCCAGGAGATGCCAATGTGTCAGTCAGGGCTGTGGGAAGCAGTCACCCTGGCTGGTTGGTGCAATTTGCTTGCAGATACTGCAATGCAGTGGACAGTTCACCCTGGGACCAGACCTATGAGGCTTTTTGCTTTGTCTTTATACCAACTCAGGGGCAATGCCCTGTCCCTCTCTTCAGAAAAAACAATGAACTCTCAGCTACGGTATTGAGATGAACTGGTCTTTCTGTGCCAGACCTACATCCCCTCCAGGCTGTGTGGGGATAGAGTGGTTGTTGGGGAGCCCCAAGGCTGGCATCAGCTGCTGCTCCACAGGTGAATGAGGAAAAAGAGAGATGGAGAAAGAGGGCTGGAGCCCGTGCTTGGCACGCTCATGTGTTTATCAGTGACCCCTTCAAACCTGGGCTGGCATCTATTTCTGCTGGTGCGGTCCTAGCGAAGGGACCACGCTTGTCCCATCTGCAGTCATCCCTGTGACCTGCGGCTGTGGCGTGCTTCCAGGAAAGTCATCAGGTACTAAAAATAACTGGAGAATAGCTGATGGTGTGTCTTCTTTCCACATGTTTGTGGAATTAGCTAGGAGGGTGACTCCAGCTGGGACCACTGCTGCCTGCAGCCAGCTCCTCTTCTGTCCTGCTGGGCAAGGACAGGAGTCTTATGGTCCCCCGAACACGACTTGGAGGTCATAGCACCTTGGCATTGCTCCACGGCTACACCGCCACACTTGCTAGGCTGTCAGAGGTAGTTTTCCTCTTATGCTATAAAATCAGGCCTTGACAGGCAAGTCAGCTCTTCCAGCACTGGTTGTGTTTGTTGCAGGCACGGTGTCTAATCTTTGGCACAGCTTTGCTTGATTCTTTGGGTGAGCAGAGGCTGTGGGTGCAATTTTACATCAGAGGAGACTGATGGCTTCCGGCTTTGTTGCTCTCCTGGTCCTCAAGTGGGAGTGAGGAACTGGTGTCCGGAGTATCTGTTGCCTAATATACTTCTTACTTGTGAAGCAATGATGGGTGCAAACACCCTTAACTTACTCCTGTAGGACAAGAATTTCTGCAGGGCCCCACAGGAGAGTGAAAAGCAAGAGCTTGTTGTGTGTGCTGCAATGCTCTTCTGTCCTTTGTGTGACCAGACAACAGAGCTTGCAAGTCATTATGCTGCTTTTGCCCCTCTCCATGTCTTTATTTGTTGCTTGTGTCATTCAGGGCATTGATCTCTTCACTGGCCTTTCCTGCTAGATGATGCAAAACGAAGTGACACAGGGCTCCAAGGAGGGTCAGCGACCTGGTGTGGACCTTGCTTATTCAGCTAGGCCAATTTGGTGGGGAGGCGTGGAGGTTAGAGCAGCTCTGGTGCAGTAGAGGTCATAGCCACCTAATATAAAGCCTTGGGTACTCAGAATGCCCTGTGGCAGGGGGAAGAGGTGTCCTGGACACTCTCTGTGTTTAATAGCTGTTTTATTCTGGCTTCTGTCTGAAAGGACCTGTGCTCTGTGACTTTGAATGCTGGGTTGCAAATCACAAGATGCCCTAACGTAGCGAAGTGTGTTGAGTTCTTTACTCTGTCACAGCAGTGTTGGTAACCTTACTTTTAACAGCTCTCTGAAATGACTGCGCTTTATCATCCATTATAAACTTATTCAACCCTGGAAACTATTGATGAAGGGAGGTGTCTCCATCCCTGTTCCTGCAAAAAAAGGGGCTATTGCTTTGTCTTGTTGGTGGTGGGGGCTGCATGCTCAGGATTACTCTGACAGGTGAACCCTTGTCATCTTCTGGGGTGCATGAAGTCCTTTGACTGGAAACGCTGAGCACCACGTCAATACAAACCAGGTTCAAGGGCTGGTCAAATTCTGTAGCTGAGGGCTGAGATCTGATGGTGCTCAAGCTCTGCTTTTCTGCTCTGGACTTATCTCTGCTTTTAATTCAGCGGTTGTATTTATGGCTCTTGCCCTCTAATTATAGGCAATACGTTTCTCAGCTTTCCTTTCTTGGAAAATGATCTGCATGTGTGATTAGGGCTGCACCTCCTCTGTGCCTGTCTTTGTTAGGAAGTGGGATGTGATCCCCCTTGCTTTTTCCCCTCCTCTTGCAGCTGCAGTTTTCCTGGCTGCAGTCCTGGTGAAGTGTGGAGTTCACAGAGGGGACAGCGAAGAGGATTCAAGGGGAGATGGGAGTCTACTGTCATCTCTAACTGCAGTTGCCTCTTTTCTAATTTATAAGTGCAGGCAAACAGGTGCTAAAAGGTTTTTCCCCCTCCATCATTCTCCTTGTATTGCACAGTCAGACTCTCTCCTGAGATATCTCCTTGGAATGAAAGCTACTTCTGCATTTCTTGGCATTTCTGCAAGGACTTGATTTAGTTCTTTATCTTCCCATCTCCCTTTCTTTGTTATAACCGGGGTTAGGGAAGAGGACCAGGTGGTGTTGTCCTGGAGCTTTCTGCAGGGTATGTGGGGATTACTCACTTTAGATGCTGCTTTTTATCATCAGGGTGATGTTTGGCATCCCTGTTCACAGTTGCATGTTGGGTTTGTGAAGGATTGTGTTTTAGCAAAGTCAGTACCTGTGAATCTCTGCTTCAGTGGCCCTCGGTTTGCTCGTTTGATCCAGTTGCGTGGGTGGATCCTATCGATATTGATTTGCCCACAGAAGGGTTCTGCTTTCAAAATAGGTTTGAAGACATCTTCCTTTCTGCTCCAGAATAACCCAGAAAGCTTCGAATACCTTCAGATGCTAGTTCTGTCTGTTAATTTTTAACTGGATGGCTTCTACATTCACTCTCTTGAGAGGTCTACTCTTTGGTAAAGGAAAACCCCATCACTGATGCTGTCACTGGAGAAAAATGTGTTGTTGTTGTTGCTGTTGTTGTTATTATTACTATTATTATTGTGATTATTATTATTATTATAAAAGATACAATCTCACCTCATGCATAGAAGAAATTTAATGAAACAGCAGGAATGGGAGGGAATATTCGCTCTCCCGTGCTTATTTGTAGAGAGAGTGAACAATTTCTTTGCTCCCTCTCAAGCCTTGGGTGAATGGCATGTCATTGAAACTGCCTTTTTAGCTGAGGTGTGTCCATGAACACAGCAGGGAACAAAAAATTAGGTTTCAAAAATTATATATTTTTTAAAAAAGAATGATAAATGAATTTTTGAGCTTCTAAACATAGTTCTCAAGCAGACAGTAAGGGCTGCTCAAATGAAGTGGATACATTTTATGCCGGGTGGAGGGGTCAAGAGACACTGTGTCAATAGGGCTGGGGGCCCAGACCTTGATGTGTCCAGTGGTTTGGCCTGAGCTAAGATTGCAATGTCCTTCCCTTGAGGCGATCATTGCTGCTTTTAGCTGCAACAGTGACTACAGGCAGTAAGTGTGCTTGTAGCACTGGTGAAGTGCACTTGTGCTTGCTTGCCCCGCTAAAAACTTCTCTCACTTAACTCTCTGTGAATTGGAAAGGAGAGATGAGGATAAAAGTGATAATGTCATCTCAGGGCATCCAAATGGCAGTGACGGCAGCGTGCTGCACAAGCTCTCATCCCCTCCAGCGCTCCCACACGGCTTTGTCCTTTGGCTTATTTCCCCTCAGGACTCTGGGTTGTATTTGGGGTTGTTATTTTTTCACTGAAAAATGAACTTTAATTGATATCTTCGTATCCTGTGGAGGCAGTAACTTTGTGAAAAAAATTCAAACTAGAAACTGTTCCTTTTTCAGCAGCTGGAGGATCTTCTCCCTGTGTTTGGAGGGACATCCAGATTAAAAAGCCGAGCTGAGTGCTGGTAATTTGGCTTATTACACCTTCTGGCCCTGGCATTTAGATGGGACCGAGCCAAGCCTTTCACTTAAGAAGATGAGAAAAGGAGAGATGACTTTCCTTGAGAAAGAGGGCAGGAGGAAGAAAGCAAGCTGTGCTATGAGCAGCAGGAGTAGCGAAGGGGGAAGGACATAAATACTGCTCCCCCCTCCCCTTTTTCTCTGTACCCTTTCTTTTCTTGTACCATACTCCTACCACACTCCATAGTCTGTCTGGCCATGTTCAGTGCCTCTATGTACCCTTTGTGCAATATGATTCCATACCCTTTGTGCAATATCATGGCTTTGCTGCTGTCCTTTTCCAGGTCTGCCACTAGTCTGGGTGTCTTTGCTCATGTAGACATGGATTTCCATGAAAACTGGTAGGAATTTTGAATGCTGGGAAGCCCTGTTGGCTTCTGAAGTTTTGGTGGCATGGGTCAAATAGAATTAAAAGCTATTTGAGTGAGAAAGGCCAAAGGATGGACTCAATATACATATGGAAAGGAGACAATTCCAGCAAGGGAGGTTGTGGGGAGGAGGGAGCTGGCCTCTCTCCCAAGTGACAGGGGATAGGATGAGGGGGAATGGCCTCAAGCTCCGCCAGGGGAGATTTAGGCTAGACATTAGGAGGAAGTTTTTTATGGAAAGGGTCATTAGGCANGGTCAACTAGAATTAAGAGCTCTCTGAGTGAGAAAGGCCAAAAGATGGGCTCAATATACATGTGGGAAGGAGACAATTCCAGCAAATTAATTTTATTTCCATCAGTAGAGGTGATTCAAACCTGCGGTTCTGTTGCATATCTCTTGGTTGCTTCCTTCCCTTGCAATTTTTATGGGGTGTTTACACTTTCCCTCCCTCCTCTTCTCTTCCTTTTTCAGCAGCAGGAGATAGACACTTTTAAAAATACAAGGTGAGGGGTTTTTTCAGCTCGTCAAATCCTCTCTGGTGGCGCCAGGGCTCTTAGAAACCCTAAAAGACTTCGAGGCTGCCTGTGTGCAGTCTCATTTTATTCAGATGCCAGCCCCCAGCACTCTCTCCTCCAACAACCTTACCTTGTTTTGATGGCTTTCCAACATCTCCTTGCCCTCGGGCTCCTGCAGCTCCCTCAGCACCGCTTGCTGCTGCTCACGCCAATCCCTTTCCTTCCTCCAAGTTGTCTTTGGTCCTTGGCCATCTCCCAGCTTTCCTGTACAACAACTGTTCTTCAACTTACTGCTCTTCAAACATCTCCATTCCGTTCCCCACACCTCCTTCTCTTAACAGCTCAGGTACCTTCATGGTGGTGTTTTACCCAACCTGGCAGTTCCTTACTTCCCAGCCCTTTTCCAGAGGAAGCAATCAGCATCTTCTTAAAACAATAAATCTTATGCACTGCTGAAATGTGCTTTAATGAATGTAATACTTTGGAATGTGAAGATGTGAAGGGGGACAAAGCCAGGCTAGTCAGGAGTGAGCCTGGAAGTGGAACTCTGGTGCCTGAGAGATGATGTGCTAGCAAGGACTGCCAGTACATCACCACAGAGCGAGTGGGGGTGAGTACATCTGGTGACAGAAAGGATGAAACTGGCACTGATGGGTTAGATATTCCAAGGACCAGTCAATTGAGAATGAACGCTGTTCCCTTTATGAGGGCTGAAGGTTTACCAGCCCAGCTGAAGTGCATGTACACCAATGCATGCAGCATGGGCAATGAGCAGNCCTTATAACGGTAAATTTCATGCGCTGCAGAAATGTGCTTTAATGAATGTCATACTTTGGAATGTGAAAATGTGAAGGGGGACAAAGCCATGCTAGTCAGGAGTGAGCCTGGAAGTGGAACTCTGGTGCCTGAGAGATGATGTGCTGGCAAGGACTGCTAGTATATCACCTGTAATGGTTTGGGTCCGACCCCCCACCCCCCCCCAAACCTTACAGCCTGCAGCCCCTTTCCTTCTCCTCCCACCCCCTGTATGAACCCAAGGGAAAGGGAGAAGGGAA
>WAAB01013889.1:48643-59366 GCA_013389865.1 Piaya cayana
TATAACTGGAGTGCAGCTGTGAAAGGGTATAAACTCTTCAGGCTGGACAGGAAGGGTAGCAGAGGTGGTGGGGTAGCCCTCTATGTTAAAGAGTGCTTTGATACCCTCGAGCTCGATTATCATGATGATGGGATTGAGTGCTGGTGGCTTAAAATCAGAGGAGCCCACAAGAAGTCAGATGTGGTGATGGGAGTCTGTTATAGACCACCCAGCCAAGAAGAAGCAGCTGATGAGCTCTTCTAGAAACAACTGGAAGTCGTCTCAAGGTTGCTAGCTCTTGTCCTTGTGGGAGACTTCAGTCTTCTGGATGTTTGCTGGAAGTACAATCCAGCAGAAAGGAAGCAGTCTAGGAAGTTCCTGGAGTGTGTGGAAGGCAACTTCCTCACACAACTGGTTAGTCAGCCGACAAGGGAAGGCTCCCTCCTTGACCTGTTGTTTGTGAACAGAGAAGGCCTTGTGGGGGATGTGGTGGTTGGAGGATGCCTGGGACAAAGTGATCATGAGATGGCGGAGTTTTCAGTTCTAGGTGAGGTGAGGAGGGTGGTTAACAGAACAGTCAAATTAAACATCCAGAGGGCAGACTTTGAACTGTTCAGAAGGCTGGTTGGCAAAGTCCCATGGGAGACAGTCCTTAAGGGCAAGGGAGCCCATGAGGGTTGGGTGCTCCTCAAAAAGGAGATCCTAGCAGCTCAGGAGAAAGCTGTCCTCATGTTCCAGAAAAGGATCCATCGGGTAAAAAAACCAGCTTGGTTGAGCAGGGAGATATGGGGGGACATCAAAGAACTTTGGAAGAAGGGATGGGTGTCTTGGGTGGACTACAGGGAGGAAGTGAGATTGTACAGAGAAAAAAATCAGGAGGGCCTAGAGCCCAGCTAGAGGTCAGATTTTTCTATAAAAGGAGGATCGGGGAGTCCCTGTTGGATGCAAAGGGAGCAACTGTGACAACAAAGGATGAGGACAAGGCTGAAGTACTTAATGCCTTCTTTACCTCAGTAATAAGTAGTAAGGAAAGTTTTCCCTGTTTCTACATCCCCAGGAGTTAGAGGAGAAAAACTTTGATCCAACTTTGTGTGCGATCCTGTTCAACACAGCAATGGGCTCTCAGCGTTCAAGTCATCTCTAGAACTCCTCTAAGCCAGGATCACAGGCCAGATCGATTTGGAGGAAAACCTTACAGCTTTTCCTGGAGCTCTTGCTCTCTGGAGTGGGGAGATTCCCAGAACATGCAGGGAGTTGCTAGTGATGTAGGATCTTGAGTAGAGGAGGCTTTGCTGGGAGATTTTGATAGGAATGGTTGGACTTGATGATCCGATGGGTCTCTTCCAACCTGGTGATTCTATGATTCTATGATTTTATCTATTTTCATGGCTTGCGTAGGTCAATTTTTCTGCAACAACAGCTGTAAACGCCGAAGAAGCCAGAATGCGACTTGCTGACTTGTAATAATCAGCTTCTAGCTCTGAAACACTGCAAAGCAATAGGACTTGCAAATATGGCAGAGGTCAAGCTCTGTTTGTAGGAGATAAGAGAGTTCTGTCAGAGGTGAGGAGGTGCTGCTGGTGTCCTCCTCAGGGGAGAAATGCAGAGCAACCCAGCCCCTTAGTACACATCAGAGGATCCACCTGCACCAGTCCCTGTTGAAGGCTGTTTTTCTTGCTCTTGCGAAGGTGATGGATATTATATAACTTTGAATGTTAGCTGGTATTTTACTCAAAAGTGGCACAGGTTTTTTCTTGATCCCTTCTTTAAACTGGCTTTGAGCAAGAGAACGGTTTCCCCAAAGGTTCCCTCAAAAGTTCCTGTCAAAACAGCGACAACCATGGCACTTGGGCTTGGTGCGTTGGTCCCATAACACACAGCTTAAATCCTCCACCGTCTACAAACCTTACACTTTTTAATTGGGAAATCGACTTTCAATCCAAACCTCTTTAAAAATCTAATTTATTTCCTTTAAGAAACTAAGAATAACAGGGATAGTCTTTCTCCCTGTCATGCTTCACTGGGGGAAAGGAAGGGAGGAGGAAATAATTCTTGGCTGCACCTCTGCAGGGTGTCCTGTTGATAACCTCGCTAATACAATCCTATTTTGGCCTTGAATTTGTTCCTTTGGACGACTGCATTTCTTCAAGGACCAAACGCTGCACTGGTGATTCAGACCTGGAGGAGAACGTCTTTTTTAGTGGTAAGCTTTCAATTTCTTTTATTCCCCCGAGCCATCAAAGGCCACAGAGGAGGCTTTTATCATGTTACCAGGGCTGCCTCATAAAAGATAAGTTGTGGGTATGCAAACCACAGCCCAGGTCTCATTCCTTCACAATGGGGGGGACCCTGCTTGTTGGGTTAAAAGGCAGCGTGTGTGTGAGTGTGAGTGTGTGAAACAAAGCTGAAAGAACAGTGTATCCTTTGAGAGGTGTTTTGAGAGAACATACATGTGTGCATGCCGGTTGAAAAGGCAATTAGATGAATTTGGAAAGGTGCTATGTGTGCGTATAAAATCTAAGGTAATGCCATACCTAGTGTTTTGGCTGAGCTGATTCATCAGTAGCCACACGCTGGATATGAAATCTCCATGTGTAGCCATTTTCCGCACTTATATTTTGGTTAAGGAGCTGCTTGCATTTACCTAGGGATACTGGGTCTGCTTTGCCCATCAGATACCTGCAGACTGAAATCCTAAGTCCCCTTCCTATTTAAATTTTTATGACGTAGGTTTTATAACAGTCACCGCAAGACCAGGTTCACAAGTCTCCACTCAAGAGGTGAAGCATCCTGACTTTTTCTTCTTGCTTTGGACGGCTGCTGCTGGTTTTGCTTTGGGGAAGAAAAGGAGGTGACTTGCCTTGCTTAAGGATGCAACTGTGCACATCTCTCTCTCTTTGCAGAGGGGTTTCTTCCCCTCCCTGGTCCTGGTGAGGTGCTTCTCCGAGGTGCTGAAGGATGCTGAAGCAGAGGGATGCCAGCTGGACTTTGTCCAGCCAACTCTCTCTCTCTCTCTCTCTCTCTCTCTCTCTCTCTCTCTCTGCTGCCTGTCATGCAGCCGCAGCCACCTCGGAGCCGGGTTTGTTTATAGAAACACTGTCAAGCAAAAAATCTTTCCACCAACTCAGAGGAGAGGGACGTTTCCAGCTACTCAGTCACCCTCAAACTGTGAAGACGTGACATATCAGCTGCATAAAATTAATTTATTTAGTTAAGGGAGGTGTTAATTAAGAGATCTCATTTATTGTGTCTCTGCAGACAGCTCTCGAGGGCCTTTTGAGTTGTCAGCTCCGGTGACAGCAAAAGCTAATGGTGTCATGAGTTAATAGCGGTATGATTCATGCCGAGGCATGAAGTGGAAGATGGTGGAGGGGACTGAGAGAAGAGCGAAGGACTCGTGGCTGTGAAGGCTCTGGCACAACTTTTGGGAGCCAGGATGAGGTGCTTTGCCTTTCCTCAGCCTCTTCCCCAGTAAATCCTGGCAGGGGGGAAAGGCTCTGGCTAAAAACGGCTGCGGGGAGGCCCGGGGTTTGCAGGGAGCTCTGGGGGAGCAGCTTAGCCAGCCCGCGGGTTGCCAGGCCGTGTGCAGCCAAAAATGTGTTTGGGCAAATTGACTTAAAATAACCGCCTGTGTGATCTGAACTGGAAAAGAATCTTTGATTTATTTTAAATAATCAACTCTTTCTGTGCAGAGAGGTTAATTCTCCTTGGTTAATCAGGACATGTCAGTCTGATAACTGAGTGCAGGCCTAGCACCAAACTTACAGGTTTAAATTTAAAGTCTCTTGGAAAATAACAAATACCCTTTATCTGAAAGCATTACATGCTCCAGTACAGCTGTTTATAGGCATCTCCTTCAGTAAAAGCTGCACCAACTCTTTTTTTTCTCAATTTTTTTCTTCTCATGATCTGTATCAAGTTGCTTTTTGAGGGAAATTGAAATTCTCTTGATGCAGAAAATAGGTCAAAAGGGAGGGGAAAAAAAACAACCCAGTCCAGGAGAAATGCTAGATTGCCTGAGAAGGTGGTGCTACCTGCTCCTCCTCAGAGATGTTTTGTGTTTTGTTAAACAAAAGCCGTGTTGCTTGTGTTTAGTAAATCAGCCTGATCTCTTCTGGGCTTCCCTTCTTGTGTGTCCTCAATGCTCACAAACTAAGCTCTGTTGCAAGGCCGAGCTTCCAATTTCTGAATCAAAACTAGATCGAGAGGTGGAGGTCAACAAGATGCCACAGCCATTTCCCAGCTGCTTTCTCAGCCGCGAACGAACCACCTCCTGGACTGCAGTGAGATGATGGAACAAGTCAGTATCCAGGGAGAATATGGGGCACCTATAGGAAAATATTTGACTGCCAGAAAGTTATTTTAACCGGCGCTTGTTGCCTATACTGAACTGGCAGTTTTCTCCAGGTTGCTGATTTGACTTTCTTTAACCCTCTACTTGCAGACCTGTGTTCCTTCTTCCTTTTGTAATTAACTTTCAGTGATTTAAACCAGGTAAGCATCGTCCAAACATAGGCTACCATTACTTTGATTTTGAATAATATAATTTTTTTAAAATTATGTTTAAACAAACGCGAGATGGCAGCAGCTTGGATGAGCCCCTGCTGTGCCCCTCACTGCGTGAACTGTGTGCTCCTGCTAAGGAGGATTGAGGTTTCAAGGTAGCTCAGAGCTGGTTTTTTGCTGCCCTCATCCCCTCAGGAGTGGTTTGAAAGAGAGGAAAGTAATTTTTCCAAGCAGGTGCTGTGATGATTTAAGTCCGAAAGCACCACTGGGAGCCACCCTGATACCTGCCTCCCCAGGGCCATGCTGCATTCTCCTGTCCTGGTCTTGGAAGGGAAAGATTTCTTGGCTTGCCCATGGCTCTTATTGTGGCTGAGGAACCTGTTTCTCTCTGTTAGCTCCTTCTTCATGTTACTTCAGCAGAGACTATCAGAAAGGGAAAACATAGTGTGAGACAGAGGTTTTTGTTTCTGATTTAACACCAAAATACTGGCAAGGCTTTCCTGTGATGGGATGAGGAGCTTTACCCTTTGAGAGCTGCATGTTGAAAAGATTTCTGCCTCAGGACCAGCTCCTTTAAGCAGGAACGGCTGAGATAGAGGCTTTTCCCACAAGCGCACGGTGTGGATTCTCTGCTGCCTGGTACTGTGGTTGCATCTCCAGGGCTGCCTTGCCCTGCTTGGCTCAAAACTAAACTGCTGCCATACAGCACAACTCGTGTTTGTGTGAGAGAACTAGCAAAGTAGCGGCTTTGCTAGTGTAAATGGTGAGAGACTGGCAGGCTAGGAGGCAGAGGGGAGCACAGATACAACTCTCAACCTGCCTGGGAAGGATTGCTGCTCTCCACGCAGCGGACACTCCGGAGCCCTGAGGAAGGGGTGCTGGGGGAGAGGGCACAAGCAGAAGGCAAGATCATTGGGGATTCATTTAAACCCCAGTGTCAGATCCTATACATCGAAGGGCTTTTGCATATTTCCATATTTATGTATGAAAATGCCACAAAGTGGCTTAAAGGCAGTTGAAATAAATACAGGGCTGTCAGAGCTTGAAAAGCACGGGCAAATCTCTAACAGACCATTTAATGCAAACGTATGGGCTTGAAAAAACTCCGAGCAGGCAGAGGATTTTTGCATGCAAATTCCTGGCCTGCCCCACATTGGTCTCCATGTGCTGCGAGCACAGTTGTGCCTTGGGTCACTGCAGCCTCGCTGGGTGGGAACGTGTAGAGTGAAGAGGTCTTTCAACCTAGTTTACATCTCACAAGAAGGGCACTGGAATGGACTTGGTGCTGCTGTCATTTCCCTCGGGTGCTTTCTCACTGCTGGGATTGTTTGGGGATGGGTGGGAAGCTGATCCTTATGGCTCCCTGCTTGCAGTATCCCAAAGCTATGAGCTGGAGAGAGCTGCAGGACTGAGCACCCCTGCGAGGAGTGCTGGTAGGAGCACTGGAATGGTGAGACGAAAGCATTTTATATGCCATAGAGGCTGTGTTTGGGTGAAGCTGTTCTTTTTCCCAGTGGAGACTGTCTCCTCCCTCTCCAGTGAGTGTGTCCTTTTGCTTTCTGATCTTTGGTTATCGGTCAAAACAAGAATTCTCCAAACCACTGGTCTGAATCACCCTCACTGACCTTCTGCCAGTGAGTCTCTTCCCATGGATTAATTTGAAGCAGCATTGCAGAGATTTATGCTTCACACCTGGCTTCAAACCTGAGCACGTAGCCTGGCCCTCCAGGTTTGCAAACCTATGCCTTAAGTTACCCCATAAATCCTTGTGCTGATTTTTGGAGGGCTTTAGATGTTGTCCTTCTTGGATGGGTACCTGGTCAGTGCTTCTTGCTGCAGGAGCTCAACAATTTCTGCCCTCCCTGAGTCAGCCCCAAATCTCAGTGCAACATCCCATAGTTCTCGAGTCTGGCCTCTAGTTATTATGTGCACTAAATGCCTCTAAAGAGAAAGTCCTGCTTTCTTTCTTGATGCAAGGACAAGAGTGAGCCTCCCCATTCTCTGACTCCTCTGTCATTCAGGGCTTCTTCCCCCCCTCTTCATCACCAAGACAGGTAGCTAGAGGCCACCGCAACATCTTTTCTTCTGAAGTCTCCGAATCAAAAGGAAATAATTAGCAGAGGACAAAAAAAGCTTGGATGAAAACAAGCTGTCAACGCGAAGAAGGTGCTAATGTGTCTGTCATATCTCTTCCCTCCTGGCCAGTCCCAGAGGTGGAAAGCTGGGTGCTCCATCTCTGATGGAGGAGAGGATGACCCTGCCTGGCATCACTCACCCATCAAACACAGCTGCCTCCAAACATCAACTCTCATCTCATGAAGACTTGTCTTGCTCTTGGGCTGGTTTCTTCTGCTGTCCCCTGTCCTGTGGCTGGGAAGGATTTGCTCCACAGGCAGCTTGGACATTGATGGCTGTGACTGCCCCAGTGCAAGTGCTTTCAGCTCAGGTTTTATCCACTAATGTGGATGCCTAAAATCGATTTGTATCCTAAAAGTGCCTATTTCTCTTCATTACAGAGAGACGAGAATGCAGAATGAGTAGCTCAGATGTAGGTGTCTNTGATTCTCCCCATTCTCTGACTCCTCTGTCATTCAGGGCTTCTTCCCCCACTCCTTCATCACCAAGACAGGTAGCTAGAGGCCACCGCAACATCTTTTCTTCTGAAGTCTCCGAATCAAAAGGAAATAATTAGCAGAGGACAAAAAAGCTTGGATGAAAACAAGCTGTCAACGCGAAGAAGGTGCTAATGTGTCTGTCATATCTCTTCCCTCCTGGCCAGTCCCAGAGGTGGAAAGCTGGGTGCTCCATCTCTGATGGAGGAGAGGATGACCCTGCCTGGCATCACTCACCCATCAAACACAGCTGCCTCCAAACATCAACTCTCATCTCATGAAGACTTGTCTTGCTCTTGGGCTGGTTTCTTCTGCTGTCCCCTGTCCTGTGGCTGGGAAGGATTTGCTCCACAGGCAGCTTGGACATTGATGGCTGTGACTGCCCCAGTGCAAGTGCTTTCAGCTCAGGTTTTATCCACTAATGTGGATGCCTAAAATCGATTTGTATCCTAAAAGTGCCTATTTCTCTTCATTACAGAGAGACGAGAATGCAGAATGAGTAGCTCAGATGTAGGTGTCTGGAGTTATTAAGTTAAGCAAGACGAATCCTGGTGTCAGCATCTCCCTTGGCTTTGCTTACGGATTTACTCCTCCTCCCGCAGGACTCCTCGTGGTGACTTTGGTGCAGGGTGATGTTCTTGAGAGTCTTGAAACTTGCTGGATGTTTTCTGCCTGAGATGTGATTTTGCTTCCTGGGGGCAGGCAGGTTCTGAGGCCGTATTTCTGTAGCAGTCCCACACTGTATCTTCCTCCTGTGTAGCTCTTCGCCACAGAATATATTTCTTAACATTGATTCAAAAAGCATGTAGGGTATTGGCATTTCAGGGTGTTGCCTGTCCTGAGTCTCTGAGATGAGTAATGAACAAAACCTTCACTGGGTGACTGTTTTCAGTGACAAAACATACCTCAGTTATTTAATTCCCTGCTTATTTTTGGGCTGAGGAGCAAGCTCTTAGTATTTTCAGCTGTTTTTTTGCAGTGTCCTTCCTTTACCTTAATGAGCAAACAACATCACACATGATTACACCTCTGAGGAATTTTCAACTAGAAGCTTCTATGTGATATATCTTCAATATTGCTGTCAGCTGAGGTGCTTTTGGGTGATTCTATCCTGGAGAAGAGGAGACTGAGGGGTGATTTAGCTTGAAAAAGAGGAGGCTGAGGAAAGACCTTATTGTTCTCTATAACTACCTGAAAGGAGGTTGTAGTGACGAGGGAGCTGGCCTCTCCTCCCAAGTGTCAGGGGACAGGACAAGGGGGAATGGCCTCAAGCTCTGCCAGGGGAGGTTCAGGCTTGACATCAGGGAAAAATTTTTCACAGAAAGGGTCATTGAGCACTGGAACAGGCTTCCCAGAGAGATGGTTGAGTCACCTTCCCTGGAGGTGTTCAGAGGACGGGTGGATGAGTTGCTGAGGGGCATGAGTTAGTGCTTGATAGGAATGGTTGGACTCAATGATTCTGTGGGTCTTTTCCAACCTAGTGATTCTGATTCTGTGATTCCGTGATTCTGTGATTCTGTGATTCTGCTTCATCAGGCTGTAAGATGAAACTCTATGGAAGTCTCTCTTTCCCTCAATCCCTCATCCCTACTATGATGCTGCTACTATAATGCTACACATGGGGACACAACCCCATAAGAGGAGGACATCCTAGTTCCCTTGTTGCCCATTTTTTCTGTGGTTCAAGCCTCTGACCACCAGATGTGGCTGAAAAAATCCAGAGGTGCAAACATCTGAGGAGTTTTGCTCAAATTTCACATTGGGTATAGATCTCCCCAAAGCAGTAACCTCGCTGGTGGGGCCATCACTCTCCATGCCCTGCTCCATCAGGGACTTTCTCCTGCCTGGTACCACCAGCGATGGGCATTACGGGAAGCAGATTTTAATGCCGGCTGTAATTTATAAGGGTTTTTCAGAGGCCAGAGCTTGTTGACTTTTAAAGGATCCCCTACAAGCTTTGTCGTTGGTCTCCATGTTGCTGGCAGGCCGTGGCTATGGAGAGGAATGTTTGCCTGGTTGCAGCAAGTACAAGCCTGGGTGAAGCTTCCAGCAGCTGGGTTGGGGGCAGTATGACCGCAGCCTTCAACAGGACTTTTGTCCACTTATTTCAGGCCTTTTGAGGAACGGCTGAGAGAGCTGGGGGTGTTTAGCCTGGAGAAGAGGAGGCTGAGGGGAGCCCTCATTGCTCTCTGCAACTACCTGAGGGGAGGTTGTGGAGAGGAGGGAGCTGGGCTCTTCTCCCAAGTGACAGGGGACAGGACAAGAGGGAATAGCCTCAAGCTCTGCCAGGGGAGATTTAGGCTGGACATTAGGAAAAAGTTTTTTGTGGAAAGGGTCATTGGTCACTGGCAGAGGCTGCCCAAGGAGGTGGTTGATTCACCTTCCCTGGAGGTGTTTAAGGCACGGGTGGACAAGGTCCTGAGAGGCATGGTTTGGTGTTTGATGGGAATGGTGGGTCTCTTCCAACCTGGTTGTTCTATGGTTCTATGATTTCAAACTAAAAAGAAGAGACCTTGCCAATAACTGCATAAAATACCACGTAAGGGCATCCAGTGGGCAGTGGTGCTGTGTTTTCCACAGACTCAATTCATTCCTTGGTCTGTTCTTAGGCTTCATCCATTAGGTTTGTGGCAACATCTTTCACTTCCTTGTGGGGATTGCTCACAATGCCTGCTGTCTTTCACCTGGCAGGCCCTTGTAATGTCCTCCAGCATCCACCACTTTTCCCTCTACCTGGCATTAGAGGGCAGTCAAAGGAAACCTTCCCTCTCACCTGCTCCTCAGGCTCTGCAGGCTGCCAACCACTGCCTGCACCCACTCTGGGAGCAGAGTACTGACCCCAAAGTAGGACTCAGCCGCAGCCTTTGCCTTGCCTTCACCCTCACCACCTTGTTTTGAGTTTCTGGCAACACCTTCTCCGGTCAAAGTCACTCACAGTTTTGTTTCTGACATTTGGGAAGCAGCATCTGCAGCGCTGATAAATGCTGTGCGCTGTTTCTCCCTCTCCTTACCCTCCATCTCCTCCTAATTGACATCTTTGAATCTTGTCTCCGTTTGACAAATCAGGCTACTTATAATAAGTGATGACATGTATAAATATTGCAGGCATTCGTTTTACGTCTGGATACCCTGATAATAAAAGCTATCAGAATCTCTTCCCCCTGCTTGCATAGCAATTACTACCGAAGGGTTTTTCTCCTCCATCACCAGAGCAGGATGTGGAGAGTGAATTGTGTCTGCGACAGCAAGATTTCCCTCTTGCATTGAAGGAACATGGTTTTCAGCAGTAAAATGACTTTTTTTTTTAGGCTAATGCAGCAGCAGCGGCACGTTGAAACTGTGCAAGCTGTGGGCACGTAGCTGGGGGATCTCTCAGGGCTCTTTCGCTTGCAGAATTCTGGGTTTGGTGTGCCTTAGTGTCTGAGGTGGCGACAGCAGGTGGCAGTGGGTGCTATCGCTTGTCGAAGCTGTGGTTTTGACTCATGGGTGCTGTCCCCATGCCTTACTTGAACCCCCTCACTGCTGCAGGAGGCCTGAGCCAACACCCAATGGGGCTCTGCTCCTGCATCCTAGCTAGCACACTGGTGGCTCTGCTGGGCTGAGGCTGTCAAGTTGCAGGGTATTAT
>WAAB01013890.1:0-56126 GCA_013389865.1 Piaya cayana
TGACTGGGCCTGATCACCAGTTTGTCTTGCATGTACTTCATGTTAGCACTCAAGATCACTCAAGATCTCTCTGTTCAACAAAGCATTAATTGTGATGAGGGGTTTATTCTGCTCTTTGTCTTCCAGCTCAGAGAGCTGAATACCTTGGAGATAACTGGTCTGATTATTAAGCTGTTTTTTAACTCCGCTGGCTCTTTTTCTGGAACATGGGGATGGCTTTCTCATGAGCTGCTAGGATTTCTTTTTTTGAAGAGCTCCCAGTTCTCATGGTCTCCCTTTCCCTTAAGGACTGTAAACCCTATCATAAATGCTCTGCTTCAATAAGTCAGTGGTACTCAGATGATTTCATTAGCATTCGCTAATTCTCAGACCACCTTGGGATTCATCTGTGAAATTCTAACACAACAACAAAAAGCCATTGATATTCATCTGGCTTGAACTCCTGCACAGGGCTGGACTCAATGCTGCACAAATGCAGCATTTTTTGTTTATTATTAGATATAATGAAGTAAAGCAAATCCATCATTTTTTGATTGCTGAGAGATTTAAAGTTAGACATCTGTTTGGCATTGACCAAACTGTGATCATACCATTGCCAGAGGTCATGAAAGCACCACTGATAGTATTCTCTCAAACTCTATAGTTACTGTGTAAGTTTATTGACCTTTGGCAATAATACGATGCGCTCCTCAGCAGCATTGCCAACATAATTAGAAAGGAGCAGTCATATCAGAAAACACTCAGCAAGTTAGTGAGGAAAGGTCCCAGTTGAATATTAACTCTAATTGACTGCTGGGGTGAGGAAACATGTAGAAAGTGTATGGGACACTGTCTAGTGAATAAACAACATGCAGATGGAACACACTGTGGCATGCTAGTAAGACTGAAGTGGATGAGTGTATAATGAAGAGGAGTTATTGACGTAATTACAAAGGAAGGCAGGGGCACACTGATTTTATCAAGGTCAGTGACGTCTACTGCTAGTGAAGTGTACCTAGTTTCTTACTACTGAGGTAACTAGTCTTTTTGAAGTCAAATATTAATCTGCCAGATCTTTGGATTAAAAAAAATTATTTCCTCATTTAGATATTCCCCACAATAGTTTCAGAGTGCCTGTTTATGTATGACAACCTTGTTAAACCAAGAGAAGCAATAATTTTTAATGCCATACTCATGATCTTAAGATAGTCTTCAGATATGTACAGCCTAGTCCTCTTCTCCCATAAACACCAAGCACTGCATCTGAGAGCAGAGTTGGTCCCTGCTGAGGGAGGGTGTGGTACTGAACTTGCCTGTAAGGTATAAAGGTGTGTTCCTTTAAGACTTTTGTTTATGTGTTCTGAATGCTACAATAAAGCATAAAGAAAAAAAGTGGCTGTTCGACTACTACTTTCAGTTCCCTGCAATTGGTGGACCTAGGTAAAAATTTTATAACATTAACTTCTAAATTAAAAACATTTAAGAATATTTGCAATGATTCCAAGACAAAGAGCCAAGCTTCATTATTTCTCATTCTCCCTAAAATGAATGATATGGAAGGTGGTTTAGACATTTAAATAAGGGTTTGGGTTTTTGAGCAGCTGTGACATGTGTTAGCATATCAATTTTGTGGATCTGAGTGTGCAAAATCAGGTTTGTTGTCCAGTTGGACAGATCCAGTCATATCAGAGGTATACTATCCTGAATCTGTAGCAATACATAATCTGAAGCATACATCAGGACTTAGTACAGCTTATGAAACACTCAAATCATCTGACCAGGGTTCCCTAAAGCCTTCCTCTCAGGCTGCTTATGAGATGTTCCTATGACAGGAGCTGGAGTGGAAATTATACCACACTTAGGTCTGTTCCAGGACACTGTAGCCAAAAACCTTGCCTCTGGCCAGGAAATCAAAGGTCATTGCCACACTGAAAAATGGGATATTCCAAGAGTCACAAAGGCACTACCACAAATAATGCCATATTTTTCTTCAGTGATCATAAAATCATGATTGAACATGATTCAACCAACTATGAGGGAAGTCTTCCAAAAGGTAAAAACTCTACATATTCAGGAAAGCATTTTCATAAATGTATGTAAGTGCTTTTCAGGCACTGAAAATCTTATTTAACAGACGGTAAATGATTTGTATAGTCTTTTGTTTCTGAAGATTTCATCAGAGACGTTGTTTGTGAAAGAGCTGGAAAGTGTGTCCTCTGAGAAGCAGCTAACAACTTTGGGTTTGTCCAGTTCGGAGAGAAGAAGGCTATGGGGTGACCTCATTGTTCACTACATGTTCCTGTGAGGGGGAGAGGGATGTTCTCCCTGGGATACAGGGCGAGGATGCATGAGAATAGCCTAAAGTTGTGTCGGGGGAGTTTCAGACTTGACACTAGGAAGCATTTCTTTACCAACAGGGTCCTCAAACCCAGGGGCAGGCTTTCCAAGGAAGTGGTCAATGCCTCAAGCCTGTCAGAGTGTAAGAGGCATTTGGACAATGCCCTTAATAACATTAACTTTTGATCAACCCTGAATTGTTCAGGCAGTTGGACTCAATGATCATTGTTGGTGACTTCCAACTCAAAAAGAAAAAAAATCCATTCCATTCTGTTCTATAGTGTCTTCAAAACAGACATGTAAAATTACTGTCTCCCCGTATCATGAATCACAGCATTTTCAGTAGTCCCTAAGCATGTAATTCTTGTGGAAATAAAGTTCTAAGGTGCTTTTACAAAGTCCCTTTAGGTTCCTCTGTTCAGCTTTGCATACTTAAAGAGACAATGCCCACAGGGAGGGTTCAGTTGTTTCCATTTCAATGTCAGTGGCTACCCAAGGAGACTAGAATCATAGGATCATAGAATTGTTAGGATGGAAATGGCCTCTAAGACCAAGTCCACCATCAGCCCAACACCACCATGCCTACTAAACAATGTCCCAAAGTGCCACGTCTACATCATTTTTTAACACCTTCAGGGATGGTGACTCCACCACTTTCCTGGGCAACCTCTTCCAGTGTCTGATAATCCTCTCAGTGAAGAAATTTTCCCTAACATCCAGCCTAAACCTCCTCTGGCACATCTTGAGGCCATTTCTTCTTAACCAAATAACTAGTTACTTTGAAGTTACTTTGGACCAACACACATCTTCCTAAAACCTCCTTTCATGTAGTTGGAGGGGGTGCTAAGGTCTCCCCTCAGATCCTTCTAAACTAAAAAAACCCAGTTCCCTTACCTGCTCCTCATAAGACTGGGACTCCAGACCCTTCACCAGCTTTATTGACTTTCTTTGCACATGCTCCAGCACCTCAATGACCTTCTTGTACCAATAGGCCCAGAACTGAACACCATTTGGTGCAACCTCATTGGTGCCAATTATAGGCACTACTTCCCTACTCCTGCCAGCCACATGATTTCTGATACCAGCCAGAATGACACTGGTCTTCTTGACCACCTGGGCACACTGCTGGCTCATGCTCAGCTGGGTAACAAGCAGCACCCAGTGCTTTTCCTTCAAGCAACTTCCCAGCCACTCTTCCTCGAGGCTGTAGCATTGCATGCAGTTGTTGCAACCCAAGTGCGAGACCTGACACTTGGTTTTGTTAAACCTCATGCAACTGGTCATGGCCCATCAAGTCAGCATGTACAGATCCCTTGGTAGAGCCTTCCTACCCTTGAGAAGATAGGCACTCCTGCAACTTGGTGTTCTCTGCAAGCTTACTCAGGGTGCACTCAATCCCCTTCTCCAGATCATTGATAATGGTATTGAGTAGAACCAGCTGCAATGTTCCCTAGGGAACACAACTTGTGACTGGGCATGTACTGGATTTAACTCCATTCAACACAACTCTTCAGCAGTGGCCATTCAGACAGATTTTACCCAGCAAAGAATACCTGTCTAAGCCATGAGCAGTCAGTTTCTCCAAGAGAATGCTGTGGAAAATGGTTTTAAAGGTTTTACTGAAGTCCAGGTAAATAACATACACAGCCTTTCCCTTATCCACTAGGCAAGCAACCCGGTCATAGGTGTGGATCAGGTTGGTCAAATAGGACCTGCCTTTCAAGAACCTATGTTGGCTGGGCTTTATCCCCTGCTTGTCCTGCACATGCCTAGTGAGCACACTCAAGACAGCCTGCTCCATAATTTTCTTTGGCACTGAAGTCAGGCAGACAGACCTGTAGTTCCCTGATTCCTCCTTTTGGAACTTCTTGTAGATGGGCACCACACTGGCAAGACTCCAGTCATCTGGGACCTCCCCTGTTATCCAGGACTGCTAATAAATGATGGATAGTGTCTTGCAAGCCCCTCCAACATTTCCTTCAGCACTTTTGGGTGGATTCCATCTGGCCCTATACGCTTGTGTCCTGGTTGTGTAGTAGATCATTAATTGTGATGAGGGGTTTATTCTGCTCTTCGTCCCTGTCTTCCAGCTCAGAGAGCTGAATATCTTCGAGATAACTGGTCTGATTATTAAAGACTGAGGCAATGAAGGCATTAAATACCTAAGCTTTTTCCTTGTGCTTGGTAGTAATGTTCTCCCCCACATCCCATAAAGGCTGGACATTGTCTTTGGCTCTCTTACTTTTGTTAATATATTTGTAAAAACTTTTTTTGTTATGTCTTACAACAGTGGCCAGATTGAGTTCTAGCTGGGCTTTTCCTTTCTGATTTTATTTCTGAATAACCTAACGAGATCTCTGCACTCTTCTTGAGTTTCCTGTCCCTGATTCCAGAAGTGGCAAGCTCTCCATTTTATCCTGAGTCCCAACCAAAGCTCCCTGATAAGTCAGGCCCATCATCTTCCCCGTGAGTTCATCTTTTGAACCCCTTGAGGTTCCTTCCAAACTGAACTATATAATAAAGATGAATAAACACAGAAATAGTCTATCTCTTTTTTTCATAGTGTAATTTTGGACACTGCTGTGTACCCTCCCTTGAGACACAGTTTTACAATGTCAGATTCTTAGGATTCTTGGGCTTTGTTTTACAGTGGACACACTGTTTTGCTAAAGGTGCTACACCTCAGGTATTCTAATATATTTCACTGTTGCTAATAGTTTAAATGGTTTCTAGTGTAGCCGATTGACTCAGGTCCTCAATATGCTTATATAAGTCCACTACCAATATTATGCTGGACTTAATCCATGCTGAAGCCAGAACATATTTACAGATCTCACTTGTTTGGGTTTTTTTTTAATTTTTTCCTGTAATTACTGTATTCTGGTTTCAAAGCCCAAATTAAGTTGATTCACCTGTAACTATCTCAAACTTTTAATTTGTGGTCACAAATACAGGGGAAATGTCTCTGCATGTGTGAGAGGAAGGTGAGGAGTTTCAGTACGTTTCCAATATCTGTTGTGCCAAGGCCACAGAAGCCACTTTCTATAGGGACGTTGTTGCCTGCTAAAAGCAATGCTTTAGATGTGATGATACCTATGAAGTCACAGAATCACAGAACAACCAGGTTGGAAGAGACCCACCAAATCATCAAGTCCAACCATTCCCATCAATCACTAAACCATGTCCCTCAGCACCTCGTCCACCCGTCCCTTAAACCCCTCCAGGGAAGGTGAATCAACCACCTCCCTGAGCAGCCTCTGACCCTTTCTGGGAAATATTTTTTCCTGATGTCCAGCCTGACCCTCCCCTGGTGGAGCTTGAGGCCATTCCCTCTCGTCCTGTCCCCTGTCCCTTGGGACTAGAAAGTCGACTGCTTTTCTTTAAGACTAGTGACTTTTCTCCAAAAATAAGCTGTTTGCCAGATCCATTTGTTCTGAGGTCTGAGCCTTCTCCTTTTAAGTGACATGAGATTGTTCTCCCTATAAGTATGATTGATTCCTGGAGTGAATTAATATCCCTTGAAGTCACTGGAAGAAGTCCTGTGGTTTGAAAGATGTATTGTAGATCCAGGAGGCAATCGATGACCCAAACATCCTTAATGCAAGGGGAATATAAGGCAAGCAGCTTATCCTGAAACCAGAGTAGATTCATGTACTGGAACAAGTATCAGTCTAGAACCTGACGAACTTATCCTTCCTCTCCTTTTTTTCCTGAATCATATAATCACCAGGTTGGAAAACACCTCTTGGATCATTCAGTCCAACCATTCCTATCTGCCACTAAACCATGTGCCTGAGTACCTCATCCACACAACTTTTAAATACCTCCAGGGATGGGGACTCAACCACCTCCCTGGGCAGCCTGTTCCAGTTCTAAATAACCCTTTCTGTGAAGAAATTTCTGTCTGATATCTAGTCTGAACCTCCCCTGGCACAGCTTGAGGCCATTCCCTCTTGTCCTGTCTCCTGTCCCTTGGAAGAAAAGGCCAGCTCCCTCCTCTCTACAACCTCCCTTCAGGTAGTTATAGAGAGCAATAAGGTCTCCCCTCAGCCTCCTCTTCTCCAGGCTAAACAACCCCAGCCCTCTCAGTCACTCCTGGTAAGACTTGTTCCCCAGCCCCTTCACCAGCTTTGTCGCTCTTCTCTGGACTCGCTCCAGAGCNATGCCATTGGTCTCTGCCCAGATGTCCAGCCTGTTTAGCTCCCTTTGCAGAGCCCCTCTACCCTCCAGCAGATTGACGCTTCCACCCAGCTTAGTGTCATCTGCAAACTTGCTAAGGGTGCACTCAATGCCTTCATCCAGGTCATTGATAAAGGTGTTGAACAGGACTGAAACAAGCACCGGGCTTGCATTGCTCTGTCACTGGGAGAGGTGATATTGTGGTCCATTTACACAGCAGGACAGCACAAACACTGCAACATTATGTCAAGACATGACTCTCCAGTCTGTGCTACATAAGGAACTGGCTTGCCGAGCTCTGCAAGGTACAGTAAGGCTGACCTGGTGAGTTTACTCAGCAAACCACAAGGCCACTTCTTTGAAAATTAACTACTAATATTCAAAATAAGGTAAAGGGTTGGTCTAGTCTCTTCCATGTTTATTAAGGACTGATTTTTATATATATATATATTTTTTTTTTTTGTCCAGCCACAAATATCTCAAAATAGTTTTTGTTTAGTTTTCAAAATGTTCCTGTAGGAACCTCTCCTGGGAATTTAGGAAATATATAGCTTATCCTGGACAGACTATTTATTTCCAGGATGTTTACTTGTGCAATCCATGTGATCGTCAAGTGTCTCCATTTCGCAAGCTCTCTTTCAGTTCCTTAGGGACACATAATTTAAATCTAGCAGCCTTCTCTATATACTGACAAACTGTTATTCCTAAATATTAAACCAGTAGCTCCAGCTCTATTCATAGTGCAATTAGTACTATGTCAAGAGACAGTGATTTATAATTAGGTTTGAAATGCTCAGACTCCCTGGAACCACAAGCTAAAATCCCAGCGAGATCAGCTCTTTGCCCCTCTGTCTACGCTACATACACTTTACAACCTCAGGTCACCCACATAAAGCTCTGATCAGCCTGTCTGATCAGNATGTTAAACCTCATGCCATTGGTCTCTGCCCAGATGTCCAGCCTGTTTAGCTCCCTTTGCAGAGCCCCTCTACCCTCCAGCAGATCTACACTACCTCCCAACTTAGTGTCATCTGCAAACTTGCTAAGGGTGCACTCAATGCCTTCATCCAGGTCATTGATAAAGGTGTTGAACAGGACTGAAACAAGCACCGGGCTTGCATTGCTCTGTCACTGGGAGAGGTGATATTGTGGTCCATTTACACAGCAGGACAGCACAAACACTGCAACATTATGTCAAGACATGACTCTCCAGTCTGTGCTACATAAGGAACTGGCTTGCCGAGCTCTGCAAGGTACAGTAAGGCTGACCTGGTGAGTTTACTCAGCAAACCACAAGGCCACTTCTTTGAAAATTAACTACTAATATTCAAAATAAGGTAAAGGGTTGGTCTAGTCTCTTCCATGTTTATTAAGGACTGATTTTTATATATATATATATTTTTTTTTTTTGTCCAGCCACAAATATCTCAAAATAGTTTTTGTTTAGTTTTCAAAATGTTTCTGTAGGAACCTCTCCTGGGAATTTAGGAAATATATAGCTTATCCTGGACAGACTATTTATTTCCAGGATGTTTACTTGTGCAATCCATGTGATCGTCAAGTGTCTCCATTTCGCAAGCTCTCTTTCAGTTCCTTAGGGACACATAATTTAAATCTAGCAGCCTTCTCTATATACTGACAAACTGTTATTCCTAAATATTAAACCAGTAGCTCCAGCTCTATTCATAGTGCAATTAGTACTATGTCAAGAGACAGTGATTTATAATTAGGTTTGAAATGCTCAGACTCCCTGGAACCACAAGCTAAAATCCCAGCGAGATCAGCTCTTTGCCCCTCTGTCTACGCTACATACACTTTACAACCTCAGGTCACCCACATAAAGCTCTGATCAGCCTGTCTGATCAGCTTCTGTTTTAAAGGTCCACAGGCCATGCTTTGTCAGAAAAGGCTACCCTAGTATTTCTGCACATACTCCCTCACACCTGTGCTTGCTCTATACTGTTGTGATAGCAGCTGTTTACTGCCATCCACCACAGAGCTGACTTGCAATTCAGCAGAGTTGGTACAGTCCAGCGGCTTTTCTCTGGTGATAAAAATTATAATAATCCATTTGAACAATACCATTTCAAATCAGCACAATTCTCATCTAAAAGCTGGTATTTTGAGACCATTCACTTCAAGACAAAATACTTCCATTTCCAAAGTTGTTAACTGCAAACACTGTGAAATTCAGACTGTGGGAAAATCTTCAGTTTATTCTTGCTACCTAAAAGAACTTCTTCATGACAGATATAACATTTGTTTTCTCATTTATATTTTGGACAATAGAAGCAGTGAGAAAAGAAATTTTCACTTGGTGCAGATATATTCCATAAACATCCATATGTCCATCAACACACATCCATCTTGTGACAGACCCTCAATGTGCCTTAAGCAGCCACATGAAGCTAATTAACTGCTAGTTGTCTTCTTGTGATTGAGATAAGCAGCAAGCAGCAGAGATTAAGTAGCAATAAACATAGCACATAGACAAGCTGGGTAGCCTATTTGCCTATGATTAATTCACCCTAGATTTCTATTTAGTAGTTTATTCAGTTATCAGCACAGCTGAAACTCATAAAAATAAGCTAAATGTATGATTTAGGGAGGCTCTGTAGCAAAGTAGGTTGGGAGGCCTGCAGGGCTATAAGAAGTGAAGTAGCAGCTGAAGCCAGATCACCTGAGAAGCAGAGAAAAACAGTAAAGAAAACTCTTGGTAGGTCTGGTAAGGCTGGGGTTTGTTTGTTTGTTTTAAACTCTTTTTCCTTCTTGAATTGCTTCAAGATGTGTTCTCCATGGTAGACTCTGATGTTCTTAAATGGTTTATTTTCCTCTGTTGTCTTTAGGTTTCTCTTGTCCTTCATCTATAATGGTGTTATTAAAATGACTGTGCAGAAAGTTTATTGCTTGTATATATGTATCTCTAAAGCATAGACATGTGTGAAAAAAAGGTTTTTCTCAGAAGATTTGATTGAAAATATTCTCTAAAACCTACCTTTAAATAAGTTTTAATTGCCCATGTAATTTTTAACTAGTAAAATAAAGCATTAAATTATAGCAAGGATGGACTTGGCATAGGGTGGGGGCTGCTAACTCCTTCTTATTTTTTCTCTAAGTTTAATCAAGCAAATTTATTGCTAGTAAACCTCTACTATAAAAACTGAGGAAAGTCAATCTGCAGATGAAGTGTTCTATAAGCAGCTGGATGAAGTCTTACAATTGCTAGCCCTTGTCCTAGGGGAAGCCTTCAGCCTATCAGAAGTATGCTGGAAATGCAGTTCAGCAGAAAGGAAGCAGTCTAGAAGGTTCCTAGAGTGTGTGAAATAACTTCCTAAAACAGCTGGTGAGTGAGCCTACCAGGGAAGGTGCCTTACCTGAGCTGCTGTTTACAAGCAGAGAACAACTGGTGGGACATGTGGTAGTCAGAGGTCTTAGTGGTCTTAGTAACCATGAAATGATGGAGTTCTAGATTCTTAGTGAAGTGATGAACAGAGCCAGCAAAACCACTGCCATGGACTTCTGGAGGGCAGACTATGGCCTGTTTATGAAACTAATCAACAGAGTCCCTTGAAAGGCAGCCCTGAAGGGTAAAGGTGAAGGGTCTGAAGCCTAAGTCTTATGAGAAGCAGGTGAGGGAACTGGGTTGTTTTTTTTTTTTACTATGGTGAGGCAGAGTCTGAGGGGAGACCTCATCACCCTCTAAATCTGAAAGGAGTTTGTAGTGAGGTGTGCGTTGGCTTTTTTTCTCTGAAGTAACCTGTGATATAGATCAGAGGAAATGGCCTCAAGTTGTACTATAGAGGAGGTTTAGACTGGATATTGGGGAAAAATTCTTCACTGAAAGGATTATCAGGCATTGGAAAATGCTGCTCCACCATCCCTGGAAGTCTTCAAAATGGTGTGAAAACACAGTGCTCATGAATGTGGTGGACTTGGCAGTGTTTGGTTTACAGCTGGACTTGATGTTCTTGAAGGTTTACTAATCTGAATGAGTCTGAATTTAAACAATTACATGATTCTATGGCTGAACAAGAAAGTAAAAACATGGTGTCTCTAGGCTGAGTACTGCTTATGAAGTGTCACACAAGCTAGCACTGCTGAGGAGTGAGAGGAGAAATGGGTGTTCAAATAAAACCTGGCTTTCTCCCTCCGCCTCATCCTCCCTCTAAGGAGAGAGAGAAGGAAAAATAAAATGGCTCACAACAGAAAACATGATTCAAGAGAACTCTCTGCCTCTTGTCCCCTGTTCTTTAGGAACAGAGTGATGTCAAATGCTGCTAAATTCAGACCCTACACATGTCCAAAACACTTATAAGGAATGGAGAACTGATGCATTTTACTTCAGTAAGCATATCTCCCTGTCCTCCTGTGTCTTTCTTCATTGCCTTGTTGCTCTATGCCTCCCTGTCCTTGAGCCTTTGATCTAGAAGGCTCAGAATATGGGCACTTAAAACATATTTTCCCCTTGATGAACTTCATGTTCACCTGCACAAAATATACAAACTGCCTCATGAAAGTGAAGAGTTCTACAGTTACTAGAAGTACTTAACTGCTCACCTAATTAAGATATCTATCTGAAATACTAAACTGGATATATTTATCCTAGGCTTCTCAAAGTGTAAGAAGTCAACTTCCTTTTAGTTGGGAGTTGGCAAATGGCTAGGGGTAAAGCTACTAACAATCATCCTTGCCGCTGTTGTATAGTCAATTGAAAAGGGACTTGCACAGAATGTAATTGTTTTAAGGTCATCTGAAGTAGTAAGCCAAATGTCAAGGTGGAGGGAATGAGAGGTTTGTGAGCCCTCACTTAAGCAAACAAAGAGAACCAAAACGTCAAGTGGAGTAAGAGATGCTTGCTTGAATCCAGAACTCTGCATGTATCTCTAGAGCACTTACATTTTTGCTACTTTATGGTAATCATATTGGCATGTAACAGTTTTCAACTACCTACTCAGTGTTAGCAGAAGCAACCCTAAGAGTGTGTTCTTTGTATACTCTGAAAGAGAAAATAGTGTCTTAGTGACATTGCAGTTAATGAGATCTTCAAAAAAAAAAAAATCCAGCATATGTGGATCTCTGTGTGCAGATGGCTAGAACTAGTAAGTGTTGTATGTGTGACAAGCTGTCTTCTCATGTTCTGTTCAACAAACCCTTGAATACAAGGATCCTTTCTATAGATCAATAAAAACAGAATCCAGACAGAAATCCAGGAATAACTTGGATTTGTTTTTGCAGCTGAACATCTTACAGAGCTGTTCTCATTATGGGAGTAATGACAAAATTTTCTCTTCTTATCTTGTTAAGGTGATAAACCTGACTTCAAGATGCTGGAAGAAGACTCTTTTCTGAATGTTAAAAGATCTCTGAAAAAGAAAATGGTGAAACACAGCACTCCTGTGGACTCAACACTTTCAAGAAAAACACCATCTCTTAAAGATTTGTCCAATCAGTCAATCAAGGACCAAGATGCCAGTAATAAATTTTATGGATCTCCAGTTCCAAATTCATATTTAAGCAGATCATTTGCTCAAGTGTCATCAGTATGTGTCGAAGCATACATCCCTCGTATGTCCCCAAGAAGGCTTTCTACAGTATTTGACTCACAAGAAATAAACAGAGAGAGAAGCCAAAGCTCTCGACCTGTATTTTCTAGAAGGCGGCTTTCCACAGTGCTGGACTCTGATGAGTCTAATGAAGAGACAAGTGGCAAGGTTGTTCCAAATTCAGAAACTCAAACTCCTACCAAAACATCTGAGAAGGCTGCAGTAACTCCCAAGAGTGGACCTTCATGGCTTTTTACTGGAATACCAGGAATAAAAGATCCCTTGATAGTAAAAACCAGAAAGAAGAAAACTGATAAAACTCTTGTGGTAACTGCTTTCCCTTAGTCATGAAATAGCTAAGCTACACAATTTCCTACCAGTGAGGAATATATATGGTTCTTTCTAGTAATATGGGAGTATTTTAGTTGTGGAAATGTTTCATAACTTACCAGTGAGAACATATACTTATAAATGAGGTCATAACTGTCTAGACTCTGTGGTATCATTCCTAATCACAGAATAGATGTGAATGTAGTCTTCCAAACCAGTACTGCTTCAGCTTGTAAACTTTTATGGTTAGTGCAAAAGTACAGTTTAAGATATCTTTCTATAGGAGAAATGTAAGAATGGGAATAAATCATTGATTTAAATTCTTGAGCTTCTTTTAATGTTGGCAAGTTAAGTAAAATGGGACAAACCTACTTCTTTCCTAGTTCAGTCCAAACTGTAGTGATTTATAGAAGAATGCCAGTGATGGCAAATGGTGTCTTGTGTGTAGGTGTCAATTAGTGTAGGCTTTCCTGAGGAAAGCTTAGATTAATAGATCATATGCAGATCTTGCTCTTCTGCTCTGTGGAGTATGAGAACTCAATTTCCTAGAACTGTGATAACTGGCAAGGGGCCTTTGGAAATGCTATAGAAAGGATAGGGAGGCAGCAGAGGTAGACTCTGAAGGCTGTCATGTCAGTTTGAAGCTACCAAATTTTGTTATGGTTTGGGTTTTCTCCTCTACCATGCTGTTCATGTGTATGTTGGTAACTTGGAAAACCTTGCTCACTCTGAGGGTAAAGGCTTCTTAACTTAAAACACATGGAACATTTCAGCCAAAATCCA
Source organism: Piaya cayana (assembly GCA_013389865.1). Classification (NCBI taxonomy): domain Eukaryota; kingdom Metazoa; phylum Chordata; class Aves; order Cuculiformes; family Coccyzidae; genus Piaya; species Piaya cayana. Next base: position 13,152 of record WAAB01013890.1, read on the forward strand.
GTTGGGTTCATAATGCCTTTGTTTATGTTTTGTGTTTGTGTGGTATTTCATCTTTTTTTAAAGTAGATAATATCTGAATGGATTAGGTTGACTAAAATAAATATTTTCTTTTCTGTAACAGAGAAAGAAAGAAAGAGAATGGGTGCTTCGTCAACTTAAAAACATTGAGGAAGCAACAAAACATGAACTGACAATTGAAGAAGCTTGATTTGAACTACTTATGCAATTAGTACTATCACATCCTTCTTATGGGAATTGCTAGTTTCAATAAAATATTCATCTACTATAGTGCCGGTTAGACCTCCTCTTCCCTTCCAAAATGTTCTTTGTTTCAATTTTTTATTCAATTTTTTTCTGCCTCCTAAATCTAGGAAGAGTTGGGCATAAATTAAGAAGTGCCTCTGCATGAAAATTGATGTTTAGTTTATAATCATTGATGGCCTAGAAAACTAAAGGAGGAGAACTCTGTGTAAAAATCATTCTTCATCCTGCCACAGCTCTTCCTAATCTCCTAATCACACTCTTGTGTACTGTTCAAATCTTCTAGGGCTGCTGAAGTTAAGTGACAAAGTCCTAGTAGCCACATATAGTGCAATCCTGGTTAGCCAAAGGAGAAATCTCCTCATCTAACAAGTAAGCAAAACTGATGCAATTGAGAGTGTTTTTGCTGCTAGCTGGGCAGATGAGGAAATAGTGAGAGGCACCAAGGAGGGAGGCCAGTCTCTAGAGGTCACTAACTAATGATGGCTTGTTCTGAAGTTTTAGTTCAAAATTAGTTTGTCCTGGATAGCAAATGCAACTTTGTGTTGCATTAGAGGTCCTTGTGCTCAGCTGTGTGCTTTGAGGAGGGTGTGTTTCTTCTGTTTTCCTCTGAAGCTGGTGGGAGTGGGAGGGGGGTGAAGAGCTGTGCCTGCCATTATGTGCAAATGGCAATCTAGTTCAAGGCAGCTCTTTCTGAAGCACCAGTCAAGATGTGACAAAGAAAGCATAATGCTTATATAAATTCTTACTGCTGCCTGTTACTTGGATGTTAGGCAGCTTAACATTTCTAGGCGATCTACGAGCAGGGATCCAGAACAGATTTACTGCATGTACACACATATCTCTGCATTTATGTAGCTCTAGCATATGCACTTCCCTGGCTATACAGGTTTTGCAGCCTGTCACAGGCACTACCTAATTACCCTGAAGAGGAGAGGTTCTCTTCAAAAGAAGCTGCAAATTAAGGACAGAGGCAAGGGAAGCTTTTGCCTTTCTTTCTCACAGACTGAAACTTTTAATAACTCTTGTAGAAGATGGCAGAGAAACTGAACCATGACTCAAGCCAAGACTATGAGATGGGTTAACCAATAGCAGCTGTGTTATGCTCAAAAATGCATGAGTGGAGTCGTGGATTTGTAAGCACTCTCATGATTTAAAAGGAGTGGGAATTTTTTTGCTAATGATTCTTGAAATGAAACTCTTCAAAGTTTCTCAGGAAAAAATCTTGTACTAGGACCTAACCTTCTGTGGTAGCCAGCCAGTGGGGTAATGTTGCATCTCTAGTGCATCACCAGCTAAAGCATTTTCACTTGGTTTGATGTTTAGTTGAATGTACTGGTATTTGTTTGTGTGTGTTACCCAGACTTCTTGTCTGGTCTCCATAGGTTCCTCTGGCAACCAAGGAACTCCTGGCTAATGTAGAGCCCAAGCTGCTTTTGAGATAAAATAGGCATGGCTGCAGATGTGCTGCTATTCTCCTTGAGCTTGCAGGCATTTCATCAGCATCTGATTTGTGCCAGGGGCTGAACTAAGATCAGGCAAGTGCAAGATTAGTGTAAAACCCACTTCTGCCCTTGGGAGGACAAGAACAAATTAGTCTGGCTGCATGACTCAGTTCTGTCTGTTGTTTATTTGTACCTTCCAAGACAGCCAGTTGCACTTGTTTGTTCTTCAGGCTTCTCATCTTAGTCTCAGAAATTCTTGATACTGCTTCTGATTTTTCCCTTCCAAACACATCTCAAAATCACTCTTGGCTCCTGCCCAAGTCTATCTAGCTTCTTGATGTTCAAATGCTTCCATCTAATACCTTTGGGTTACTGCTCAGGATTGCAGGACAATCTCTTCTCAGCCTGTATCACCTTCCCAGGTGACTGTATACAACAGGTGTGAGGCCCTGGAATTGGATGGGCATACAGCTGATGATGTAGATGTAGGTCCTTCTGGGATGGAGGGTTCACCTAGGCAGACAATTCCATGCATCAGCACAACTCATGCAATGACAGAAAAGTAGTGTAGTTGTCATAGGTGACTCCCTTCAGAGGGGAATAGAGGGTCCAATGTGCTGACCCAACCCACAGGGAAGCCTGTTGCCTTCCTGGGACTAGAGAAGAGATATAACCAGAAGTGAAGACTCTTTAGTCTGGTAAGGTCCTCAAGACTATTATTCACTAGTGGGGTTTTTTTTTCCATGTAGGCAGTAAAGAGATAGTAAGGAGAAATCCTAAAGTGATCAACTGGGAAAACTACATGGCTGGTACAAACAGGTCTAAAAGATTCTTAAACTCTCTGGACAATAACTTTATAGCACTGGTACTGAAGGAACTGTCCAGAAAATGTGTCTTCCTTGATTTGTTGCTAGTTAACAGAGAGGGTCTCATGAGTGAAGTGGTGATTGGAGGCTACCTTAGTCACAGTTACCATGAAGCAGTCAAGTTTAACATCTATNTTAATAACTCTTGTAGAAGATGGCAGAGAAACTGAACCATGACTCAAGCCAAGACTATGAGATGGGTTAACCAATAGCAGCTGTGTTATGCTCAAAAATGCATGAGTGGAGTCGTGGATTTGTAAGCACTCTCATGATTTAAAAGGAGTGGGAATTTTTTTGCTAATGATTCTTGAAATGAAACTCTTCAAAGTTTCTCAGGAAAAAATCTTGTACTAGGACCTAACCTTCTGTGGTAGCCAGCCAGTGGGGTAATGTTGCATCTCTAGTGCATCACCAGCTAAAGCATTTTCACTTGGTTTGATGTTTAGTTGAATGTACTGGTATTTGTTTGTGTGTGTTACCCACACTTCTTGTCTGGTCTCCATAGGTTCCTCTGGCAACCAAGGAACTCCTGACTAATGTAGAGCCCAAGCTGCTTTTGAGATAAAATAGGCATGGCTGCAGATGTGCTGCTATTCTCCTTGAGCTTGCAGGCATTTCATCAGCATCTGATTTGTGCCAGGGGCTGAACTAAGATCAGGCAAGTGCAAGATTAGTGTAAAACCCACTTCTGCCCTTGGGAGGACAAGAACAAATTAGTCTGGCTGCATGACTCAGTTCTGTCTGTTGTTTATTTGTACCTTCCAAGACAGCCAGTTGCACTTGTTTGTTCTTCAGGCTTCTCATCTTAGTCTCAGAAATTCTTGATACTGCTTCTGATTTTTCCCTTCCAAACACATCTCAAAATCACTCTTGGCTCCTGCCCAAGTCTATCTAGCTTCTTGATGTTCAAATGCTTCCATCTAATACCTTTGGGTTACTGCTCAGGATTGCAGGACAATCTCTTCTCAGCCTGTATCACCTTCCCAGGTGACTGTATACAACAGGTGTGAGGCCCTGGAATTGGATGGGCATACAGCTGATGATGTAGATGTAGGTCCTTCTGGGATGGAGGGTTCACCTAGGCAGACAACTCCATGCATCAGCACAACTCATGCAATGACAGAAAAGTAGTGTAGTTGTCATAGGTGACTCCCTTCAGAGGGGAATAGAGGGTCCAATGTGCTGACCCAACCCACAGGGAAGCCTGTTGCCTTCCTGGGACTAGAGAAGAGATATAACCAGAAGTGAAGACTCTTTAGTCTGGTAAGGTCCTCAAGACTATTATTCACTAGTGGGGTTTTTTTTTTCATGTAGGCAGTAAAGATAGTAAGGAGAAATCCTAAAGTGATCAACTGGGAAAACTACATGGCTGGTACAAACAGGTCTAAAAGATTCTTAAACTCTCTGGACAATAACTTTATAGCACTGGTACTGAAGGAACTGTCCAGAAAATGTGTCTTCCTTGATTTGTTGCTAGTTAACAGAGAGGGTCTCATGAGTGAAGTGGTGATTGGAGGCTACCTTAGTCACAGTTACCATGAAGCAGTCAAGTTTAACATCTATGGTAAAGGGAGGAAAACTGAAAGCAAGACATCGATAGGCTGGATTGGTAGGATGAGGCCAGTGGGATGAGATTTAAGAAGGCCAAGTGTGGAGTCCTGCAATTTGGACACAAAAACCCCTGCAGTGCTACAGGTCTGGGGACGAATGGCTTGAGAGCTGCCTGTCAGAGAAGGACTTGGGGTTGTTGGTTGACAGCCAACTGAACGTGAGTCAGGAGTGTGCCCAGCTGGCTAAGAAGGCCAACAGCATCTTGGTTTGTATCAGAAATGGTGTGGCCAGCAGGACCAGGGAAGTGATTCTCCCCCTGTACTTGACACTGCTGAGGCTGCACCTCAAATACTGTGTTCAGTTTTGGGTGCCTCATTAAAAGACAGTGAGGTCTTGGAGCATGTCCAGAGAAGAGTGACAAAACTGGTAAAGAGGCTGGAGCACAAGTCTTGTGAGGAGCAGTTGAGGGAGTTTGGGCTCTTTAGGCTGCAGAAGAGGAGGCTGAGGGGAGACACTATTGCTCTCTACAACTACCTAAACGGGGGTTGCAGGGAGGTGGGTGTTGGTCTCTTCTCTCAAGTGATAGGACAAGAGGGAATGGCCTTAAGCTGCATCAGGAGAAGTTTAGATTGGACATTAGCTGAAAATGTCTTCACAGAAAGGGTTATTTAGCACTGGAAGAGGCTGTCCAGGGAGATAGTTGAGTCCCCATCACTGGAAGTACTTAGAAGGTGGGTAGATGAGATACTTGAGGGTATGATTTAGCAGTAGACAGGTATGGTTGGAGTTGGTGATCCCAAAGGTCTTTTCCAACCTCATGATTCTGTGATCTCTGAATGTGAGGAAAGGAGAATTCAGGTTTATCTGAATAAAGGTAACTGCTTAGTAAGGTCCCCTGTAAAAAAAGAAGCTTTTGAAGGTGCTGGGGTCCATCAGTGCTGGTTACTTTTTAAGCACCACCTCCTAAGAGCACAGGACCAAACAATTCTGAAATGCCAGAAGCAAGCAAGGCAGAAGGCCAGCCTGGCTAAGCAGGGATCTTCTAGTCAAAATGAGGCATAAGAGGATGGTGTATGACAGATCATATGGGAGAACTACAGGGACAGTTTGCCACTGTAGGGCAGAAATTTTTGTGGGCAAAACTCAGAGTTGAAGCTGCCAGCACTGTGAAGAATAACAAAAGGGGCTTTTAAAAATGTATTAATGACAAAAGGCAGGCCATAAATAGCATTGGCCCATTACTTGATGAGCATGGACACCTCATAAACAGGGATATAGATGAAACAGGACACTTAATGATTTTTTTTTTTTTTTTTTTGCATCTGTCTTCAATGCTGATGATGGGCTTGGGCCTCCCAGAGTCCTGGGCTAGAGAACCAAGCTGTGCAAATTATAAACTCTCATTCAACCCCAAACTTGTGTGTGATTTGAAGAGGATCCTCCAATTGAAGAGGATCCCTATAAGACAGCATGGGCTTATAAAGGGCAGGTCCTGCCTAACAAACTTAATTTCCTTCTATGATTAGGTTACCCATGTAGCTGACCACAGAAAACCAGTAGCCTCCTAAAAAAAAATCCCTAGCACACAGCTGGATAAACACATAATGTAGTGGGTGAACAATTGGCTGGTGGGTCAGGCTCAAAGGGTCCCAGTGAATGGGGTTACACCAGCCTGGTGACCAGTGACTAGTGAGATCCTGTAGGGATTCATCTTGGAACCAGTACTCTTTACTATCTTCATAAATTACCTGGATGCAGGATTTGGAAGTTTACTAACCAAGTTTGCTGATGACACTCTTGAGGATAAAGAGGCCCTGTGGAGGATCTATACAAATTAGAAAACTGGGCTATCACCTACTGCGTGAAGTTTAACAAGGGCAAGTGCCGGGTTCTGCATCTGGGACAGAGCAACCCTGGATATACCTACAGATTGGAGAGTGAGAGGCTGGAGAGCAGCCCTGCAGAAAGGGATCTGGGGGTACTCGTTGACAGTAAGCTGAATGTGAGCTAACAATGTGCCCTGGCAGCCAAGAGGGCCAACTATGTCCTAGGGTACAGCCAGCACAGCATTGGTATCTAGTTGAGGGATGTGATTGTCCCACTCTACTGTACGCTGCTGTGGCCCCACTTAGAATATTGTGTGCAGTTTGGGGGTGCAGCAGTATAGCAAGGATATGAAACTATTGGAGAGTGTCTAGAGGAGGGCCACAAAGTTGGTGAAGGGTCTAGAGGGGAAGCTGTATGAGGAGACACTGAAGTCACTTGGTCTGTTCTGCCTGGAGACAAAGAGACTGAGCAGGGGATCTCATAGCATTTACTGCTTCCTCCCAAGGGAAGGAGGAGGAGCAGGTGTTGATCTCTTCCCTCTGGTGATCAATGATAGGAGCTGAGAGGGTGGCAGAAAGATGCATATGGGGAGGTTTACATTGCGTATTAGGAAAAGGTTCTTCACTTAGAGGGTGATGGAGTGCTGGAACAGGCTCCCCAGGGAAGTAGTCATGGCACCAAACCTGACAATATTGAAGAAGCGTTCAGACAATGCATTCAGACATATGGTATAAATTTGAGGGCTGTCCTGTGCAGGGATTAGGATCTAATGATCCTTTGGAGTTCCTTCCAGCTCAGATCATTCAGTGATTCAGTCTGGCCTCTAGTGGTTTCCTTCCTTATAAGAAACATGAGTTTTCTACTTTCCAAGCCTGGTCTTCACTGCTGGATTCCTTAGCCATCAGATACCCTCTCATACCTGATGTCAGTCTTCTGCCAAAACTCAGACTCAACTGTCATGCCCCCAGGTTCCTTTGTCTACTTAGGTTGACACCCTCAATGATGCTAGGCCAAGTGGAAAGGTCATTAAGGAACAATTGGACCAAGTTCCAGCCCTTAGCATGGCAAAGATGTAATTGCTGGGAAAGTCCTACTCAGACCCTGCTTTGTGCTACATCAAATGCAAGAGGAATTTGAGTAATATGGCTACTTGACATCTACAGAATCTTTGGTTTTGTGCCAAGTGCAACTCAAAACTTTCTAAGATTCAGAACACTCTAAATTCTGGTAAAGTTTTCCCAGAAAATAAGACTGCCACCCTGTCAAATTCATGGAACTAGTTGGGGTCAATAAAATTGCAGAGACTTTCTTCAGTGGAGGGAAACAAAGTCCCCAGAATAGTAACACAGAATTGACTTTGATTGGCTTTTTGCAAGTCCTGAAACCAAGGGCTTTCAGGATTTTGCAAACCACTTCTATTTCTTCTCTTTGGAGTGTTTCAAAACATATACTGAAAACTGCATAGCATTTATGTTACAGTATTTTAAGTCCTCATGAATTTGCAGAATAGCTTTTCATGAGAAAATGTTAACAGAATTGATGCTTCAGGGATTTTCTGAAATGTGTTGGATACTTTACATCAACAGGATTATTGTTATAGGTTAGAATACTAAGGGACTTCAACCAGACCTATATAGTAATAAACTACACATTATCTCCTAGGAATTACATTCCCAAGGAAAAGCTTGCCTTTACTTTTTAAGAGCCAGGATGTTAGGGAATGTAAAACTACATATACAAAACTATACTACTCCTATTGTACTTCACATCTAAATACATCCATTGGGGCAAAACGGAAAAAAAACAAACCAAACCAAAACACAATCTAGTATCTAGTATTTATTCTGTTTACAGGATTTGCCAGTACAATTATTTCTCCAATAGACTCTCAAGTTATAGTTTTCTGCTCTGGTAGACACATATACTTCGAAAAGAATAGGCTTTGAGAGGAGTACTAGTAGTATGCTGTTTAATGTTCATCCTCTAGTAGCAACAAGAGTGAATTACTGTTTGGTTAGCAACTCTCTTCCATGCGCAAAGTTCCTTTACCCATATTTATATTGCAATATCACCACAGTGTGAAAAAAACCCCAACCTTAAAGGAAGCCATAGAGTCCAACACCTCCAAAAAATAAACCTCTATAATTATTAATGACTTCAAGTATGGATTGCAGGTGATGAGGCTTGAAAAGATTAGGGATACAGACACTAGGTTCTGATGAGAAGAGATCTCCCAAGTCATCACATTAAAATAAAAAGCCCTTTTTCCACATGGATTAATGTGAATCAGAGTTGCAACGAGTTCTTGAGCATTGACCTTCCTCTGTCTTTCAAACACAATACCAAATATGTTTGTAACAGCTTTCCCACTGAGAGTGCTCTTTTAGCATAGTAGCATAGTATTTTTCCTTTAGGAGCTAAGCTATGACCTTGACCTAGGGAACTGTTTTCAGTACACTTGTCTCTGAACAGATATTACACAATCTACCTCCTGATGGTGACTAAGCATGATGTTGGATGGAGAAGAACAAAAACACCACCAAGAACAGAGCAAAAAGACAGAAATGTCTTTAACATGGATTTATAAGTTCAGCCTCGTTCCCACTGAAGCAATGGTAAAAATCCTGTTGACAGAGCTGGGAGTGCTCTGCCCAGCTGCAGTGCTTCTGTAAGAGGCCAAGTTGAAAAGAAATATATTTCACACACATAGTTAACATATTTCAGATTTAAATAACAGAGAACCAGTAACAAAGTTAGTTCTTCACTGATCATAGCTGAACAATTTTAGCATAACTAGGAAAAGTGAAAAACCCTTAAACAAAACCATATTTTTTTCCTAAATCACAACATAGTTACATTCCTGCTACAGACAAAACCCTGAGTAAAGTCACACAGTGTCACTAATCTGTATTTTGTTCTACAAGACATGCAAGCACAAAAGTGTCCTTTAGCTCACCTGTCATTGCAGTCCACAATGCATGTTAAAGCAGTTTACTACTCAACACTTCTGACTTATTAGAAAAAAATAAACAAACATACCAAAGTTTTGACTGAGCCTAGAAGCGCCTAGAAAAGTTGGACCAGTTGAAGCTATTGGGTAACATTTTAAAATGTTGTTAGAACATAGACCTAGGCACAGCTCCTAGGACTCCACCGAGGATGCAGACACCCTTCTTCCTCCCCCATCCTCTGCTCCCCACCCAAACCTCAGATTTGCTGCTCAGTCCTTGCACTGCTATGTAGATACCTAATACCCCCTGACAATGAAATGTCATTCGATACTTCTATCAGTCCCAGTGGGCATGCAAGCCCAGCAGGGCTTGACAGTAGCTCCTGCTTGACAGCCTCCAGTGTCTGCCTACGCATGTGATCTCACAGTACTTCACATCAGCCCCATCTGTCCACCTCGAAATGGGATGTGTGCACAGCAGACGCATAGCAGACACAAGAGACATGAGATGTTTCTATCCATCTTCAGTTTCAGCAACAGTTTCAACAGGATAAAATTCCGGGAAATAAGAGACTGCATTTAAAATCCCCTTCTCATTTGAGACAGGAACTTGAAACCAAGCATCCTAGTTCACAAGGCAGTAATCACAATCTCTGAACTTAGTGCAGAGTAGGGGTTTTTACGTGTTACCTGCCAAAGTTGTTCTACTTTGCATAAGTATTCATTAAAAAAGAAGATTGACCTTACATCATAGGTCAGTGACTCACTGTCTTGCATCTGTGTTATTTTATTTCTTTGGGGTTTAGCGGGGGGCAGAGGGGGTGGTGGTGGTGGTGTGTTTCTGTTTTAATTCATTTTCTATTGAAGAAATGGAAAGAAGAGAGGGGACAATGTCATTTATTACTCCAAGGGAACAAATCAATCAATCAATCAATCAATCAATCAATCAATCATTTTTCTGCTTCTTATTGTTGCTGTCATTTTGATCCCTTTTGTTGCCCTACATTTCATCCTTTTGGCCTTTTCTAGCTCTGCATGCTGTCTTCTAACTGGTTCATGCTTTCAGCTCTTCATTGCATTGCAGGTTTATCCCTATTAGTGACCCACTTCTGCTGGCAGATATCATAAGCCTCCTAAAGCTTACATCTTGCAACTTCTCTTACAGAGGAGATGCCAACAACGTAAAAAAGAAAAGAAATTGTTCATACCTCAAGGATAGGAAAACAAGGATTCTCTTCCTAGAAACGGAATAATTTCATTTTCTAATATGGAAAGGTCATGTGAATTCAGATATAGGAATGAAAGTATGGACAGCACTGCTGACAAAACTTACTGGGAGGGGAACTGTATCCAAAAATGTCCTCATGAGATGTCTAGGTAAATTAGGTTTCAAAGTACTCTCCCCAGTCAAGTGAGCACCAGACAATTTGTTGCATCATACAGCATGCAACTAAATCAAATTGGTGCTGCCTGAGAATCTTCATACAAAGTAGATGGGTGCTTTAACATTGGTTGCTTCTCTCTAGGAAAAAAAAACGCAGAAAACCCAAAACCTACACAAAACAGCAACCAGCTTTGCCACCATAGGAGGGAGCCACTGCAATTAGACAGGTTTACAATTGCAACTGAAAACATTTAATTAAAGAACATATGCTAATGTGGATTTGTGTTATAATTGTAACTGGGTCAAAGGGAAGAAAGAAGGGCTGGAACTAGGATTGTGGAGAAAGAAGGGCTGTTTGGTATCCCAAATTTCTCTGACTAACTGAGAATAAGTCCACTGAGACCATAAGACTGGAAATCGTACTATGAAGTTTATGATGCAAGCTTACAAATCAATAGTGTATCCTGACCTTGACTAGTATATTCAGTAGTAGGTGGGGTTTTTTGCCTCAACTGTGTGATGATAAAAATTGATTAAAGAAAACAAAACACAGAGCAAAGCCCTTAAACAAGACCAGAAAAAAAGAACACTGTGATGACTACATTGGAAGAAAAGATGAATAAGGCTAGCAAAAGCACAGTAGCAGCCTCATGAAACTTAAAAGATCAGTTGGACATTCCAGTTTCTCGGAATGCAAAATCAATGGAGTTAAAGGAAAACAAGACTTGAAATGATTATTTTAAAAGGTGTAATTTTTTTTGCATATACTTAATAAGCCTGCAGAACATGTTTTCACTAGACAGATATCTTTGAGATTGAGAAAATTATCAAATGTGGAGGGATGATATAAACGAACATGTAGAAAATTACATTGAAAAGAAGGTGATATTGACAAGGTTGCTTGTTTATGTCATGTTGACTGTGTCATGGTCAACTAGTCATAAAAACAACAGCAACAACAAAAATAAAACTAAAATTCTTTATTTTATAATTATACATACAAGGATTTCTACAATAGATCAATTAATTAGATTTAATGAGAGAAAAGCTTTTGAGATATCTACTTGTGCTTCTCTGTGTCTGTCTTAGTTTTTACAACTGACCCATCATCACCAAGACATGGGTCACTGCAAGTTTTATTCTTCTTCACGCAGCTTTACTTCAGAAATCAAAACCACAGTGATATATTGAATGCAGACAAAATCCTGTTTGTAAAGAAAGGCACTCTGTTTTCATCCACAACAAAGTGCTTTGACAATCTAATCTTGGCTTTTTGCTTTGTTTCATTATACATTAATTATATTGATTTTTTTTCTTTTAATCCAGTAACCCTGTGTGATATCTGTGTTTGATGGCAGAGATTATTTATACAGTAGGTCAGGCAAATATTCATGTGACATTCAATCTTATCTCCAGTGTGATTTTGATATATAACAGGCTGGATTAACCCCTTCACATCTCCATTGGCAAAATGTGCTCTCCTTCAAGGACCTTTAAATTCGCTGATAAGTAGAGTTAGCAGGTTCAGTTTTCTCTAAAATGCTTGCTGAGTTCTGTTTGTCCAAGAGTAGGTGCTACAGTGTGGCCTGCCTGACCAGAGGTGTTGTGTCTCACAATTACTTTGTCTTTATGCTGTTCTCCAACATTCAACATCATCCAGAAAGTAAGCTCTGCCCCTTTCCTCCAAGCAGAGTTCAGCACCTCTGAGCATCATTGTTCCTCTGGATGGTTGAGAGCTTACCTATACCTCACTATCTGCAAAGAATTTGAAATAGTAAATGCATGTAGGATAAGGCTGAAGAGAGGAATCAAAAGGTTTCACACTTGATAACTGTCAGACAGTATTTCAATGGTTAGGCAACCGTGAAGCTCAGCAGTAGCTTACCTGGTTTCAATTCTATACGCAGTCCTCAAGCTCTTATGAACTGACTGAAGTCCCAGATTTGTGTCTGCCATCCTCTAGGAAAACAGGTGAGATTCCTAAACCTGAAAAAATGGTACTCTTGGTATTACCAGCAACAAGAGTATAATAATAATTAATAAAAATGATATTGCTGAAATCTAAAATGCCTCAGGACAAAAGGTAGGAACAGATTTCTTGACAATAGCAGCTAGGCAAACTGTTATTTTTGTAAGAACCAGTGCAGACGTGATCCATATAAATGGGCCCTCCTCTTTAACAGTGTACCATTTTGCTGTCAGTAACAGCCTTCTTGCTCACTTGATGAGAATTTCGGGCTGCTCTGCCAGCAGCCTCGCTCCCATTTCTGTAGCAGGCACTATTCAAGCATGTTTGTAACCCACTTTCGGCTTCCCACTTCATAGGATAGGTAATCAGAGAAAATCAACCTCTTGCCTTACTGTGGTCTGGGTCCTATGACTTGTTCCTATTTTTATTAGCATTCTTAAAAGGGGTTAGCAGTAAGGTCCTTCAAAAATCCAGCCACTCTACTGGTACATTTGATGAGGTATAAACCAATACAAATGAATTTTTGTTGGCTATTGTTCCATGGACACTTTCTCCCTAAGTTGTGTAACCTCTGGTTTGGGGATGGATCTCACTTTGTCAGTACTGTCTACTTTTCTCCCTACTGCATGTGGAAAGGCTTATTCCTGGAAAGCCATGTATTAGTTTGGGATGGAAAGGGGAGTTTCATGTCCATTCTGATGTTTAATCCATGTGACAGACCTAGACATTAAAGTAAGCAGTAGCTCTCTGCTACTGTCTCAAACTGTTCTTCACTTGAGATACCGTAATATGTATTTCAAAGCCCTATTATATTTAATTTGCCTTTAGAGTAAGTCTCTGGGGAATTTACCTTTTCCTTTATCAGCACAAGATAGCAACCACTTAAGAAACTAACCCTAACCATGGTGAAGACTTAAGACTTGTGTCATCAGTTTCTACAGCCCTCAGGGATGGCAATAAAGGGCACACTACTTGGCTAGTAGTGCTTGTTTCTGCTACTTGGCCTGAAGAGACAGTGGTTGAAGAACATGAAGAGGTTTAAACAGCTAATGCTAGTTTAAGTGCCTGGAGTCAGAGCTAAAGGGTTCCTTTACTTTTTCCAAAACGGCTGCTAAGCTATAGCTCACTGGTAGGCACTGAAAACCCTTCATCTTCATGGCTGGACCCCTGCCTGGGGTTAGTAAGGTTAATTACAGCAGAAAGCAAGAAGCAGATGCTTTTATATATTAATTCTCCACACAGAAACTCGTGCTCTGCAGCCTGCTTTCAGCTTTACCTCTTGTCCAAGTATTTCTGTATTAGTTCTCCAGATAGATAGGCAAACTCACGCTTGTGCCATCACTGCATGGAGCATCTGGCCCAAGGTAGGATGAGTAGAGAAGGATTTTAACCTGTCTTGCCAGAACAGCTCAATAGCTCTTTGCAAATAATTATCTGGCTGGTCTATAAACACACAAAATTGTGAGCTGGGTATTTACCCAGTGCCCAAACACTTGCTGTGCCACAAAGGAAATAAATGGCTTTTTCTTTCTTTTTTTTAACCCCATGGACCCATGATTTGATGTACAAATCATAGGCTTAGGCTTCCATAGCTAGATTTGTGATGAGACAGACTCTCACTTTTCTCTCACTAGACTTTCTGCAGTTTTAGTTTTAGGTATTTCTTGAATTTTTTACACATTCTAGCAACATTAATTACTGGAACAAAATAATATCAAAAGTAAGCCTACAGAAGAGAATAATAGTGCAACACAAATTTGGAACACCTCATGTTCTGCATCCAGACTCTAATTCTGAAAGTCATGCTTATGCAACCAGAATAGAAAAATAATATCAAATGGCATATATGTCATTGCCACAAAGTTACAACGAACAACCAATAAATTCTTGATTTAAATCAGTAACATCAATAACCTCAGCACTGTCAGTTACTTGGATAAAATATTCCTAATAATACATAGAGCTAAAATGAAGCATTTTGGAGAGGGGATAAATGATAAAGAAGGAGCTAGTGGTTTTGTATTTCTACCATAGCTGTTCCTCTTCATATTCTTGATGCCAAGCAGTCCCAGTAGAAAATAATCTGGCAAGTCACTGGAATTCTTGATGATTAGAAGATAAAGATCACTTCGTACACAAACTTAAATAAAACTTTATGTTCTATGAGTCACAACATGTGACTTTAAAGAAAATTATAAAAATTCCCATATTTACTTAACATTGAAAATTAGATTGTTGGCTAAGAATTATTGGGGAAATCAATGGGGAAAGTCTTGTAGAAAAGTAACTCTTGCCTAGGATTCATGTGTCTTTTGACAAGTGGTTGAAATTCTGGGGCAACAGTTGGAACACCTGAAAATTACCATCAAAAGTCTTCAGTAAACACAACTTTACATCATGAATGTTTTTAACCTTCTGATTCTTATCTGTTTGTGTTCTTTAAAGCAATGTCAGGGTCAGAGATGGAGATTGGTAAATAGGTTATAGTATTACATCAAACAGAGCCTACATAAACATATACAACACTTTCACTTCATTGATATCCCATGTCCTATCAAAAGCATTGCCTTGCTCATTAATACTGCCCTAAGTTATCATAACTTGTTATAATGTTCATTACATTTATGTAAATGAAATATGAAGGGACTGGTTTTTATAGGTCTATCTTTTGTACAGAATATCTGCTCACAAAGACTGCTTAAGCAGAGTTGTAGTTTTCCTCAGTTTCATTGTGAAAAAGACAGTAAGGGAGAAAAGCCTGGACCATCATTTAGATTTAACCTACAATCATAAATGAAAACAAAACTAAAGCACCTTAACAATATTTTATAATCTTGGGAGGGGAGGGAGGATGTTCGACAGTTTTTTACCTCTTCTTTATCTTACTGTGTAAAATGAAAAAAATCTGGATTCTAAAAGGATGCCAGTTGCCTCGTCAGTTCAGATACTACCAGTTGCCCTACAGTACAGAAAAATATGCCAAATACCTGAAAACACAGTGGTGCTTTGGAAGAATGAGATTCTTATGAAACTATTGTAAGTTCTGTGCATAGGTCTGTACTTCACAAAATTATTCTGTTCTTGCATTGTGTCTTCCTTTATCCAGTTTTTATCCAAATGATGGTGATGAGTTATAAAAAATAATTATGAAAAGCATTGCACATGTATCGTTAAAAGCAATTTGCTCTCAGTTCACATACTTTTCTTTTAAAGATAGAAAACTGCAGGCAAGATGGTGGCAGTCACTGTGACAGTCTATTTCAAGCTCAGTACATACCGCAAATACCAGGCTAAAATAATCCGTTCAGCACAGTGGAATTTGAATACTTTTGGTTTTATTGTAGTAACAACCTTTGCATGCAAAGAAGAGAAAGATTACCCCCCCCGGTGATACATGAGATGGAGAGGGTAACAGACAGACAGAAAAACAGATATCTCATTAGTTTCTGCACTGTTTGACAAACACCGTTTTTCTCTAAGCACATGGGTTTTTTGGACCGATACTCCTCTCATCCCTGCAACAGTAGCAACACTGAGTCCAGGCGCAGGAGATCCCTCCAGATTTAGCTGTGCAGCCCCTCCCAGAGGTTAATACAAGGACTCCTACGTGCATTTGTGCAGCGGTTACAGGATCCCGATGGCTTTATTACCCTTGGGGCCTCCTCTGTGGTACGTCAGTGCCCTCCTAACCTGCAGCCACATGATGAAAATTAAACAAGGGTTTGTTGCTGTGGAAATACAGAGTCGGTTGCTTCAGTTTCAACAGGATTTCCCTCCTCCCCCTCTCTCTTTTTTTTTTTTAAGAAACCCTACTACAACAGCAACATACACTTTTTCCAAATGTCAAGAGCAGGAGACAGGAAAAATTCGCGACAGGCGAACGCGGTCCCTCCCGCGCATCCCTTTCCCCTCTGGCAGCACGTTTTTCCTTGTTAGCTGCGCTGGGGCAGGGACGTGAGGGAATGAAAGGGCGGGGGAAAAAAAGAAGGGAGAAAGTGAAAGGGGAGGGGAAGAGCGGCGGGGGACTTGAAGCGCCGGCGGAACGACGCTTCTCCGGCCTTCCGGTTCAGATAACAGTTATCTCGGGGTTAACGATTAATCGCCAGGCAAAGCGCTGTATAAATGGCCCGAGCAAGGTGATCGCACGCGTACCGACCCCGCTCCGCAGCCCCGCGCTCCCGGCGGTCCCTGCCGCCGGCGACATGGGCGGCCTGCGGTCGCTGCTGCTGCGGTCGCTGCTGCTGCCCGCGCTCCTGGCCGCCCCGCAGCCGCTGAGCTGCGCGCCCTGCGCCCCGAGCAGCTCGCGCGCTGCCCGCCCCNGCGGCTGCTGCCCCGCCTGCGCGCTGGGACGCGGGCAGCGCTGCGGGGTCTACACGGCGCGCTGCCGCCGAGGGCTCCGCTGCCACGTCCCCGCCGAGGAGCCGCGGCCTCTCTCCGCCCTCATCCGGGGGCGAGGGACGTGCCTGCCGGCCGGCGGGGCCGCGGGGGTGCGCGCAGCCGAGTCAGGTACCGCCGTCGCGTCCCCGCGCCCGGGAGAACCTGGGCTCGGCGTTAGGGACGGGCGCTGGGCGTCAGGAGCCTGCGAAAATGAGCGAAGTTGGACAGGCGTTTCAAAAATAGCGAAGGACTCAGTTTTCCCGGAAAAAGTGCTCTGACCTGTGCGAGGGGAGGCGCGTCCTTGTGCCGATCAAAGGGATGATGGCAGCAGGCAGCAAGCAGGAAAACCCTGGAGTGCAGTGACGGGATGCGCAGAGTAACTGGAGGTTTCTGGGAGACTAGACTCAGGTTTTCTTTAGTAGTAAACTAACTAGAGTAGGATAAATGTTTTGTAGACTTCGTTTATGTCTGCTTCCAAAAGTAATGACAAAGAAAGAAAATACCTAAACAGGCTTTTCTTAAACATTGTCAAAGGGCAAAATGGGTATTTTTTTAGCCCGTTGGATGATTGTCTACAGCCTTGATCCAGCAAGTTCTTTAGTCAAACTTTTGTCCTATGATAAGTCCCTGCAATTGCAAAGTTGCTTCCAGTGGGAGAGTTTACATACCCTGAGTTAGGTACTGGTATGGGGCCATGATCTGGCTATTTGACCCGCTGCTGGCTCCTGTCAATTGCTATGGCAAGCCACAGCACAAAGTACAGAATGCCATGGGGTTATATCTGGACTAGTTCTGAATAAAAAATCAGACATGTCATGCTAACAAAAATCTAAATTCATTAGAAGGTTAACTCCAGTATTTCCTCATTTAGTAAGGCCTCTACAACCCACTGTGGTTAAGAAAATTTTTTTCATCTCTAACAGACTAGCTGCAGCTTGGTCTTCGGCATTAGAGTGATTTTGAAGGATAAAACAAACAAACAAACAAGCAAACAACTTGTTGGAGAAAAGCTGATGAGTCCCCATATGAATTTATGACACAAGTTTAATTTGCTATACTGCTTATGTAATTTATTACTCCTGCAAGAGCCACTGTAATGGATCTGTCTTGTATACTGCTTTTTGGTTGGTTTTGATTCTAATTTTTCTTTACCTTTTTAACTTGGAGAAATAAATGCTGAAGATCTTCACATTAATGTCATTTCCTTCCAGACTCTATCGAATCAGAGGATATGCCTTTGGAAAGCACTGAAATGACACAGGATCTGCTGCTGAACTATCAGCTGATGTTTCCCATAGGCCAGGAAAAGTCCATCCCCTGGAATGCCATCACTGCATATGAAAACATGCAAGCAAAGAGAATATCTGAACTCACGAAATGGAAAGAGCAGGTGGGTTATCTTTACAAGTCTTTCAAAGACCATTTCAGTAGATGCTATTGATTCAGAATACAAAATGAAAATGTGCATGAACTTCTAGAAGCAGTGGATGTCAATATTTTCGGTAGCAAGCAAACAGACTTTTGGAATGCTTTCATCAGATACTTGAGGAACAGGCAAAACGGCACGAGTGATTAAAACAGGTGTGAATAAGATCTATCTTACACAGACTCCATGCACAGGCTGAATCCTCTCTGCATTTACTACGAGATTATAACATCAGTCTCTAATTTCCAGGAGCCCATATGAAAATCTTGGACTGCTTTTGTGTTTTAGTTAGAGAAATAAAAGGCATTTGTCACTGGTCCAATGTCAGTGAAATAAAAGGGAATCCTTACATACAGTTATAGACAAAACACCAATGCAAACAAAAACGCATTTCTTTCTGATCAGAAGGAAGTGCTTTTAAGTAGATGCATGTAAAAAGACATAAAGCTCAGCAATTAAAGTAAACCTCTGACACTGCAAAATCGCGGTGGGTCCATGTTCCACTTGAGGGCACCAGAGGACCACAGTTAGACCAGTCCCGGGCAACGCAGGGTTGAATTCGATTGTGCACCACAAAAACCCATTTTCATAATGGTCACAGACTAAATGAGTAAAAAAAAAAAAGGCAAAAACTCACTAACCATCTCCTCACCCTAGGAAGCCTCATTCCACATCCGGAACAGGACTTGATCATTGATGTATTTTGAACTATTATGCATAAGTGCTGTTAGCTCCAGTTCTGATTGTTAGGCTTCTGCCTTTCTCACGCAGAGCCACTGATAAGCCTGTTGACTTGAGGAGGGCTTTTTATATGAGGGGCTGACACGGGGAAGTCTTGCAAAAGAAGAGGGTATAATTATTTTTGCTCTGAAGTAGCAAAACTTCTCCCCTTTCAGTCATTTAAACATATTAGGTACCGTTCATGTGCTGCAATTGTAAATTTGATAAAGGGAGTAAGCAAATTGTGGAAACAGTGAATATTGCAAACAGTTCTTCATCCCCAGTTTCAGCCACTTTGGGTCTGGGTCTTAGAGACACAAGTGCTTAGAGTGCTTTCTATACAGCTCTGCCCTGTACAAAAGATAACAAATGCTCAGATGTTTGTTCTTGCACCATCTATGTATGTCTTGCACTTACTCTCCATACATCAACAGAGCACAGGGCCATGGCAACACAGAAGACGTGGCTAGTCTCACGTACACCAGCCTCCCAATGTGCACCTCCTCAAAACAGGAGAGATTGAACCCTCTGAGCAGTAATGTATTTACTTAGTACAGGTTAAATTTCCTTGTGCGGCAATTTAAGAACTTAAATCCCCATGTTTCTGAGGACAGAAAATACCTCAAAGAAAAAAAGCAAAGGGCTAAATGTGACACTAGAGTTTTCTGGCCATGCTCCTACTGAAACAAGTGAAAACTACACACAAAGCAGCCTGGTGCAGATTTGACTAATAAGTATTTTCAACTTTTTGCTTATACTGATCTATTTTTGTTCAGCTGGTTTCTTTGTGATTTTGGTATTGACAATTTCTGCATTGTATTTCTGTAGGGACCATGTCAGAGAGAGCTCTACAGGGCCCTGTATAAATTGGCAAAGGCACAGCAGAGAACTGGAGGGGAGATTTTCAAATTCTACTTGCCCAACTGCAACAAGAATGGATTTTACCACAGCAAACAGGTACATGCCTTTTTCCCTATCTGGTCACAGCAATGCTGTGACTAGCCTGACAGAGCCAAACCTTTCACAGCCCTCTGCTTCCAAACTCAACAGTTTGCAGCTGCTGGAAGAGCAGACTGTGAAAATAGGGAGACTTAGTAGTGGGAGCAGATGGTTTATCCTTCTTCTCTTAAAAGTGAGCCGCATGCTGTGGGCTGACAGCAATGGAGGCAGGAGTCTCTTTTATTCACAGAACAGGTGCATAGAAGGCCTTTTCCAGAATCTTTTAACCCTATCTGCTCCCAGGCCAAATCAAGATTCATGTACCTGATCTGTTAGAATATTCCCATTTAATTTCCAATATTAATTCATAATATCTACCATACTGCCTGCAAAGCCCACTGAATACATAATAACCACTATGGAGAAAGGAGGCCCTAATAAAAACTCTGATAAAATTAGCCTTGTGAAAGCAGAACAAAAATACTGATTTGTGCTGCCTATGGATTATGTTATATGCTCATTTCCATTACAGCCTCAAAAAAAGCAATTGCAAGTTATACTGAAAGTAATCTGCAAACCTAACTAAAGCTCCAGACCCCAAGCCACACCCTTTTAACCTCAGGTCATGCATACAAATTTAGTAGGTCTGCACAAACCTGTGTCAGCAAGACTCCTTGGTTTTGGGCATGGCACCACTGTGTGACTCACAAATGTTGTGACCTGGGATCTAATCAGGCACAAACAGAAATCTGTTTAACCCCATACCCAAGAAACACCCCCCCCCCCTTCATTTGCCTTGCATGAAGAGGCAAAAAAATCTGTCATTGTTCTCACTCTACCAGCTTGTATACTCTGCCCTCCTTCAGTTTCTCACACTGGAAGATATTGCTGTTTATCAAGGAGTGGGCAAACTGTTTTAAATCTGAAGTTGCTGTTGTGGTAGCTGAGCTTAGGTTATGGCAGCCTACTGGTCAGAGGCTCTGTCAGAGCAGGGACTACCAAATTCAAAACAAGTCTGTGCATGGCAGGTCCCCACCTTTTCATCCTAGTTCTGTCCAACATCTTTGCTTGCAGTATCTTTTTACTGCTACTTATTGTGTGTTCTGTTTTGCACTGTAGTGTGAAACTTCACTGGATGGAGAGTCTGCTGGGTGCTGGTGTGTCTATCCAAAAAATGGAAGAAAAATTCCTGGATCTCCAGATATTAAAGGAGACCCTGAATGCCAACAGTATCTCAGCTCACAAGAATCAAACTAAACACATGCATTCATACCAAGATTTCTGTGGAGCCCGATCCAGTCAGAAGCCATTTCAGTAAGGTGGTTTTGTGCACCTGATTTTCAGCATATGAGTAACCCCATCAAGTAGGTTTTTTACTGTACTGGGATTACTCAGATGCTTGAGTGACAGATATGAGCAACTCAAAGATCAAGTCTGACAATCTTGTATTTTGTTTTGTATGAAGTCCTACAATTTTGATTGTATATTATAGGTATCCTCATATGTAAAGCTACTGAATTATTTATTTCACAGTAAGTGTATTTTTATCTGTGTATTGTTACTAATTTATATCCTCAAATACTTCATAACTTTATATGTAAATACTTAATATTACTGCTCTTAAATGTATGCATTTTATGTTGGAAGAATGTTGCTATTTAAAACTTCAAGTAGCATAACTATTGGGAAAAATGGCTTGTAAACTTGCATTTTTGTACTATGTATTTATAGATGTAAAATTGAATTTAAATAATAGCTTTCAGTGGAGAACATGCTTAGAAACTTATTTAGAATTTGTTTCCTTTATATATATTACTTTGGCACCTCTTTCAGTGTAAAGTTGGTTCTTAAAAAGGAAAGTCTAAATCTTGATTATATACCAAAGCTGCTGATGGGACAGTATTTATTTCTATTTTCCAAATATATGCACTGGACAAATAGCAGAACACAATAGTATATTCTGTGCCACCTTTAACAGGTGTTAAGTTGTTCATTTGTTGACATTGTTATGTTATTTAAGATAACCTATTAAATAATGTCTTCTACGCTGTTCCAGTCTTTTGCTTTGTCTATGTTCCTATTCAGCAGTCTGACCTTGCCAGGACAGTGCAGCAGCGGGTAGGAGCATAGGGGAAAACACACCTCTTGAGAGACTGCATAGAATCACCAGGTTGTAAAAGACCCACCGGATCATCGAGTCCAACCATTCTTATCAAACACTAAACCATGCTCCTCAGCGTCCTGAACTCTTATCTCCATTTTCCTGCAATGAGTTTTCTTCTTTAGTTCTTCCCTCCCCATTCACCTTCTACCATTCCCTCCAATCCCTGCTGTGCTTTGGAAGCCTTTGCCTCGCACAAAGAGGCAGCCTTCAAGGGAAGTTATTAAAAGGTTTTCTGGTAGAAAAGCTGGATGCATTTCTCTGCTCAAAAGCCCAAGGCCATCTGTATTAGTGTGTTTAAAAGATAACGTCAAGACTGGAAAGAGCCATTTCCTGCACAAAGTCAGAGAATATAAAAGGGAGGCTGGGAAAAAGCCCAGCCTTACTCTTTTTTGCTGAATGCAGAGAAGAGTCCCCCTTGGTGTGGTATGTGGTTTCCCTCCCTCCCCTACATCTTCCTTCCACTTAGTGGTTGCAGAGAAAAAGAGATAAAGGACTGCTCTGCTGCCTTCAAGCTGGTTTTGTCCATGGAAAACTGCAGCAGGAATTAGCAAGTCCCAGAGGTGGAAACAGTCTGCACAAACCCTGCCTGAGAAAACAGCCTGAGCAGAGAGTAATAACATCTTCTAAGAGCCTGGCACAAGGGAAACTCAGCATAAAATCCTACTTCTCTTGTTGGCACAACCGTTGGGTTTTATAAATGGGAGCAGAAAGCAGCTTGTAGAAACTGCAAATCCAAAGTGTGGAGATTGCTGCTTTCTGCATCACAGTTCTATGGCATTGCTGAATGTGTTGGGTGTATTTGCATGTTTATATTGGAATCTAATAAACTACTCCAGACACAAAAGTATGGATATACTGCTGAGCTTCTTTGTAAAGTGGTTTTAGACCTTCCCAAGGAAAGCATTGCAAAAGCAGTTGATGGCATCGATATCATAAATAATTAATGTTTAACATCCATGTAATGAGCTACAGTGAGGTCTGGCTAAAACTGTGTTCCATGACCACGTTCACTCTGTCAAAATGCTTGGCAATCATTCCATCAAAATAATGGCGAAGCAGCAAATTTGGGCAGAATCTAAAAATACTTGTGTGGAGTCTACCCTGCACCAAACAACTGCCATATGGCTTTGCCAAGCGAAAATGTTGAAGAAAGGAGGGGAAATCATACTTTGATAGCTACAGAATACACTTAAGAGCATTCTGACTGCTCTGACCCCATCAAACTTGTGTGAAGGCTGATCTCTAAAGAACAGAAATTGGGTCTTTTTGTTGGGATGTATAAGGGAAATGTTGATCATGTTAATCATTAACAGCCGTCTATGTACAGTATAGCAATCCACTGGATAGCTACTTCCAGTGTTTTATAGGGTGGCAGGTTCCCATCATAGCTGCAAGAAATCAGGATTTTTAACAGGGGCATTTAAATGCCATGTACCGGGAGCAGAAGTTGCTTCGTACAGCATTCAGGTATCAAAGGCCAATTTCTTAGAGGGGTTTAGCTTCTTGCCACCCACGAAAGCAACAAAGGGTGGGTCCATTCTTATCTGCAATCTGGCCTCACGTGATATCTTGCCAGGACTCACCAGGACAAGACTTCTCCTGAGCTGCCCAGGGGTGGGCAGTCTGACTTGAGCCAAACTCTTCCATATAGTGGGATCAGGACTAATGCAAGGTGGCAAAGAATTTTATGTCCCCTGTCACAGTGCTGCCAGGAGCTTGAACTACATTGAAGCCTGAGATGCCACATGCATTGTGATTTGCACTGATTTTTATGATCAGCCTCAGTAGTAGGGTGAAAAATCAAAAGTCTATAGTTTTGGGTTGGTTTTTTTTCTACCTGCAAGAGTTGAAGGGAGGTGGAGGGGTGGAGTGGGGAGTGGTGTTGCATGTGTCAGCTGGCAATCCTGGCTTCAGTACACATCTTGCAGTGGTCCTACTTGTGCTGGAGAGCTAAGACTGCTGGTAATGAGTGGGGAAACAGGGAAGTTATCACAGGATGCTGTTAGTAGCTCAGGTCACCTGGCATGCAGCTGGATTCTTAAAGAGTGTATTGTTCCCTATTATTTTGGCTCCCTCACAGAATCACTAGACTGGAAAAGACCATCTGGATCATCAAGTCCAACCATTCTTATCAATCACTAAGCCATGCCCCTCAGCACCTCCCTTCACACCCTTACACTCCTCCTACACCACCTAAAAAAAAAAAAATTAACTGGTAGGAAGGCCCTAGGTGAGCATCTGTAATGTTTGGTTCATGTTATCTGAGAACTCTACCTACCCAGTTTGTGCTTCTTGCCAAAACCCTGACGGGTTAACTGCAGCAGGGTTTGTTCCAGCCATGCTTCCTCCTGCCCCTGACTTACTGCCAGCTGCAAAATGCTCATAGCACAGAAATGAGGTCACTGCCCTCTATACTTTTATTTTCTACCCTCCTTTTTCCCTAAAGCTGTTGAAGACCACTTAGTCACCTGGTCCTGGGCTCTGCTTATACTGAGTCAGTTCTGCTCATAACTTTGGGGTATGGCAGAGACAAATTTGGAGGCAAGGGGAGAGAAAGAAAATGGGAGTGGAGGGCAGCCAACACTAATACTGAAACCTCATCAGCATCTCTGTTGCTTCTCTACCTTAAGAACACAAAAAACTCCGCAAAAGCAAAACTTAGGCAGAGAACAGGTTTCTACAGATTTAGCCCAAAACACGATCAGATAAGCATGTCAAGATTCAGCTTTTTTCTTTCTCAAACCAATATATTCCTTTTACTTTGCACTTGTGATTAGAGTCCTAAACATCACAAAATAAAAAAGCAAACAGAAAATGTGTCACATAGCTTTCTTTCCTCAAAGGAAAGTTGCATGGTAAAGAACTGCATGGCAAATTGACAAGTCCTATCTACATCTTCAGACAACACCTTCGAAGTGTTTCTACTTTTCCTTGGCTATCACTTCACTGATAAAACACTAGCCTAAACAGCCTCCCCAGGCCGCACTGATGACAGGTCCCATGCTTTCTATTTGCTGGCACATTCAGTATTTGTGGGCTGATTATTTAATGTGCTTGTTGTAAATTGCATTGAGAATCAGGCTGGGATGCAGACCACATGGAAAAGTGGAGTATGAACATCTTAACAAACATCTACTTTTGTTTAGCACATTTGTCTTTAAGACTTGAGCAGATTATTTATAGTGAGTAACAGTAGGAGGACTGGGTAAATATAGGGCTTCTCCTACTGACATGTCACCCTATATTACCTAGTCATATTTAGGTAAAGTCAAGAGGGAACAAGGAGAGGATCTGCTGTGAGCTTAGCCAGTTAGTTTTGTATTATCAGAAAATACCAAAACCATCAGGAGTGAAGCAGGGGCCCAGGCATATCAGTGCTTGCACTGAGTAATGAAAACAGCTCTGAAATTGCTCTGTCAACAAACAAGGGCTTAATTTTATTTTCCTTCCTTTCCTCCTTCCTCGACCTGCCTTCTCCCCCAGAGTGCAAAGTTCACCTGTGAGTAAGGTGCTGCTATGCTACTGTGAGGGCCCAGGGAGAAGGGCAACATCCTGCAGGAGAGATGTGGAATCAAGGGTGCTCTAATCTAAACTTAGCCCATTCCATGTCTTGGCTGTTTCATTTTGCAAGTTTCTGCTTGCCTTTTCAGACTGTGTTGGATTATCACCTTGGAGTGGCAGTATGGGCAAAAAGAGACAAGGGCAAATGGGGAAGGCAGGGCCGCACACACACTTGTGTCTGATGTTTCCTTATAGACTACATTGGCCAGCAGGTACAGTGCCTCGCCAGCAGGCACTACTATTGCAGCAGAGCCTCCTGCTGCAGTTTTACTGCACAGAACATTGCACAGTCTTCCTCCTGCTGTATCCTCCAAGCTCCTCCTATTAAGCTAACAAAGATAAGTACATTTGTGCCTATGCTGAGGTTTTCAGCTGCATAATTGTGCCAGTGGTGATGTGTGATTTTTTTTATCCTCTCTGATGGTGCTTTGTAGTTCAATAGGCTGATGTATAGAGGCTCACTGGAAAAGCATCCTAGTGTGGGATTTCTCTGGAGACCTAGAGCGAATGCTTGGCTTTACCATCACCTTCTTTCATATATTCTTTTTGCCTGTTGCTTCTAAGCCCTCATCAGTCAATTTCAGGAAAGGAACAGGAAAAACAAACCAGCAATGTGTCACTGTTAGCAGGGTAATAGCAACTATGGAACTGTATGGCAGGACCTGAGGGATGAAGGTTGCCTGTGGCACCCAAGTGATAAAGCAATAACCAATTTTTCAAGCTCTGTTAGGTCTTTTGTACTGGGCACAAGTTATGTGACATGTAGCAAATGAAAGGAAGAAGTATTCACCTTGAATATTCTCTGTGTGGCATAAGCAGGCAAAAATAGCCTCTGCTCTACAGTTGCAGGGAGCAAGACAACTGAACACTCAGTCTGGCTTTCATAAGGAAGTCTCTTCACTACCCCACTTTGGAAGATCTTACCATACATGGCTGTGGGAAGTAGTCCTTCTCAACGACATCTTCTTAAGCTTCACAGATTTTCTGCAGAAAATCTCAACTGCACTCCGCAGTAGTAACTTTCTTTCCATCCTCATGCATGGAGAGAGTGGTCCGGGGAAATAAGCCATGACAGAGAAAGGCTCTTAAGGAATTTTGATATGTTAGCAGAAGTGGGAAGACAGGATACATGCTGCAGCATGACATGCATTCTGCAAGGATAAACTGAGATTCGCAGCTTTAATCTCTGCTTCTGTTAATATCTAGTTTCATTTTTTTTCAGATAGAACTTTCAGCTTTGAAGCAATTTGCATTTTTTAATATATATGTATATATACAAGCCAAAATCAAAAGCAAAGGTTTTTACAATGGCATTTTGTCTAAGGCTGATGCATAAGCTTCTACAGCTGCAAAATCTGAACTGGAAGAATATGTAAAATGCAGAGTTTTAAAACCAAAACTTCTCTGGGTGAGCAACAAACTTGCACTACTTGCCATTTTACCAGAAAATCTCCTTTTTTACCAGAAAAAGGTGTAATGTCCTCTCAATTGTATAATGCAGGCAATCTCATGCACTGGAACTCTGGACACTGAGCTATCACATACTGGTAGGTTCATAGGGTCATAGGATGGCTGAGGTTGGATGAAATCTCTGGAGGTCATCTGGGCAGCCCCCTGATCAAGCAATATTACCTAGAGCTAGTTGCCCAGAACCACGTCTAGCCAGTTTTTTAATCTCTCGCAGGATGGAGACTCCAAAATCAAATGAAGGTTAAATATTTTCCTGTTGGAATAAGATACCCAGGTCCACTGGAGGTACCAAAACATTTCTCTTCTAATGGCCTTAAAATAAATTTTGCACACTTGCAGGTCAAGTCATTACTGATACCGACTGCTAAGAATTTGCCCTTGGCGTACTCCAGTACACTTTATGGATCTTATTTTTGGCTCTCTAAGGAAAAAAGAAGCAGTAGGGGAAGAAAAAGAGGTCCTTTATAATGCAGGAAGCAAGTATATTCCGATATAAATTAATAGATGCAAAGAGTTCTTAAAGGGGTAACAGGACCACTTACAAAACACCTACCCATATAAATATTTGATTTTGAATATTAATATGCTTTAGCATCCAGGTAAACTGCTCAGGACTTTTCATATATTAAATATAATTTCTACTGCTAATATGTAAAATCTCTGTGGAGCCAACCTTGCTTAGAGTTTTAGAGAGTGACTAGAGGTATCAAAAAAATGATTTCCCAAAGGGTTCATAAAACCATTACTTAAATTTAGGGCTCAGTTCAATAAAGAATTATGCTGTGTTAAGGTTTCTATGGAGTTTAGTCATAAAAATTTCAGACTGTACTAAAAACTAATTAATTCTGTGGTTTTGGTATTCATTGAAGCCTCCTTTGCCTGTGCACAAAGAGCTAACATTATGCCCTCAAGGACATGCACGCCAAAAAGCTGGAAAAGGATATTCTGAGCTCAAAAGACTATAGCACAGTAGGTCTATTAAAAAAGGGAACCTTCTCAAATAGTTCAAAACATAATAGAGCTGCCTAAAGGCAGCTTTTACTTGCATTCTGGTCAATTACAGGGATTTATGCAGCTGTTTATTACAATGATTAAAATAAATACTTACCACATCAATCTGGGCTACGTATGGTACCTGTGTAGCATTTAGACATAAAATATGGCCAAAAATAAATCAGCAACTTTTCAGTACATACATTAAACTTTTGTTGTGCCTTCCCACACAAATATTTGATGTGTAAATAAGCAGTTATGAATATTTTCTGAGACTTTATAATGTCCACCCAGATCACCTGAGATTCTTGAAAGAGCTTGTTAAAATAAGAAAGCAGCTAAGAAACACCCAGCCAAAAAAAACCCCAAACCCAACCACCTGAGCTGAAGACAGTGAAGGCACCAAACCAGGAGGTATTTCTTTAATGCACTGATCCCATCTTTGCCACCGAAACCCAAGTCCTTCATTTGTTGCAGCACTTAGCAAGAAACATTTCTAACCTGTGCAGGCAGACCTTCATCTGAACCGATACTGACCCATGCATTTGTTTCATTCTGCCCACACTCCACTGCTTAGATGTAGCCCACAAATATTTTTGTTTAAATTGCAGCCTGGCTTCCCAATCCCTAAGAAAAATCTTTGAATGACAAGTAACTTGTCTATTGAACTGAATTCTTGTTTTAAAGAGATCCAGTTGAAGCAAATAATCAAACTGACTTGCAATGGCTGTTATGTTTTATCAGTTATGCAACACACACCATCAGTACCACTAAAGAGCTGAATGCAGTCTCTTAAATAATCCATGTGTTTGCTAATAATCCAATAATCCAGATTGCTTGCTTGAATCAGTTTGAGTTCCTTGAGATGTATTTTTTTTAAAAGTCAGGTTGGTGCTCTGCACAGATTTAAGAATTTAGTATTGCTTCAGAACCGTTACTAATTAGTCCCTACAGTGCTCTAAATGGTAGGTCAAAACATACAAATACTATAAACGTGACAAAATACACGGATACTGCCTCAGGCTGTTAAATTTTTCTCGCATAGCAGCAAAATGTGGCTTGTGAGGCATCTATCCACCCTTTTTGGCAAGAAGTTGCTTCTCTTATTTAGAAAGTTCACGAGACAGTGATGTAAAAAAAAAACAAAACCAAAAAAAAAAAATACAAAAAAACCCCAAAAAGAAACCCCCCCCAAACCCTTAGCTCTCTTTCATGAAACCAACTCTTATTTTCCCACCTATAGTTACGTGCCCAAATATTGGTTTATATATAACTTTCTTCCCTATGTGGAATTATTTGAAAGGAACTGGTTTAGAACTTAAAAAAAAAAGACCCATCATTTATAATTTGGCAGCCATTACATTTGCATTAGCAGTAAAAATATTGCAATAAATCTTCACCTCACAAAGATTTCTGCCTGTCAGGAAATCTGTATTAGCCTGGAGTAAGCATCACTTCACGTGTACTTTTTTTCTTAACCTGAAATTAAAAAAAAATCAGTTTTAACAATGATGTGAAGTAATCTAATAAGCTAGAAATTAGGAAGATGTGCAGAATGCACACAAGATTGTTCACCTAATACACTTCAGGGTAAGGCTTTAAACATCTGATTTATGGTGATTGGCTGTCTTGATCCAGGCAAACTGCATATCCAACCTTTCCACGCCAGATTTTCAAGACATTTGCTATTGCTGGCAGTAACAAGTGTGGTTGTAATTCATGGATCAGGAAAGCAACAGACTTGTCAGCTCCATAGTCTTCCAACCCATCAGCACAACCCCTGATCCCACTGGCCAGAAACCAAATGCCCTCAGTCTCCACAGAGCTCCCAACCCAACATGAAATTAGTGTTGATGTGTTGGGTTTTTTTAGTGACATCAAGAATTTATAGTGACACATATAAGAATATATTATATATTTATATAAATATATAAAATATTTATATAAAATATATAAATAAATACATACACAAAATAGGGCATTACTTTCCAGCGAGATGTTACATTGCACAGGCCACCTTTCCTTACCCAAATTTCACTGTTATACAAGTTTGCCATGAAGCTGAGTAAACAATTAAACTAAAAAAACACCCAAGCATTTTGCCAAAGTCTTCCTTACGTGAAAGCACCACACACCAGAACAAAACAAAATCTCTTCCAATTAAAAGGACATATAACATCACACCAGGCAGTTGGTTTAACTACTTAAACCAAATGGTTCTTATTCTGTGCTTGGCTAGAGGTAAATTATTTATACCAAAGTCAAATCAAGCCACAATTGTGTAGCATAAATGAAGCCACCAGGGTTTCAACACCCAGCTCTACAATTCCCCCATCTTGTCAGCATTGTTTTAAACAGGAGTTCCTAATGCAGAACACATGCTTTGGTAAAGTGTACCAAGACAACAGACAACACATACAGCTTTTCAAAAATAAATAAGCAACTAGAAAGTGTGGTACTGTAATGGCAATGTTTTGTCTACGAATATTCTGTATTAGCGTGAGAAGAAAACAGAGGAAATGTAGGCTCTGTTGCACAAACTGAAGCGAAGAATAGACAGAAGAATGCTTTAGTAAGAGCTTCAGTACAACTACTATCCTTTCCAGTGGCATAATTCAGTGATGGGTGCATTAGAAATACCAATAATATAACACATCTTTTTTTAATTAAAAAAATATTACCTTGGCATTTGTAGTTACTTCCAATAACAAAACTTAATCTCTTCTGGTAACACTTCCTTCACCCCACAAATTCATTTCTATATTTAGGGTAGAACAGTGTGTATGCATCTGGATCTATACATATTTGTAAATCATTCCATAACCTTACTTTCTCTTTGCATACAAAAGTATACATTAGAATTATTATGTAATATTTAGTATTCACATGTTACATTTAAATAAAGTTTATTAAAAAACAATTATATTAAATACGGACTAACAGAATATTCATAATATATCTTACAGAAAAAATAGCCATGTTTTTATTTTAGAAATACTTTTCTTCAAAAAAGTTCTTTGAGATTTTTATAAAACATTTTACCCGTGAAGGTAAGTTTCCTGTCAGATCTATAAAAAAAGCTTAACCTTTAAATCCCTGTGGATTTTTTGTTTTGTTTAATACCCTTGCAAGCTTATAATCTGTAAATTCTTTGAAATAAAAAACCAGTATCTTTCAGGATCAAACTGGTCACAGGTCGTTCTTTAAAAAGTCAGTGGAGACTCCCTGAATCCATTCTGAAGTGCCTTTTGTCTCACTCTGGGTATCAATAGTGCAGGTTTACATGAGGATTCAGAGCTCCCTACACATCCTATAGGAAGCTCAATGCATGGTGGTGGCAGGATGCAGCTGCAGCAATGTGCACAGAGCCTGCAACTCCCTATTTGCCACAGGAGGCAGAGCTCATGACTCCATGCACAATGCAGTCCACCGTGTTTGCCCAAGCCCCTCCAAGGTCTCTGCAAGGTCCAGCAGTCACACAGATGTCAGAAGAACTGGCACCCAGCCCTCATTTGCTTTCCAAGTTATAGCAGTGTACATCTCCTTTTCCCTTCCCATCGTATCCAGGAAGTGGCTGTCCATATTTATCCACGCACCAGCAGTAACCTCTTTTTCGGCCTTTGGATGGGCGACACTGAAACAGTATAGTAAGACCCAGTTAGCATTATTTTGTTTTCTCTGCTCTTAGTGTTATACAGCAAGGACTCCTGCTCATTTGATAGTTGCACTTCCACATCCTGGCCAGATATGATAGAATGAAACAAAACATTTATTACCACTACAAAGAATTACCATAAAAAGCTTACCTTGTGTGCCCATCAACCCTTTTGGGTCTAAATATTCTACAATAAAACTGTTCTGAAAACTAAAAACAGCCTTACAAACTACTATGCTATGTATTAGGCAGCATAGGCAGACAACTGGGACCTATCTTTGGAAAAGAAAGTTAACAGATTTGTTCTATGCTAAAGCACAGGTCTGGCAAGGACAGGCATTGTAGCAGTAAACACCCTTGGCCTGCATCTGATTGCTGGAGGAATTTCAATACTGCAGCTGACACTAACTCCTGTAACAGAGTTATTGTTTCAACAACTGTTAGTTATACTACAACTCTGCATATATATTTTCCTATAAAATAAGGATGCTTAGGCACGAGTCCACAACCTGATGTCAGTTTTGGAAGTTGCCTGGTGGAATTTGCAAGTAACAGACAAACCTGAAACTACCAGTAGACAGGCAAGGACACTGAACTTCACTGAGTGTTTATGAAGTCTAGTATGTACCAAGTAAGTAAGGCTCTTCTCAAGGAACAAAGGTGAAAACTGACTAAATGAGATACATACTGCAGGCTGCATTCAGCATGCAATCCTGGACGCAGTGTGTTTTCCACATGCAAGTACTCAAGGTTGGGTTTCACATGCTGCCCAAAGTTCCTGATCCTTTCCATATCTAGTTTAGCGCCTCAGGTGAAAGGGTGGTATGTCAGACAGAACTATGAATATGGGTTACTCCTGGGACAGCCTGCACCAACGTATAGGCTCCTGAGCCAAGTAATTTGTGGCAGCATGGAATCTTCACTAGGAACTTGTGAAAGAAAGATAAGCACATCATACACTGGATGCAATTTCCCAAGGGGTTTCCATTTTATTTATTTTATTTTAGAACAAATTGAGTAATATTAATCACTATAAACTGCACATTAATCTACTCTTCTGATATATTTCTGAGCAACAAGTCCAATGCCAAAATAAGATGCCTTCTCTTCTCTGAATTGGCAGTCCTTCTGCATTAGCCCTATGCAAACAGACAGCAGCAGACAACAGACAAGCCTAAAGTACGTATCAGTTTTATTTTAGGAAATGGTGAAGAAGTACAAACCCACTGAGACAACAGCAACATTAATAATTTTCTAAACTACACGGTTAGCTGCATTACAGTTCTAGTTACATGCGTGGCTGGTTCTCAGTACTAAATTTTATGTTTACTGTCTTACAAGCCCGACTAAGGACCGCATGTAGTTACCAGGATTTCAGTGAATGGCTGCTGTAAGTCCACACACGTCAACAGGAAACTTTCCTTCAATTTTGGTGGCAACTGGACTGGACTCTAGCTTAAGTGATATTAACAGTGACTCAAGTTCTGTGTGGTCAAAACTGAGGAATTCATAAACAACAGCCTTTGCACAATGTGAATCTCACAGAAAAGGAAACTGAAGCAGCAGTTCTCAAGTTGTTTTTCCCA
The DNA here is from genome assembly GCA_013389865.1 of Piaya cayana. Classification (NCBI taxonomy): domain Eukaryota; kingdom Metazoa; phylum Chordata; class Aves; order Cuculiformes; family Coccyzidae; genus Piaya; species Piaya cayana. Next base: position 46,296 of record WAAB01013890.1, read on the forward strand.
AGAGAGCAGGCACAAATGGAACCCAGACCAGAGCACAGGACTTCTGGCTGCCAGCTTGGTGCTCCAGCAACGAAGCTACACTTCTGCTAACAATAGTAACACAGCCTCTCCTTTTAGAAGTACTATATTAATTATGTTACACAACTCTTGCTGATTCATAGGCTTGCATCACTCTCAAAACAAATCATCAATTAAAGTTATCTCACGTTGTTGGAGGTTTTGATTGCTTTTTACAATTGCATAATCAATTTTCAAAATTAACTACAACATGAAGTTAGTCTGCAGGAAAACCTTCCCTGCTAATAATATATTTTTTTAATTTTTTCTAGACAACCTATTTTGAAAACAAAACCCTTAGATCAGTATACAGTTGACATGATGCACTGTGAGGAAACAAGTTACCTTTTCCAGTCTGTGATTTTGTACTGCCACTCAGCCATGCTGTATAACGGACTTCAGATTCAAAAGTAATGCTTTTATTGTGAAGCAGTTAGCTTACTCTCCCTACAGAAGTGTTGGACAGTTCATATGGAAATATACAAATATATAAATATCCACTCTTCTGAGTTTTGAACTCCACATACATTTCAAGGCTCTGCCTAGCTCTTCTATATGATTTCAGAAGTTAAAAAAGCAGGAAAACTGCCAAAGCAGTGGAGCCATTAATTACTTCTGATAGAAACACCAGCTGCCGGCTTTCATGGCACCTGCCCCTCTCGCTTCCACAAAGAAGTGCCGCAGAAGCATTTGTGGGGCATAGCAAAACATATGGTATCCTACTGAATTCCTGGTCAGCCCAGACATCTCCATGGAGCTACTAGTGTAGTCTCCCAGAACACACTGCAGACAGAATTGACATACAACTTGAGCCATTTTGGATCCCACCAAGCCCAGCTCTGTTTTCAGTGGAATGATGCCAGCTCACATTTAGATGATTATCTGGCTCGGGTACACAAATATGGAGCAGTAATTGTTAACTATTTATTGCTAATAAAATAATCCTAATTTCATCTAAACCTATCTTTACATGCTTGAGAAAGAAATGTATGTATACCAACCTATTCCATGCAAATATACTTATATACCACAGCTGACATTTGTCAAATTACATATGTGATTTACTAAGACAAAGAATTCTACTAGGTCTGATTTTAGAAAAGCCTATATATAAACTGAAGGTGTGAAATATTTTTCATGTTATACCCTGACAGATAATTGTATGTTCTTAAAATTGTTTCACATATGCAAATTATTCCTTTTGTTTTTTCCTGAAAAGTCAATTTCTAGATATCCACAAATGTCTTGAAAATGAACTGCTTTCAACTTGACTTCAAGAGCAGGTGATCAAGAAAGCAGAACACACTAGCATGCAAAGTGCTTCCTGAATGAATTTTAATTGTTTTCCAGGGCGATCATAATTTATCAGATTCCTACCGTCACACATACATCAACATTATCATCCAAAGCAGGTTTCCAGAAAGACGCATAGCTCACACTCATGTTTTGACAGATCTACTGTCCATTTCTTAACTTATAATTCTCAATTTTGTTGTGACAACAGAATATAACTGAATTACAGACTGAATGCTAATAAAGCAATGAAGGAAATTAATAAAATACCCTAGCTTTCTGTTAATGAGATTAGACACCTGCTCACAGTGCCTAAAATGTTAGATCTAAGTGTTGATGCTCCACAAGAAAGGCAAACACAACTGGAATATTGCCTTGCGGGCAGTGAATTCAGTCTGGACAAGACTCACTCACTTCTCAAAATTATGCTTTTTTTTCTAGGAGTTAATTCTACAAGGGCAACTTAAATACCTTGGTTTTGGTTTGTATTTCGTTCTTGTGACAAGCATCTGTAACCCTTACATGTGAAGGCCTGTTCTGAAGGTTGATTTGAGGTTCATTTGCAGAAGTACTTCAACTGCATTTCACACAGAATATTTACTCACATGGACTCCTTTTGTTGGCATCTGCTACAAGATCCCAAGGTGTCTCATAACACCATAGAATACTACTGGATCTGTGTAAACTGGCACACTACTAGACAAGGCTGGCCAGGTATGAAAGTGCCCCTTCATCCTCTATGTTTGCTGACCAGATGGGCTGTTACACATAGCACAGGAACCTGTTCCAAAGCAGTCAAAGTCTCCAGGCAGCAAAGACACTACACAGAAGGCAGAAGTACATCTTTGCTCTGTACCAACACCTTACTCTCATAAATCAACTTCTAGGAACGAAGAATATAGCTAAGTGTCCTATCCATATTCCCTATTTTTTTCTCTGTATTTCCTTTTTTCCTACCTCAGTGGCAGAACTATGATTGCACTTTAAAGCACAGTCAGTCATTAAAGCAAACCACTTTAATATGTACTTACTGTGGATCTGATTTGCTATATACACATGCCAGAGACTGCATGCAAACCACCAGCTTTTTACTGACAAAGCAAAAACCTCAGAGTCTGAAGACAGATGAAAGGAAACTCTACTGAACAAAGTAAATACCAGTCTGTGGTCTTCTTCAATACCTAGAGAAGTGCTACAGTATGCTTATGTGCCTTGAACTCAGTTAAATGATGTGCTGTTCTACAGCAGCTAAGAAAATGCTTTTATGCTACAGGCACAAAACACAGGTTAGCCTGACTCCACATGGCAGTCTGATCTATTTTCTGAAAAAATACAGACCAAGATGTGAGCATTGTTCTCTGCTATTTTACACATAACGGGCCATGAATTACATAGGCTTCTTAAAACTCCCGACAATGAAAAGAAACACTGTCCCTGCTTGGGAGTTGCCACCACCTGCTCAGGAAAAGCTGAGGATCACAGAAAAGCTCAGCAGCATGCACTGAAGGTCAAACAGCAGTCAATGCTGCGCTGATGACAGAAGGGAAGGATGGAAACCTCATCCCTATAGCAAATGCCCCATCTGGCACTGCCAGCTTAACACAGAGCCCTGGAGAATACCTGAAAGGGAAAGACTGGTTCTAAGAAAGCTGGAAGCCCAAAACTGGAAAGATATCATTCCTAAAATAAGGTTGTCTGGTCAGAGGTTGGTCTCTCGCTTCCAACCAATGAACGGCATTAGCTAGTAACACAATCAGCCATACCTTTCCTTACCGGAGGTAGAGATGCTGATGTGTAAACCCAAACGGAAGAGACAAGATGGTCCACAAACAAAATCTGTCCTCATAGAGGGTTTGGCTTGAAGAAAATCTTAAAGAAACTTTTGAATTCCAGAAACTTTGGAATTACACCAAGAAACACATTTATAGGCAGGTCACCAACTACTGGAATTAGATGGGATGTGTACACTAATCAAAGAACCTGGCATAACCTGCATTTCTCCAAGTTTATGAATGAGCTTCAAGGGCAGCACTGGATGGGGAATGCTGCCTTAGCTCAACCAGACACAACTAAAACACAAATACCTGCAGTTTAGGTTTGCATTTGTCAAGAAAGTTGACAACACCTGAACCAAAGGGCTGAGAAACCATCCTTGCTGCAGAGTAATTGCTACATGTATCACTTTCATGATAACATGACCTGGGTTTTGGAAGCAATTTGTGTAGCCCCTAAAGGACAGATATATCTCTTTCTCAAGCTGCTTTTTGTAATATGATCCAGTGAAGTTCCAGGAACTCTCAAGCAGCTATTTACAATTCAAAGCATTGATCTATTGCAGTCATATGGCGACTACAACATTTAGCTCTGTGGGTTACAACAGAGGCACTGCTTTTTCTAAACCAAAGGCCATTAGTATCTAGGAAAACAGCCAATCCATGTGTGATTAGGTATGAAGTTTCTCAAATCAACCTGTTGTCATGACCAACAGAAAATAAAAACAATGTCCCCACTTGACAAGATTTAGTACTATCAGATCAGCTCCTAAAACCAGAAATTACCTAGTTCCTCTGTAAAATGGTACATAATGCACCTTGCTGGCAAGATCCTTCAGCAAAGAGGTAGAAAAAGTAAAGCGCATTAATCAAGATCAAGATTCTGTACTTACTTGCTTTTTCTTGTAGAACCCCTTCTTGTCACAATTTGGAATATGAAACACCCTGGGACTCAAGACATTCAGGATCTTTAGGTGGTTTAATGTATCTTCCATTTCTCTACGACAGGGACCCTGTTAATGAGCATGTTTCACAAAACACAGATGAAACTTCATTCCCAGCTCCTATCTTTCACATAGGAGTTAAATTTGTAAAGTGCAAGATGCACAAACCCCAGAAAACCCATAAAACAAAAGGAATGGATGGATATATCAAAGCCAGATAATTTACATATAAAATCTGACTTTCTGCTTTATTCAGGATAATTCTAAACACTGAAGACCCTACCCTACGCTGAAGCATAGACTGGCATTTCCAGTTTAAATCACAGCCACATGTATCTACAGCAAGGCTTAATCAGTATGCAAATCAATCTTATATAACATAACTTAAGTTTGGAAAAGCTAGCCTTGCACCAAGTGGGAAAAGAAGGTAGGCAACTGGAAATACACCACTTGGAAGATCTTCCCTAATGCCATTTGATTTCTGTCATTCTGCTGCATTTGAAAGCTTAAATTAAATAGATTTAATTGAAAACAAGTAAAAAAATTCAAAACTTTGGACAGGTACTTGCAATTCTCATTGGACAAAATGGATGCAGCCATGCAAAGGAATGGTTGCACACAATATTCTCATGTACCTCACTTTCCCCATCTGCAAAAGGCTGACAACAGAGAAAGGATTATCTCTAGGACAATGAGCCAAAAAGAACTTCCAGAAGCACTTTTAAGAGTGTGTCTCAAACACCACGTAATTATACAGCCCTTCAGGATAGGGAGTAAAGCATTATGAACCCCACTTTTCAGTCAGAAAACCAGAAGCAGAGAAGCTCACATTTTGCTAGAGGTCAAGAATGCAGTTAGTGTCAGCAGGGGGATGAGGATTCAAAAGTTTCAGCCTGCAAATGCTGCGCTTAGCTACACTCCTGTCTGAGTGCACTACTAATGCAGTCCATCAGCCTGCTTCTTCAGCAGAGACCCCCAAAAATTCCTTTGTGGGGGTTTAAACTGTTTAAGTTGCTGTATCAACATAAAGACTCAATTAGTGCTATTTTTAATTAGCAAAGTTATGACATATATACTTTCAAGCAGTGATATTAATAATTTGATCACGTAAAGTGCCTTCCATGTGAGCATCTGAAAGCATACAGGCTCCACAGTTCTACCGGAGTTTAAAATTGATTTTTTTTTGTTAGCAAAGCTGCACCTCTGCTACTGGGGTCCAACTACCATGTAAGTGAAATTTTCATTCTAGTTAAGACCAGGACCTTATTTCCTCAGAGGTACTGAAGTTCATTCTTTTACCTTAGGCAGTTTACTTCATGGTTTTGGGAGGATACACTGGAAGATAGATACTGAAGTGTTTTTACTAGCTGTCTGGACAATAGTGACAAACTAAACATGTACCTTTACCACCCTTGCCTGTTAACTTGGAGATCATTCTCTCTTCAGACACAACTTTCCACCTCATACACTTTTCAAAACCTTCTTTTGCAGATGGGAAGCCATGTGTGGTTTTACCACAACTGTTGTGATGAAGTGCCAAAGTACATCCAGACATATTTTTTAGGTCATCTGGAACAGGCACAAAGACAACCACTGGGTTATCAGCCAGGATGTCCAGGAAGAGGAATTACTCTGCCCTCAGATTCATGACACTCCAGCTGCCCTGCAAATCCACTGGGCACGGTCTATAGGAAGCAATGGCAGCTCATGCGCCTGCAAGCCTATGCGTTTAGGCACTGGCACAAAATGATGACTGTAAATGGAGGTAGTACATCATATGAACAATGACCAAGCAGTCAAGATCCTAATCATCAACCCCCTTGATCTGCATCATGGAGTGTGAACACAAGTGCCCCTACACTGAATGCAAACCACGTCTTTTTGCCATTATTGCAAGCCTTTAATGCTATTTGCAATCAAATTTATAGATGACACTATTAAACTTGTTCCAAGTCCACTCACACATGTGTGACAATTACAGGGGGAACAAAACTTTTGATCTCTTAAAGTATGTGAAAATCACACTTCTATCAGTGTAAACATCACTGCATTAGACCTAAACGTTTTCTGAATGAGATCTGCTGATTGTCTGCATTTGCACATCCAATAGTTTTACCTGTTAAATAGCCGGAATTCCCTAAATGGCTACAACCACTTCCATAATTTAGTTATTTAGTGTATTTATTTATCTTGTCATATGCACAACATGCATACACATATGCATACACATACACATGCACACACTCACATGCTGGGAAATGCCTTCCCATTTACAAAAGTACTTACGTATTCAGTCTCTTGTTTGGATTCAGAAGAGAAATTCAGTGTGTCTGTACTCTGTGAATCATATTCCACTTTATAGCGTTGCGTATTTTTGGCTTGCACTTTCCTAATGATATCTATTTTGATGTGCGGTGGATGTGATTTGGAATCTGGCACTCTGTGAGAGTTTGGGATGGCCTGAGTTTCCATACTGTCAGTGTTCTGGTCGTCTTCTTCTGAATCACTGAAATTTCCTTTGAGAAGAACAAATACAATGAAGAAAACAATGTTAATCAACTGCCAGATGTGTCTGGAAGGATAAAGAGCCCCTAGATTAGTCTATGTGCTTAACTTTCTTTTACAAAACAGCAGATATAAAAAAAGCCGAGCAACAGAGCATCCTGCACACATCAGCACCTTTGTTGCCAAGCAATTACTTTTGTAAGTGAAGCATGCCCTTGCTCCCGGCAGCCTCGCAAGGACCCCCGCTGCAACGCCCACGCTGGCTGCCCAGTACCTCAAACTGAGGTTCCTTCCCTTGGCTGTAAGCCATCCTCCCACCCCTCGCAGTTCACCCCGCTGGCACGAGGGGGCAGCGCTGCGCCGCCCGCAGCAGCCCCACGGGGCGGAGCTGCCCCTCTGCGGCTGCTGTCCCGCGGCCTAAACAGGGCAGCGAAACACCGCTGCCTTGGGGAGCTGTGGTGTGGCTTTCTGCTTCCCCAGAAAAAAAATTTTGGGGTGTTTTTTTAAAGAGAAGGCGTTAATACAGTAAATTCTACCACATAGTTTCACAGGTCTAGTTAGGTGTTTTTAACACTTTTGTTTAACTTTATTCAACACATAAAACGGGAAAGACAAAATACCACATTTTTACTCCTCCGCTATTAAAATCAGAAACTAGGTATGCAAAATACATTTTAAAGGTAAAGGAAAAAAGAATTACATTCATTCTGTAATGGTGTCAAAGGACAAATGTTTGCTTTCATGACGAGCTCCAAAAATACTACTTCCTCTTTAAACTACCACCCACAAAACCACAACAGAACATTTTTCCAAAATATGGTATGTCCCATGTTCTACCTCCTGTACCTTCTGAGGTATTTGTCACACTATGTTTCGCCCTCTTAGGAGACTCCTGCAGAGTAACCGAAACTGGCTGCAGTTTTATTTTTCAAATTTGGATATTCCCACCAGCTAAATTGCTAAATCCCACTAGTTCTTGCCTTGGCTGCTGGCCACTTGGGTTTTTTAAAGGAAATTATAGTGTGAGTGCGCATCACTGATGTGCAAGGAACATCCTGGAAATCCATATTAAAATTGTACTTGATGGCTCAACAAAAAAAAAAACCACAAAAGCCAAGAAATTCAGTGTTAAAGCTGACAGCCCATGTTCCCATAGCCCATTGACTAAGTATTTCAACACAGGCAGTATAGTGGCACTGCCAATAAACAAGAAGGTAGGAGAAGGAATCTGAGTTAACATCTTGATACCAGTGGTTTTACTGTAGCCACTGCTGGCAATGGACATAATTGACCAAGAAAATCCAACTCCCAGTGCAAACGGATTAAGGAAGTTCAAGTCTTAAACCCACAAAAGCCAGGAAATGTAGACTTAACTCAGACTCTGAGTGGTATTTGAACGTATTATTGGTGGTTTAATGTCCTGTTTTTCAGCAGTGGTAAACTTATTTTTCCACATCCTCTATGAAGTTTGCAAGAAATAACACAATAAAATACTATAAACCCTAATCTCCTAAACATGAATACTATGCCTACTAGGTTTTCTGTAATCACTCCAATTCATTAGTTTGCTTCCTCTACTAAAATTAAGTAGAAAATATTCTTTAAGTGCATTAAATAATTACCAGGCTGGACATTAGATAAGGCAATCACCTTTCAACAGCATTTGTTACAATTCAGTTTGGGATGGTTGTAATGCCACATCTTAAACTGTAAGACATATTTGATTAACCCTGTTTCACAAAACCTGGTCCCATGTTAGCTTTACAACCTTGCAACAGAAAAACTGCTGAGAGTTACTTTCTCTCTTAAAGAAGAGATTATAAGCATTGCATATGCACAGTACTACTTAACACTTTAGTGCCCCCAAAAAAGTAAATTGTAAAGAAAGTCAGTGGCCTACTACAGTTTCTGTGAAGAAGCTACTGTAATAGACTCCACCCCATGCCAATTTACAGCAATTTCAGTAAAACAGAAATGACCAGAAATGTAGCACTTGATGCAAGACCTAGTTGTGTGTAAGGGAGATGATGTGATCATATTTGGGGAGGGTGTGTATCAGGGAGCATTGTGTCACTTTTTGAGCTGAAAGTGGAACTGTCCCCATGAGGAGGCAAGCACTACATCTCACACAGGTTATTCACACTTATTCCATCTTGCACCCGAATATTGCAACCTTCACTCCTGGAATATGAACTGCAAGGGTCCTACTTCACACTTTTTAAGGAATCAAAGTTCCTCCTGACTGCAAAATCAAGAATGCAGAAACAGGAACTCAGCATTTCAAGTATTGGGGCTGAAAACGGAAAGATTTTCACAACAGTGGTCTCCATCTTCTTTCTCCTTCTCTAACAGTTACTGCTAAAATCACTGCTCTCCATTAAACAGCCCCAATTCTCAAGTACTGAGCAGACTCCCCTTGTTTCCAATTCATGTAAAGGATGGACATGCAGGGCTAAGTTCATGTGATGAAGGAAGCTGCTCAATGTTTCAATGTGATTTAAAACTTCAGTTAGTACCCGTGAACACCCACCCAAATTTCTGCAGCTTGGGAGGAACACATAAGTATACCAAGACGTCTCCTACTATCATAGAAGCCAGTTAACTGCAGCACTGGTGCAACTCTCTCATCTACGGAGAGACCAGCCAGAGTCCCTGCAACCTAGCACAAAAGATCCTGGTTTTTTAAAAATGCAAACAGTGGAAAGCTTTTTGACACAGTTTTCTACTAAATAAATGTTAACATACTTGCTGTTGGTTAGTGAACAGTTTAATGAAATGTTTGCACAGAGGGACTGTGCTTTCTTGATCTGAATCCCAAATTTCCCAATGTTATGTTTCCAAATGTGTAGACTAACATAACTTTTTTTCCAACCATCCCTTCCTCTTCAAACAAAACTTGCTCTGTGAACACGGGAAAGCTTTGTTTGACAAAAGATTTACTTGCAGTGCAGGCAAAACCACCCAGCATCTTCTTAAAGCCTGCACTGCAAATTCTTTGTTCTGAAAAACAACCTTCAAGGGCCAAGAGAACATTTAAATCCTTTTTCCTTCCCCCCACCCCCCGTGCTTAGCATTCCCCTGACTTAGCCACGCTGCATCACAGGAATTAGCCAGAGCTCTCCAGTTTTCTTGCATCCTCTTTCCAGGAACACAAGGAGGAATGCAAGAATTTCACCCTCTCTCCATTCAATCTCTGCAGCCTGGCAGCCCCTCGCAACATGCAAGCCCACCCCACCCACCCACATCCCATTTAGGAAAAA
>WAAB01013891.1:0-10017 GCA_013389865.1 Piaya cayana
GTTTATAGCCATTGCCCCTAGTTTAATAATTCATTTTTTAAAAATCATGCTTTTAGCACAACATTTCTTCTTGTTTTGAAAATCAGAAAAAAATAAGAAGCTCTGTGCAGAGAGCTGAAATCTCAGCAGGCTTTCATTATACGTTTCATCCTACACAGAGTGCAGGAGTGAGGGAGAACAGATGACATTGCGACAAGAGGAGGGATGAACCCAGATTTTCCATTTTGTGTGAAATTCCATGATTGTCGTGATTCTTTTCATTGTGAACATCCCTGTAATCAGAAAGGCGCCTTGGGCAGACTGATCTAGTGGGGTGTTCCTGCCCATGGCAGGGGAGGTGTAACTAGATGGTCTTTAAGCTCCCTTCCAACACAAACAATTCTATATAAAATGAAATTCCTAATACTACTTCGATTTTCTTCAAGAGCATTGTTGTCAGTTATCAATTTTTCCTGTTAATGATTGTGGAACTACTTTATGGCATTATTGAAATCTTCATTTGAGACTTGATTCTCTATAAAATTCTTCATTCTCAGATTTGTAATTGAAGGTCTGAACATGGGAAATCACTTCGCTGTGTTCTTCACCTCTCTTCTGAAGTCCCATTGACAGTAGTGGGATTTAAACATGTGCTCTGCTAAACCAGGACCATCAATAATTAAAGAATAGAGAAGTCGTTATTAAATTGGAAAATTAGAGAGAGATCAAAAATTGATTTGAGCTATGATTTATAGAAATTATTAAGAACCTGAAGGTTTTGCCGTATGGATATTATGTGCCTGAAGCACCAGTAATGTTTAGCTTTGCTATAAAACACAGGTAACAATATGAGACCAACTTAACAGCCACTTACGTGTTTCTGCTATTTTATTAAGTCTCTAAATTAAAAAAAGCACCCTTCTGCGAAGCCCTCTGGCACTTTAGGTTTTGCAGGAAATGGGAGAGAGATTTACAATTTTTATATTGATCTAGTGGAACGTTATAGTATTTTTGATCTTGGATGAGGTCACTGTTGTTTCTGCTGCTTTGGCTGTACAACTCTGACATCTAGCTGGGAGAAGTTAGGCTTTACTTTTGTGTGATTTGTGCTGGAGATTGGAGGGGGAAGCACTAAACGTGGCCTAGATCCTTCCTGGATTGTTGCAGTGATTCGTAGAATCATAGAATCATGGAACAGTTTGGGTTGGAAGGGACATTAAAGCCCATCCAGTCCCACCCCTGCCATGGGCAGGGACACCTCCCACTAGATCAGGGGCTCCAAGCCCCAAACAACCTGGCCTTGAACCCCTCCAGGGATGGGGCAACCACCCCTGCTCTGGGCAACCTGGGCCAGGGCCTCCCCATCCTCACAGCAAAACATTTCTTTCTAAGATCTCATCTCAGTCTCCCCTCTTTCAGCTTCAAACCATTCCTCCTCTTCCTATCCCTGCACTCCCTGGTCAAGAGCCTTTCCATGGAAGCTAACCACACACCTTGTGTGTACGACTATCTTTAGTTTTGCTTCAAAATCTGTTACTCAGGCTCAAAATCTGCAAAAATCTTTACTTATTGCCACTTGCAGAACAACATAAAGCATATATACATTTTGAGTTTGGTTATGGCAGACCTCAAACTCATAGAATCATAGAATAGTTAGGGCTGGAAGGGATCTTAAAGATCATCTAGTTCCAACCCCACTGCCATGGGCAGGGACATCCCATTAGATCAGGTTACCCAAGGCCCATCCATCCTGACCTTAAAAACCTCCAGGGATGGGGCAGCCACAGATTCCCTGGACACCCTGTTCCAGTGTCTCACCACTCTCATGGTGAAGAAATTCTTCCTAATGTCTAACTAAATTTNTTTGATCATTCTTGTAGCCTCCTCTGGACCCGTTCCAACGGCCTCATCTCCTTCTTATGTTGGGGATTCCAAAACTGGACACAGGACTCCAGATGAAGTCTCACGAGAGAGGAATAGAGGGGTAGGACTATAATAACATAATAGAGGGGAATAACTTCCCACTGGATGGGAATCTGCATTATTGCTGTGGAGGCTGAGTTCTGGACTGACACATCACGTGCTCACAATCATTCTGAGTTCCCACCAGCATCCTGCGATCCTGTTGCACGAGAGCCCGTGATGCCGGGCTGCGATTCCCGGCGTTGGGCAGGCTTCCTCAGGAATGGCGAGAGCGGCGCTGGCCTCCCGGCGTGTGCACCACCCCTCTCATGGAGGCTGCTGCCTCTTCCGCAGGGATAGCTCGGCTGGTTGCTTAGCAGCTGCCGAACTGCTGCAGTTTTAAGGTACGGGAGCGGTGGTTCGGGGTTACCTTTGTGCACCACGCTCGGCTCCCTGCCGGCTCCACTAGGAGTTGTGCCGTGTGGGGAGAACCTCCCGGAGGAGCCGGTGGGGCAAGAGGCACCGCAGCTGTTGCAAGGTAAGCTGGCCCTGCTCGTTAATCAACTTCCTTGCTGTAGCTGCTAGGAGCTTTGTCACTGGGATGCTGGGGTGGGTTTCAGCAGCAGCAAGGAGAAGGCTGCCCGTGCAGTCCGTGCTCTCGTAAACTGCTCTGCACTCCTAGGGGTTTGCTGACCACCCCTCTCTTGCTCTCAGCCATTCCTCTCTTGTGCATTTAAATCTTAATTCCTGATAAGAAGAGGCTGCAAGTGTACAATCTGACGTTTAAAACTGAAATAGCATGGAATTGCAGATGGAATTGCAGATGGAATTGCAATCGTTAGCAAACAGGTTTATTCTCTGTGTGGACAGGCTGTACTGAAATGTCCTGCTCGGTGCAGCGGGCAGGAGCAAACCCAGGCTTGCAGCGGTCTCTCAGGCGGTTGTTTCTTGCATTGGTGACTAAACCTCCCTCAGCTGAAGGTCACGCTGGTAACTTAGCGAGGGAGCAAGAGCTGCTTAATTGCAAAAGATGGAGACGTTGGCAAGGCTGTCAGCTTTTCGAAGATTAATTATCATGGACTTGCACTCCTGGGTTTGTTTTCCTCCTTTAGGCAAGCAGTACAGCGGCAGAACTGGTGGAAATCACTAAACATTTGTGTCCTGTGCAGGTACCGTCTCCGTAAGATGGTGAAACATGGGTGATTTCTTGTGCTGGGAGAGCACAGTGCTTGATCTCGAGTTGTCTTGAATAAATCAGACAGAAAGGAGCTAATGTGCTGGATTGTGGGCTTTACATTCATGGTTCCTTGAGGGCTTTGACTTTTAATAGAAAAGTGATGCTTATAGATTTCCTGATAAATAAATGAATATAGTAGATTTGTGCTGGGAACGGCTAAGTAGGCCAAGGTTTTTTGCAGCTCAAGTGAAGAGAGCGCTGGGTCAGGAACTCCAGCTGGTGTAGTTCTGGAGATCTGGGACCGTGCTTCACGGCTCCTTCTCTCACAGAAACTGCAACGGTGCCGTGTCCTCTCTTCCACCGTGTGTTTCTCTGCGGTCTGTGGTGGGTGTCAGGCATCCTTTTGTCAGTTTTAATCCTTGACCCTGCCTTTGAGTGGCCCTGGAACCTGGAGCGATTGAATTCCTCCCTCTGACATCTTCTGAGCCCTGGCAGTGCTGGCATCACGTTCCTCTGGCCACTCCTGGGATTGTCCTGGGCTGGCATCTGTTGCATGTGTGATTGTTTTCCTTCTCCCTTCCCTCAGGAGACACCTGCATGTGGAGCCTGAAGCACAATGTGTAATGATTATAGAGGGTTTTTTAGTTTTAAATACAACCACACTCTTGGTTTTAGGAAGGGAAGACTCAAGGAACGCTTTGCACTGGAGAGGTGGGGAGGCTTCGTGGAGGTCCATGGGTGCTGAGTCAGTGCTCGTGCCTGCAGAACAGGAATAATCTCATTTTAGGGGCTGCACAGAGGCTTGAGAGGATTAATGGCTGCTTATAAAGTGCTTTGACCTGTAAACTGCTGCATTATTACAACATTTTTTATTGATCATAACAGGCCATGAAGCGTTTAGAAGCAGTCATTAGGTATTAAAAGCTTCACAAAGCGAATTACGCTGCGCTGCCACGGTCCCTTCCTTGTCCCCTGAAGCTGTGTGTATCCTGTCAATATTTTAATTGGGGAAATGATACGCGCTCAGGAGTAAATCTCCAGCTAGTGTTATTCATCATGGATTGTGTTTTTAATTCTGCTGAAGACTTGCCTGAGGCATCTAACAGAGATTTTGCAAGCACCAGTTCTGCCTTCAGATCCCTGACTGGATGTTCTTCTATCGGTGTAGAATCTCATTTCATGCTGTTTATACAACTGTTTTGTAATTTACATTTGTGCAAAGACACCTTGGGTCTGAAACTGCTACCAAACCCTTGTGAGACAGGTTGAAATTAAAAGCTTTGGATAGACCTTGTTGTGCTGGGCCGCATCCAAACCTGCTGTTACGTCACTAAAATGGGAGCTCTAACAGCTGGATTGAACGTGAACGGCTGCCGATGAATTAAAACATGGAAATATTGCCAAGGCACCTTCATTGCTTTCAAATGTTTTGAGAAGAAGGATGGCCACATCTGCTTGTTATTCCCGCACCAATGTTCATTTTCCTCACTCGACTCGAATGGGTGAGGAGCTCCTAAAAGTGTGATTCTTGTTTCTGTTCGTACAGGGGAGGAGCTGGATCGTGAAGCGGAGCTATGAAGATTTCAGGGTCCTTGATAAGCATCTTCACCTGTGTATCTATGACCGGCGCTTCTCCCAGCTCTCCGAGCTGCCCCGCTCTGATGCTCTGAAGGACAGCCCGGAGGTAAATTGTTGACTCTCTAAACATTTACAGTCACCTCAAGGGGTTGGAAGATGTTTTCAAGTATGTACAAAATAGTTTTACTGTGGCCTGGGTTAGAACTGGGAGTTGATCAGTTGTAGCAAGATCGGTGTGTGAGTTTTACCCCTAATTTCAATGACCTAAAGGAAAATAAATGCCCCGTGAATTCAGATGAATTAATGTGCTGCTGAACGTGATATTCTGAGTGTCGGGAAAGAAGCTGCCCCGTTAGCACCTTAGATAAGAATTTTATGTCTTTGGAAACTTTGTCAATCGTGTGGATATTTCCTGGCTTACTGTGAGCAACTTAACATTCCTAAGAAATCGGGCTGTTCCGGAGCTGCAGCACAGCAAGGGTAATATCAATTGGAATGCTAGGCTTATATTTATAAACTGAAAGTTACTGAAGCTGGTTTTTAAGACCATTTTGGTATTGTATTGTTTATTTTTTTTAAAAAAAAGCTTAAGGAGTGGGGTTTTTTCTAACTGAATTAGAGATATTTTCCATTTCTTGACTCAATTTCACCTGCAATATGGAGAGCTGGAATTCCTTTGCCTTCTTGGCTGCTGATAATTTGGAGATTTATTCATGTCCAGAGTTAATCTTCTGGGAGGCAGCAGGTGCATCGTTTTGGAGGATAGGGAGAGGGAGGCAGTGTAATGTGCAGCCACAGAGGTTATTTGAGCCAGCAGAGCATAACAAAACCATTCAGCCTCAGTCTGTCTGCAGGAAGAGTGTGGATCGTGGTGCTGGGCAGTGTCTGTTGCTGTGTTTCCCAGGACATGCATCTCCGGGATGTGGTTGTGCGTTTGCCCCCTGCCATCACAAGTATGGAAAGTCTTGTCACGAGAGGTGGAGCTGGAAAGGGAAATGAGAAAACTGAGTCCATTCCAAGCATTCAGAGCAGCATCCAGCTAGGATCTATAAATCAGAATCCACATTCTTTCAGTGCTGAGCAGGCGAGGATTGATTGCTTTGGAACAGCACACAGCGACTGGAATCAGTACCCCGCTGGAGTCTACGGGGCTTTTGCTGTTGAATATAGGGAGTTGATAATGTGGGACCGTTGCTCATCAGATTCGTTGCTTATCTGATTCATTTGTTGCTTCGGTTTAACACAGGCTATTTCTGAAGAGGATTTAAAGTTTCTAATATCTTAAATTTGGCAGAAGCAGCAATATTCCGGATAATGAATTCCTGTTTTTTTTAAAAAAAAGAACATTTTAAGCATCCTGATCTCTTAAAACTTTATTTGTACAATTGATTTAATACGTACTCTATAGCATGAGCCTGAAAATCTGTACTGGATCTGTAAGCATAGACGGTGTGAAGCTCCCGGAGAGCTCTGCTGCTCTCTGAAATGTAATTCTGCAGCTGTGTGGCATCTCATGCTGTATTTTTGATGTTGAATTGACCACATTTGAGCAGGTGTTTGAGGAAAACAATGTTTTAAACAGTGCTACAGTCTCTGAGCTACAATACTGCTTTATAGTGCTGCCACTGAGAAGCTTTGGAGAGACCTCAGTAGCTGCTCTTCAGTAAAAGCAAGTGTACTGTTAGAGAAGGGACATCGCTATGTGTTTAAAAATCCTCTCGACTCTTTGAAATATTACTCTTGCCAAGGGGTCAGTTGGAGTTGCAACATTCTTAGGGGTTTTCAAGTGAGGGGAAACAGCAGCAGCGTTTTGTTTTGCTAAATGGTTCTCAGATGCGTGCGAAGGCTCCAGGGAGACCTTAGAGAAGCCTTCCGGTACTGAAAGGGGCTATGGAAAAGCTGGGGAGGGGCTCTGGATCAGGGAGTGCAGGGATAGGATGAGGGGAAATGGTTTGAAGCTGAAAGAGGGAGATTGAAATTGAATTTTGGGGAGGCCCTGGGGCAGGTTGCCCAGAGCAGTGGTGGCTGCCCCATCCCTGGAGGGGTTCAAGGCCAGCTTGGATGGGGCTGGGAGCCCCTGATCCAGTGGGAGGTGTCCCTGCCCATGGCAGAGGTGAGACTGGATGGACTTTGAGGTCCCTTCCAACCCAAACCTTTCCATGACTCCATGAATACAAGTGATTTGTACATGAAGTTCATGATGAGAGGAAGGCATTAGATTTAGGGGATCTTGACAAGGGAAATTATGAAAATCTACCTATCTTATAACATTATTGCTTTCATGGGGAGCTGCTTCTCTGCACATTTTTGGTGTAAGCATTGTAACACTGTGTTGTTCATTGTCCTTCTTAAAATGACAATTTTCCTTGCCAAAGGGAATTTATTTCTCTAACTCTTGCCTGTGGCAATGGATAATTTATGGTCTGTCCAGGTCTGAAGAAGTCTCTCCAAACAATGGTGCATTAAGAGAAAAACTGGATGACTGCTTCTTTGTGTTCCAGCTTGTCACCCAGATGCTGATGGCTTACCTGGCCCGGCTCTCGGCCATCGCAGGCAACAAGATAAACTGTGGGCCGGCTCTCACATGGATGGAGGTACAGTATGAAGTTTAGATTACTCTTTTTTCCTGACGTTAGCAGTGGAGCAAGCCACAAATGTGCTCTCCTACCATTCACAAAGAGGTTTAATCCTGCACTTAGTGGTATCACTGACATGCTGTCCCTAAAGCTTTATTCCCCTGTGACTGGGGTACAGGTGGCCACACATGTGTAGTGCAGAGTCAGATCCAGTGTTAAGAATATAGGAATATAGGTGCTGTTTTCCCCTTTTGCTTGGATTTTGTCACCCAAAGCCGTATCATTGTGCTGGTGTCCACGAATAAAAGGAGGTGGCAGTTCCAGTGAAGCAGCCACTGGGGTGATGGATCACCTGGGACAGTCCAGTTAGGGGCTGGAGGTTCCCAGTAACAGGTAGCAGAAAGCACACACATCCTTACACTCCCCTTTGCAGGGCGACATTGAAGCATGGTGATTTTCTAACCCTATTGGAGCTCTCGCAGTTACAGTGTTTGCCTGCCCTCTTTATTTTTCTTTATTTTCCCTTGCGGTAGCCACAGAAACAATGAACATTATCTGCTCCTGTTGGCCGTCGCTGTCAGTTAAAAGGCACAACAGAGCCTGCCTTGTGCTTGCAGCGGCACTGTTTGTGCGCTGTGGATGCAGCTGCAGCTTTGGTTTCTCTCTTAATGGTCTTAAACAATAGACTTATTGGGTGCGAGGGCAGGAAAGAATGGGGCCAAGTGCTGGAGGCCACCTGCCCGTGTCAGCAAAGCTGGGGCTGGGGGGTCTGGGGGGGTCTGAGGAGAGGTGTGTGTGTCGTTCCGCTGCCTGATGAGCCTGCTGCACGCCAGGAATAGAAGCAGCTATTATTAGACTGTCGCAGTTCATTTTTAAATGGTTGTGATAAGGATCGAGTGCGTCTTCCTGCAATTTTCCCCGCTGATATCCTCATCACCCTGAAATCCTTTAAGAGGAGAAAAAATGTCGGAGACCTGCTCAGCATGAGGGGAGGAAGGAAATTATAGAGAAAAATGAAACTAGAGCTCACAGCAACACGGCAGACCCGGAGATTACAGCAAACCGACCGAGCATGGAATACAGAATAACCTTTTTGATTAACTGAGACTCTTAAAGATTTTACATAGGCGGAAAAATGTAGAAATTTTGAAAGTCAGCTGAATTGCAGCAGGGGGTGGGAGCTCTGTTTTCTTAAAAAAAGAAGTAAAAGAGTGGGAGAAATTTTAAAACTGCACTAGTTTTCAGTTTGACAGCAATTGCTCCTTATCTCAGTGCCTTTATCTTGAGCATTAATTCCACCTGGTAGGAAATTATTGTCCCTATTGCCGTTCTAAGCACTTCAGGAGAAGCAGAGGGATATGGTGTTGAAGGGAGGTGCAACCATTCAGCGTCACGTTGCTGTTTGTACACAAAGCTGGGGAAATGCAGCCTTTTCCCATGAGTTGGTGGGGACGTACGACCTTCTGAAATTCTCTTTGGGTTGTTCTTCCCCTTCCTCTGTGTGTGTGCTGTGCCCTGCACTGTCTCGCTGTGCTGCTCTCCTCGGGTGCCCCGAGCTGTGCTGTCTCTGTGAATCAGCTTGAAGTCTCTGCTGTGTGCGAGTGCCGATGTGAAGCCTCCTTGCTGTCCTCAGCTGCCTCACAGTCTCCTCCACTCTTTATTTCAGATCGATAACAAGGGGAATCACCTACTAGTCCATGAGGAGTCGTCCATTAACGTTCCGGCTATTGCTGCTGCCCATGTTATTAAGAGATACATTGCTCAAGCAGCAGACGAACTGTCCTTCGAGGTAAATAACAGAACGAGCTTCCATTCTTTGTGCTCGTGTACAGAAGAGCGTAACGTGTGTGTGTGTGTGTGTGTGCATCAGGAACGTAGTCAGACACGCTCAGAACATTTTGTGAGGTGAAGCGTAGAAGATTCAGTCAAATACCCAGCTTGTAGTGGGTTGGACACAGGGAGGAGTTCAGTCATCTTTAAAATACAACTTTACGTGGCCTTAGGATCTTCTGATGAAGCAGCTCCTGCCTCTGAGCTGCAGACTCAGCATAGCTTGTCGTATCAGGTCAGGAAGATTGTCCTCCCGTGTGTGTATGGACACACGTGCCAATGGAATAAACACACTTGTTAGCATGACCATGCCTAAAGACAGCAAAAAACCAGCAAGGCCATTTTTAAGAGCCTCTGCTCCCACGAAAAATAATGAACCAGACCGACAAAAGTTTGGTTCTTAAATGGCAAGGGATAATCTAAAACGGTGCTGAAAATCACAGAATCACGAGGTTGGAAAAGACCCACTGGATCATCGAGTCCAACCGTTCCCATCAATCTCTAACCCATGTCCCTCAGCACCTTGTCCACCCGTCCCTTAAACCCCTCCAGGGAAGGTGACTCGACTCCCTCCCTGGGCAGCCTGTCCCAGTGCCCTAAAATCTTATTTGATGCAAAGTAGGAGCTGCTATGGAGCAAAGAGCTGAGAGATCAGACCACGAAAGTCTTGGGTACCTGGCTTTTGTTTGTTCTACCCGGAGTGTGGTGGTTTATGCTCTGGTTGTTTCCGTATGCTGTGTGGTGCAAAAATTGTACAGGACTTCAAAAATTGTTCCTGGACTTCAGCAAAGCCTTTGACACAGTTTCTCCCAGCATTCTGCTGCAGAAACTGTCAGCCTCCGGCCTGGACAGACACACACTCTCCTGGGTGGAGAACTGGTTGGCTGACCGGGCCCAGAGAGTGGTAGTAAATGGAGTTAAATCCAGCTGGAGGCCAGTCACAAGTGGGGTCCCCCAGGGCTCAGTGCTGGGTCC
>WAAB01013891.1:10567-34433 GCA_013389865.1 Piaya cayana
GGTAATTAGGCACTGGAATATGCTGCCCAGGGAGGTGGTTGATTCGCCTTCCCTGGAGGTGTTTAAGTTACGGGTGGACGGGGTCCTGAGGGACATGGTTTAGTGTTTTGTGGGAGTGGTTGGACTCGATGATCCAGTGGGTCTCTTCCAACCCGGTGATTCTGTGATTCTGTGAAAACAGCGCCCAAAGGATCTGCGATCACATTCTTAGCATGCAGTGCGGGAAGTAAAAACAATAGTGGTCGTCTTACGCTGCCAGGGTTTGGTTCACATTCCCAATCGAGGCAGTTATCAGTGTGCACCCAAGAGCTGCACTGATCAGAGAGACGTGGGCATGTCATCCCCAGGTTACAGTGCGTGCAGTGTGAGACACAGGCTGTCGGTGTCTCAGTGTTAGTAAAAGCCCTTAGGATGGCACTCCCTGCTTGGAAATCGCACTGCTCTGTGCCAGCAGGTGGACTTGGCCTCACGACTGTCACAGCGTCCAGCAAATTGCCGTGAGGCACAGTAGGCAAGCAGGGAAACCAAGGCACATGACAATTCCCAAGCTTTGGAAGGGTGAGGCTTTGCCAGAACAGAAGTGGAATGTGATCAGTTGGATTGCAATGCTAAGTTCTATTCCCTGACCCAACCTTTCTTGTGGTTTAGCTGTTGTTAATTTTTGATAGGCAGTTGCCAAAGTAGCTCCTTGGCATTTGCTCCCCAACCCTGAGGAGAATGCCTTGGCTTCTCTGCTCATTGCAGCGACTGTGATTCCTTTTGTGGTTATTTGCTTGAATTTGCTTTGCTGTTCCCGTGGAGAAATCACTTCACTTCCCTGTGTCTCAGTTATCCCTGCCTGAAAAATGGGAATGTGTCATCTTCCTTGTCAAGCACACTGAGATCCATCAATAGAATCATAGAATCACCAGGTTGGAAGAGATCCACTGGATCATCGAGTCCAACCATTCCTATCAGTCACTAACCCGTGTCCCTCAACACCTCGTCCACTTGTCCCTTAAACCCCTCCAGGGAAGGTGACTCAACCCCCTCCCTGGGCAGCCTCTGACAGTGCCCAATGAACCTTTCTGTGAAAATTTTTTTCCTAATGTAGAACGTCTGATAAAAGCTGGACATTACTGTTAACAGTTATTGACATACCTAGCAGTGTTTACTGAGGTCCTGCCTCTCCTGCTCTGGCCATTTTCAAAGGCCGCACACTTTTCGGTTCCCACCAAGCCAAATTTGGTACAGATTCTGCTCATTTCCTTTTGAACGGTTGCAGAGTTACATGTTTTATGGGAATGAGCAAAGCTTCAGAAAACCAGTTTGGTCTCCTTGGCCACGTCCTTTCCTGTTGCTGTAACCCTGCACCACCTCTGCTCTGCTCTTTTTCTGGTTAAAAAAACAGATCCAGTGGGAGGTGTTGCTGCCCATAGCAGGGAGGTTGGAACTGGATGGGCTTTGAGGTCCCTTCCAACCCAAACCATTCCATGATCCTATGAAAAGAGCGCCTTGGGCAGTTTGTGAACTACAGACAACTTCTTGCTATAAAAGGAAACAAGAAGACGTAGGTCAGTGCCTACATACTCACATACAGGGCATGTAGTAAAATGTAACTCAACTCTCTGAGAGTATTTCCCAATAGCTTTGGGTCGTACTTTACTGTAAGCTGTGACTGATGTTCCTGATATTTTGCAGGTGGGAGACATAGTGTCGGTGATTGACATGCCGCCGAAGGAGCTGACCACGTGGTGGAGGGGCAAACACGGATTCCAGGTAGGATTTCACAAGCATCAGCAGTGACAGTGCAACTGGAACCAAGGCACGAAGATCAGTAGCGGCTTATCCCTGCTGCACCTGAGCGAGGGTACTCGTGGATATGAGCAGAGTGTCCCTGCCTCAGAGTACAAACCTTCCGCTTTCTCTCTGGATTTAAGCACGTGGTCTCAAGGGAGGTTGTCTCCCTGCATAGCTGCGAGGGTTAGGGGCAGCCGGTCTGATGCTGGTGGATGCTTTAGGCGCACCCCTCTGAGGCAGCTGATGCTGCTATTCAAATCATCCCATTCCTTCCTCTGTCCAAACCAGACCAGGTGGAATGTAGAAGATGCAGATAAAACAGGTTGATAAGATGCTTCCACTGATCAGGGACATCTCACTGGATCAGGCTGCCCAAGGGCTATCCAACCTGGCCTTGAACCTCTCCAGGGATGGGGCAGCCACAGCTTCCATGGGCAACCTGGGTCAGGGCCTCACTGCTCTCATTGTGAAGAAATGACTCTTCCCTTCCCAAAGAGTTGTTATTCCCTGGCTTGGATTTTCTCATTAGGATTTTTTTAAAAGGACTTTATTTACAAAACAAAGGCCAGAAGCTGCTGAAGGCTGGGGGAACTTTCTACCCCCTTGCCTTTCAGCTGCTTTCAGGTGGGAGGGATTTTCGTGCTGCGGTTGCTTTCTGTGGGGAGATGGAATTGCGAGTTTGCTCGAGGTGGGGGTCAGAATTGACTGGACGTTAGCATGTTTTGGCCTGGAAGGTCTTCACAAAGTGCTGCAGGTTTTCGCTGTCATGCCTCACTGTGCCAGGTCCTGGTTGTGGCTCTGCCGTCATTAATACCGGGGCTGCGTGCAGTTGGGTCTCCCAACACTACAAATCCCGTCTGAATGGAGCGTTAGTTACATGATTCCATTTCTGTCCGATTAGCCAGAGCATGTGGGATGCAGCTTTTGCTGGCTTTGTGTCAGATGTGGGAGCTGAGATAATAACTCATTTATAAAACCAGAGCAGCGTGGACACACGATACCTGCTCTGAAATGGAATTTGTTTCTCAAGTTAACATATTGATGCTGCTTGAACAAACTTGGCTGCTGTTCTTCTAGCGTTGAACTGTGTTGTGTCTTTGCAGGGCTTGTGTTCTGATCTTAGAAACTCTAAAGTTGTACCTGCTGTACCATCAAAAATTAGTGAAATGCTTTAGTACTACTCAGAATGATCAGGCTCTGCCACATTTAACTTCCAAGTGAATCGATAGCATGAAACAAAACTATTTTGTGATCTGTGCCTGCGTTGATTACAAGGGTTCGGTGGCTCCATGCAGGACGTGGGTTCCATTAATCAGCACCAGCTCCCTGCTTGCCAGAGACTGGATGAAATAGTGACTTGGTATGAAGAGTATCACTGGTGATTAAAGACGTGCGAAGGAATGGAGCTTTGTGGAGTTTGTCGCTGCCTTCTGTCTCAGATCAGAGCAATCCTATTGTTTGTATCCCTGCAAAGAGATATGTTGATGAGCAAACAGCTCGAAGAGGGGTTTGTCTGTATCCGAGTGCAGTCAGTACTGACACAACAGATCAGAGCAGCTGCAGAAACACAGCAGCGCATTCTGGCTTAGCAGAACGTTAGGGGTGGAATAATCTTGCATCTTAAATCATGAGCAGGAGTTTTACACAATGTACATCAGGTCCTGGCCACTGAGCCACACTTCTGGAAAGGCAGCAGCCGTGACATGTTTCAGTGACTCTCAGCGTGTGTTCGCACAATGTGGGGAAGGGAACTTGGTGTGTTTTAGGGAGTTGCTGCCTGTCAACTGAGATAGAGTAACAGGCTGTCTGTAGGCTCTTCTGCTCCTGCTGGCTGTGGGGTGAAGTTGGTTGCTCAGAAGTGCTTTTCAACAGCTCCCTCTCAGCTGGCAGGCAGTCATTTCATAAGCCAGGCTAATGCGGTTACTAGTGCACAACCATCCCTTCACAGCCGTGGGTCTGATTTGCATTGAGGTGCATTCGTCGTGTGCATTGACAGTTTTTGTCATTTCTTTGACATGTGCTTCTCAGAGCTTTTCGTTTTCATCAAACGCCGTTAGCTGCCAAGCGATGTAATTCTGTCCGTGTACAAAGAGGGAGCAGAGCTTGTAACCCCTGTGTGGAGCTGAAAGCCCATGAGCTATGTGGGTGCAGAAAGAGTGGGCCTGGAATTCCTTGGCCACCCTGACTGCTGCAGGGAATTCAGAGAAAGGGAATTTCCCTGTGGGGTTGACATAGTACACCCAGAGCTGTGTTACAGGTCAGGATAGCATTGTGCT
The DNA here is from genome assembly GCA_013389865.1 of Piaya cayana. Taxonomy (NCBI): domain Eukaryota; kingdom Metazoa; phylum Chordata; class Aves; order Cuculiformes; family Coccyzidae; genus Piaya; species Piaya cayana. Next base: position 14,623 of record WAAB01013891.1, read on the forward strand.
AGATAAATGCTTAAAAAAATGTACAGGTGAAAAATCTTGTTACAGTGATACCTGTAAGAACTGATGAAGTAGTGCAGCCTTTAAAACATTTATTAGAGGCAAATGACTCTGTTCCCATTTAGGAACAACAGCCATCGTAATCATGATGGGAATCTGTTGATCCAGCCATTTTAATTATTATAATAAAATAAATCAGCAAAGACCATCTTGGCAGGAAGTTGTGGTTCTAAGAGCAGATAAAAGGAGGAGGTCTGAACATGAAGTGTTTGAACCGTTTGTCCACCTTAGGTCTCAGGTTTTTGGTTTGTGCTTGAAAAAGAACAACATTTTATCAGACGGATGGCAGCTTAAGTGTTAAATCAGAGAATCATTAAGGTTGGAAAAGAGCTCTAAGCTCATCTAGTCCAACTGTCAGCCCAGCCCCACCGTGCCTGCTAAACCATGTCCCAAAGTGATAGGAGAAGAGCAGGATTTTGCTGGAAGTGGGAACTGCTTTTTGACTTGATGGAACTTAGGTGATTTTGTGCATTTACCAACGGGGACTCGTGTCTGCCTGTGCGGAATTGCATTCATTTCTGCATGTCCCCCAATCCAAGCGGCTGGAGGGGGTTGAGTCACCTTCCCTGGAGGGGTTTAAGGGATGGGTGGACAAGGTGCTGAGGGACATGGTTTAGAGATTGATGGGAATGGTTGGACTCGATGATCTGGTGACTCTTTTCCAACTTGATGATTCTGTGATTCTCTGTGTCAGGCAAATGGAGAGGAGGCAGGGCTACAGATCTCGACAGGAAAGAAAATCCTAAAGGTTGCAAGTCCGTTCAGTTTCAACTGCAGCTTTGGTTCCACATGGAAGTCAATTTATTCTTTGCCAGCCAGAGCTCTCCTTCAGCAATGAATCCTCATTTTTCTTATCCTTCAGATTTCTGTGTTAGAGTTGTGGATGCCTTTCTCCCAGCACCTGATCTAATGACTGTGGAACAAAACAACCCACTGGGCTTCTTATCATTTTCTCTTCTTAAAGTAAAATGATTTTGAGGACATTTTTCCTCCAGCCTTTTTCTTTTCAAATGCACTTAGTGAGTCACTGCTTTTATTGTAAGGTTGTTACCTAAATTACAGCCACCTCCACATTAACAGCCTCCCAGCCCTCTTTGTTCTCCTCTTCTTTTTCTTCATGCTTTGTCTTTTCAATCAGTAGCTCTGTTGCAGAGAACTGAATCATTAGGAACAGCCCCTTTTTTTGATGCACAACTTGCCTTTTGATGTGCTGAATAATTCTGTCTTTGGGCAGAGTTTCATGAGTTACACTGCTGCAACAGGGCAAGCGGCTCAGCCTGCTGGGGGGAACAGAAAACCAGGAAAGGTTTTACAGAACTGGAGTGAACTGGCCTTTTTGAGGGTCAACCTGTGCTTCCGTCAGCTTGAACTCGTTGTGAAACACCAGGCCCTTGCTTTCAGATCATCTTCTGTTCTGAACCCGCACACAGACTTCAAGACTCAATGGATTTCCCAAAAATGGACTTGTTCTGTCTTGGATCGGTCAGGAGTAAAACAGGCTGCTGGTTGAGAGCATTTTTCCCCCTTACACATAATTCTCTAATAAATAAAGTATACGTGATGGGTACCAAACGTGCCTGGGAAAGCTGAGTGCATTTTTGTGGCCTGTGTCACTTTGGAAACACCAGTTCTTAAATGAGAAGCCCAAGTTTGATTTGTGCTTCACGTGTGTTGATTTGAGGACTCGGTGCAGCCATCTGGTTGGTGGATGGTGTCACCTGCAAAACAGGCGATGTGCAAGAGCCCCGTGGCCGTGTCAATGGTGTTTCTTAGCCAGGTGGCCACTTCCATTTGTAGGACACCTACCTGAAGGGAGGTTGTGGAGAGGAGGGAGCTGGGCTCTTCTCCCAAGGGACAGGGGACAGGATGAGAGGGAATGGCCTCAAGCTCCACCAGGGGAGGTTCAGGCTGGACATTAGGAAAAAATTTTTCACAGAAAGGGTCACTGGGCACCGGCAGAGGCTGCCAAGGGAGGGGGTTGATTCACCTTCCCTGGAGGGGTTTAAGGTGCGGGTGGACGAGGTGCTGAGGGACATGGGTTAGTGATTGATGGGAATGGTTGGACTCGATGATCCGATAGGTCTTTTACAACCTGGCGATTCTGTGATTCTATGATTCTATGGTGCCGACTGCAGTAACAGGTCGTGCAAAATTATGTCTGCACTGATCTGCCACGAGTTCCCTGCTCTGCAAACAGCTGCTCTGCCCTTTTTCTGCAGGCAGGAGTTCCCAGGGGCATGGGCACTCGTAAGGAAGCGCTGGCATCTCCCCAGCCATCCCAGCAGCTGGAGGGAGCAGCAGAGATTTCTCATACCACAGGGCAGAGGTGTGACCAACCTTCAGTGGTCACTCAGCATTCCGCCGCTCTGGCAGGTGGGAGTGCTAAAGGAAGAGCCTTTGAGCAGCCTCACCTAGTTTCCCTCAGTCCAGGGGGCACATCAGTCACACCAGCCAGGAATGGATGATTAACCTCTGCTATCCCACACAGACATTCTCGCCGTGAATAAAAGAGATTAGAAGAGTGTCGTGGTCAAGATGTTCAGTTCTCTTAGAGGATTTGGGGATAAAAGGACTAACAACCTAGTTCCTCCTCAAGCTCTGCCAGGGGAGGTTCAGGCTGAACATTAGGGAAAAAAAAATTTCATGGAAAGAGTCATTGGTCACTGTCAGAGGCTGCCCAGGGAGAGGATTGATTCACCTTCCCTGGAGGGGTTTAAGGGATGAGTGGACAAGGTGCTGAGGGACGGGGTTTAGTGATTGATGGGAATGGTTGGACTCAATGATCCGGTGGGTCTTTTCCAACCTGGTGATTCTATGATTCCTGTAAGTGGTGCCCCTTGGAGATGGGTGAGGACTCCTGAGCAGGAGCTGTGCTGGCTGCGCTGTGTAATCCAGGTGAGGCAGCCAGGTCTCAGTCCCAGCCACCTCAGGGTTGTTGCTTGGCAAACATCAAATGGAAAATTCCCTTCTGGAAAGCCACACAGGAATAAAAAAAATGGTGTTTCCCTGTAAGGTCTTACTAACCCATCATGATTTAAACTAAAAGATTTTTGAATTAAATACAACCTGTTCTTTAACTTACATCAAACCCCAAACCCGATCCAAATGTCTGAAACAATGTTCCACTTGCCATTTGTGCTGCTGCTTCTTTCCCACTTGTTTGAATTGCCTCATTGTACACTGAAAATCACTGCTGGTACTTTGACTTTTTCCCTTAAAGCCTCGTGTGTATCTCAGTTGTGGCAGACCCTGGTGTAGCAGTTTCAAAAAGACATAGGAGCTTTTGCAGAAGTGTTTGCACACAGCAGCCACCTGTGCTCTCCTCCTTTGGTTAAGGTGTGTAGTGATTTGTTTAACCTTTCGATGACCTTGTATCTATCTAAATATATACTATCCTTGCTATTAATTTTCCTGCGTTGCCAAATCCTTTAATCCTGGCTCAAGCTCTATTAGTGACTTGCTACATCTGTTGAGATTACGTCTCGGACTCAACTCATTTATTTTTACAAAAACATGGAAAACTTCCCGTGGGAGAAACAGCTGCATCTTTTAAGTGGGTTGGAACAAGGCACAAGTTATTGGTGATGACCCTGAAGATGATCTCTGGGGGATCTCGCAAGAAAAGTTACAATAAATAAATCAGAAATTATAAGCCATCAGAAATCTTACCCATTAACATCAAAGCGGTTGTTGGCACCGGCACAAGTAATTATTCTCTTTCCCTCTCCATTATAAATATTGGTTGTGAATGTGGCAAAAATGACACGTTGAGAACAGGTAGAGTAGTTTATTTAGGGAAGGTAAAGATATCTAGAAGCAGTGCCATAACCATCTGGGGTCCGCTTTCATTTCTAAATTCATTTTTCAATATTGTATATTGCATCCAGAAACAAGACGCACTATGGTAAGAATCAAAGGCAAACGAACTTCAGCTGGCAGTGTGGGATTTGGGGTTGGATTTCGATCCAGTGTTTTACATGGTGATTAATGGAAGATTGGTGTCCAAGTACTTTGGGTTTTTTAGACATCTTGCCCAAGATGTTGTGGGCAATTAAGTACATTCTCAAGACTTTGAGAATGAAAGGAATGGTGTCCCTCCACTTGTGGAGTCTCCCAGATGTATTGTTTGGGTGATAGGGCTGAGACTTTCACTGGACGTGTACATTTTTCTTAGCTTAAAAATTCTCTCCCTGCATCTCTGGCAGAGGAAACGCCCAATAGAGACTTGTAGCTAAAGAATTTAAGAACCACATAACGTATTTTAAATACCGATACTTTCGTTTGTGCGCCAATCAGCCTGTTTCAGCACATCTTCCTGCAGAGCAGCATCACTTATGACGACCCCTGTGTAGTGCTGGGTTTCTTGTGTAGTGCTGGGTTTCTTGTGCTAATGGCATATTTCCATCTATAAATTGAACAAAGATCACCACTGCACTGAGTAACTTGGAGATATCATCTCCTTGAAAAATCATCATGCTGAGCAGCGTGAGTGGTTAGGCGAAGATATGCATCAGCTTGTGTTTTGGATGGATTCTTCAGCTCTGTGAGTCCCTTAGGCTGAAGTGTAGTGTGCTCGCTGGTCTTGATTCCAGGGAGCATCAAAGGTCAGAGAATCGAGGTCAGCTGATCCAGAGGGCTGCTCTCATGACTTCTGGTCTTGTGCTTTTGTATTCTTCTCAAAAAGCATCTTCTAAGCCTTTAATATTAAGTGCAATGGTGGATGAGAAGATCACCGGGAGCTGGCAACATTCACTTGCAGCCCAGAAAGTCAGCTGGAACCTGGGCTGCATCAGAAGTGTGACCAGCAGGTGAGTGAGGGGATTCTACCCCTCTGCTCTGCTCTCTTGAGACCCCACCTGGAGTCCTGCGTCTAATTCTGGAGTCCTTAGCACAAGAAGGACATGGAACTGTTGGAGCGAGTCCAGAGGAGGCCATGGAGATGATGATGAGGCTGTAACACCTCCCATTTGAGTACAGGCTGAGAGAGTTGGGGTTGTTCAGTTTGGAGAAGAGAAGGCTGTGGGGAGACCTTAGAGCAGCTTCCAGTCCTGAAAGGGGCTCCAGGAAAGCTGGAGAGGGGCCCTTGATCAGGGAGTGCAGGGAGAGGAAGAGGGGGAATGGCTTTAAATTGGAATGAGGAAGATTTACATCAGGCATTGGGAAGAAATACTTCATGATGGGGGTGGCTGCCCCATCCCTGGAGGGGTTCAAGGCCAGGTTGGATGGGGATTGGAGCTCCTGATCCAATGGGGGGTGTCCCTGACCATGGCAGGAATGGAACTGGATGGGCTTTAATGTCCCTCCCAATCCAAACCATCTGTGATTCTATGGATTACAGTTTGTCCTCTTACTTGTCCAAAACCTTGCTGGATTTTGGGGGTGTGAGAAGAAGTTGGCTGGTGTGACAGTTACCTGTTGCTTCCCTTGGGGAATTTGGTATCGTTTCAAAGTGTGGAGTATTTACAGACCGTGTATGACCCTGACAGTGAACTACTTGGAGTTTTATGGGTGAAAATCAACTTGGAGTAGGAAAGAGAGTTGGTTTTTTTTCTTTGGAGACAGAAGGGAATTGTGCAAGAGGAATAAATAGAGACGGGAATGTTGTCCAGCCTCACGGCGCTGCCTGCCTTGTGGCTCCAGTGAGTTTCCTAGATGTGCTGACGTGACTGGCAGCAGCGCTGGCCCCAGTCCTTCTGTGTCCATGAACGTGGGGCCCGTCTGCTGGCTCTTTGCTGTGCGTTGTCACAGCGCTTGATCAAACTGGGGCTGCTTCAAGTGCCTTGATGCTTTCAGCTGTCCACTTCACATGCCTGACTCGGGGCAGGAAATCCTGCTGCTGGCTTAGGCTGGGGCTTCTTGGAAGAATCGTGGTGCTTGAATTACACATCACGGTGCAGAAGTTGGGTTGGATGGGGAGTTAGATTATCAGAGAAAAGTGCCTGGAAATATGGACTAAGGATGAAAACTAAAGACTCTGGTCTGACATGACTTTCACTTGGGATGAGAGCAAGAAGGAAGACACTGTAAAGCAGAGAGAAGGTTGGGAATTGTCTGCTTGGTCACATCTGTGTCCTTTAACAGTGAAAGGGAAATCGTTTCGCTTCCCCTCAGATTTGGAGTCCTTTGAGTGGCGTGTGAATTTCTNATTATCAGAGAAAAGTGCCTGGAAATATGGACTAAGGATGAAAACTAAAGACTCTGGTCTGACATGACTTTCACTTGGGATGAGAGCAAGAAGGAAGACACTGTAAAGCAGAGAGAAGGTTGGGAGTTGTCTGCTTGGTCACATCTAGCCTGCATCCTTTAACAGTGAAAGGGAAATCGTTTCGCTTCCCCTCAGATTTGGAGTCCTTTGAGTGGCGTGTGAATTTCTGCCAGCACATCTTATCTAAGCAAAGCTTTAAGATCCTCCCCATCCTTTAGCCTGTAACCCTCGTGTGGGTTTAAGCCTGTCTCTGAGTTAGAGGGGATGCAGGAAAAAAAGCTGGATTCAGGGGTGTGTAGCATACTTGTCATCTCCTCTCTCTGTCCCATGTACCAAGCTTAGAACACAGACTTATAACCATATTTTATGGAAATGATTGTTTTGTTTGGAGACTTCTTGGCTGCATCATTTTGAAAAACTATTACTGGTCATTGGATGTTGGATAATGTTTTGGAGCATCAGGCAAGCACAGTTTGAGTGAAATGTTGAACAGTTGCTGGTTTAGCCGGTTTGGATCGGAAAAACTTGACATTCACTCTTCTGCCTCTCTTTTTGTTTCTGCTGCAGGTTGGGTTTTTCCCCAGTGAATGCGTCGAACTAATTAATGACAAAGTTCCTCAGTCCGTGACCAATTCTGTGCCAAAACCAGGTATGTGTTTTAAATCTTCTGATGCAGTGAGTTCTCCTTTTGGTATTCCATGTTTAATCTCTCCCTTACACGTCCCATGTTGTATTCTCTGTGTTGATCACCCTGTGTACATACCACATTCTCCTTTCTGCGTGTTGACCATCCACACGTTACCTCTCTCTGAAGAGCTGCTGATGTTGAATGTCTCTCATCTGTTGTGTTTCGTAAGGTGATATCGATGTCCAGCTCCTGTGTGATTTTGAAAGATTTTAAGCTTGTAAGAATTCTGGATTCTTTTAGTAATCTGTGATTCCATGCAACATCCTAGTTCTTGGTGTCCAGAGAGCATTGTACGTTAGGACTTTGTTCATTTAGAACATATAGGCAACCCAAAAATGATTATACTGGCTTAGATGAATTAGATTAATTAAGTACTGGAAGCTTCATTCTCTTTAGGGATGGTTGGAAAATGTTATGTATAATGTAACTTGGAATCCTAATTGCTTCTGCTCTGGGTACGTGACGCTATCCACTTCCTACCGCCCTTTGGACAATTTTGCATTGTATGAAATACAGGCGAGTTAATCGCAAGCTCTGCTGAGGAAAGGAAAAATGAATAGAAAATGAGGTCTCGGATCCGATTGTGCTGTCATCCAAGTGTGTGCTAGGAGTGATAGCAGATAGATGTGCTGGCATAACAGATCTTGGTAGAATTTATTGGTGGTGCAGCTTTTGTTTTATCCTTCTGATTTGTTAAAATATATCTATATATTCATCTGCATAAAGGTGCATCTGTGTATCTTTTGTATCGAGAGAAGCAGTTTGAAATTGCTGATCTTTCTTTGTGCAGCCGGCGAGTTGAGTTGGGAAGCTGGTTAACTGGTGTGCTTTTCATCTGTTTTCTCTGTTTTAATGATGTTCCTTATCATACGAGATTGCCAGCTTGATACTTTAAAATAAATAGATGTGATTCAAAGGTTTGACTTTTACTGAGGGAAATGCATTTTATCAGATCTTGCGGTACAGCCTGGAACTTGCAGTTCCATGGTAAAAGCCGTGAACGCCCCAAGCTGCATTAATCTGCGTGCTTCCAAGAGCCGACAGTCCAGGGAAGTGGTTTTCTATTGGCATCTCCAGCCTTTGTTGTTCCTGGGAACATGGGAATGAATTTGCTGGAATTGATGCACTGAGATCCCTAGCGATTCAAGTGCTGCAGCAGGTAGTCGGTCCATGAATCCAGTATCTTCCTTTTGTTGTTTGAAGCTGATCTCTTAATGCTGCCACTCTTCACTCAGTCAGTGAAACCATGTAGATAAAGGCAGCTTTAAACCTAAACACTGGCCAGGGTGATAGATATGGTCATAAGCAAGTGTTTATTATTTAGTATGTCTCAGGCAATTAACTGTCATGGGCTACTGATGAGTAGTTTCTTGCAGTGCTTTAATGAGAGATAATGAAGCAGCATAGATGAATGGATGCGATTTGGCTTTAACAGCCCACCAGGGAGTGGATTTCCTCTTTAGGTCCTGGGAAATATTTGCTATAAAGCTGATACCAAAAGCACAAGTCTTGTTCAAAGCAATAAGTTGGAAGATATTGCCAAGTCACGACGCTGTCCCTGCCGACCTTCCCAGAGAGATGTTCTGTGCCTTCAGTTAAAGGCTTCTCGAGAAGGACACAACTGAGCTTTCAGGTCTCAGGTCTGCTAGAACAAATGCTGCTGTTCCCATAATCCTTCCCTGCCCTTCCTTTGCACGCAGACATGACTCCATTTCTTTGTAGCACTAGGATTTTTTTCCACCTTGGGAAGCCACAGCGCTGGTGTGGAGGAGGCAGGAGTCTGGAAGCCTCTGCCACGGTTGCTAAAGAGGTTGGGACTCAGCTGGAGCTCGAAGGAATTGGGGAGGAGATTCCTGTGGCTCAGGCATGTGGAATGTGATGCTGGAGAGCTCGAGGAACCTGTGTGCCTTGGAGGGCAAAATGATGTGTGAAATACAGAAGAGGTGAGAAGCTGAAGCAGGAGGAAGGAGCTGCAGTTTCCAGGGCCGGGTTACACACAGCTGCAGGAGCTGGGTCCCCCTGTCACACAGCCCAGGAGGACACGGGGCAGAGAGGGGCCACCCTCAGTGGCTTCAGGGGCACTGTTGCAAATGTAGGAGTTGGACTCTGCCAAGTGGTTCCTCCAGAGCCTCTCTGGGAATCACATTGCTGGGATAATGCAGAAGAGCTTGCATTTTCCTTGCCCATATTCCATGCATTTAGTGTATTCTAATCTATGGCTAAACAGGGGGATTCTCACATGTTTCACTATCCACTGTCCTCCCCTCACCTACATTTGAAACATCAGATTTGCTTTTCCCAAGGAACGGAGGCTCCTCTGAAAGGAACTGCTTGGAGCTTTTGCCCTTTCTCAGCGTTAGCAGGGCATTCCATCCAGAATGGATGTCAAGTTTTCGATCGGGGCTGGATAAGACGTACTTATCAGCATGCAAACTTTATTTTCATTAATCAAAATGCGATGTGTGGAACATCTAGGACATTTTGTGTCTGTGGGATAAAGTCCTTTGCCATGAAGGAATTTACAAACATAGAACTTCTTGTGCTGTTTAATTGTCCATAGATTTGGCTGGGTTGAGTAACCTAATGAAAAGCAGATGGGAAGCGAAGAATTTCCTGCTCTGCGTTTTTATTATTATTTATTATTAGTGAGTTTGATTTGCAGAAGTGATGGGGATAGCATTGTAATAGAACCATGAAGTACTGCAGTGGTCTGTAATGCAGTGCAAATAATAACTGAAGTTCACATGAAGATGATGGATGAAAATGTCAACATGAGCCAGCAGTGTGTGCTCACAGCCCAGAAGCCAAACGTATCCTGGGCTGCATCAAAAGAATGTGGCCAGCAGGTTGAGGGAGGGGATTCTGCCCCTCTCTTCCTCTCTTGTGAGACCTCATCTGGAGTGTTGTGTCCAGTTCTGGAATCCTCAACATAAGAAGGAGATGGAGCTGTTGGAATGGGTCCAGAGGAGGCTACAAGGATGGTCTGAGGGCTGGAGAGCCTCTTGTATGAGAATAGGCTGAGAGAGTTGTGGTTGTTCAGCCTGGAGAAGAGAAGGCCTTGAGGAGATCTATAGCGACCTTTGAGAACCTGAAGGGGCTACAAGAAAGTTGGGGAGGGGAGATTTAGAAAGGCTCGGAGTGATAGGATGAGAGGCAATGGGGATAACCTGGAGAGGGGAAGATTTAGACTAGACATAAGGAGGAATTTCCTCACTATGAGAGTGGGGAGACCCTGGAACAGGTTTCCCAGGGAAGTTGTGGCTGCCCCATCCCTGGAGGGGTTCAAGGCCAGGTTGGATGGGGCTTGGAACCTCTGATCCAGTGGAAGGTGTCCCTGCCCATGGCAGGGGGGGTGTAACTGGATGGGCTTTAAGATTCCTACCAACCCAAATTATTCTATGATTCTGTGAAACGCAGGGAGTGGGGTTAAGTGCAGGCTCTGCTTTTAGGACCAGTATTTTCTTTGACTGGGGAGATACACACTTACACCAGTGCCTGGGATAAAGAAAAAGGAATCAGGTAGGAAAACAGTCTGTTTGGTTCAAATATGAAATTTCAAAGTAATAGGACAGTATTTGGTTTGCCTTGAGTCACCTCCAAAATATGCATGACAATGAAGTTTGGATTGTCAAGCTGTCATCTCCCACAGCTCTGCAGGAGGAGGTGTTTTTGCAGGGGGTGTGTGTGTGTGTGTAATGTGTGTGTGCGTGCACGTGCACACGAACTGGCACCAAAAATGAAAGACAGTTTCAGCATTGCTTAACCAAACTGTTTAGCATTTTCTTCTTCAAACTTTTTCCACATGAGAATGGCAAACAAGGAGTGGGGGTGCTCAGGAGCTCTGGGGTTACCTGCTGAATAGTTGCGCTGAGCTCACTTTTAACATGTTCAGTGCTCTAAGAAAATGGTTTTTTCCTGGTGAGATGCAAACTGCTCTTTCTATTGATGTGAAGGCCCCAGTATGGATCCAGAAGGCAGGATGAGCTTACCTAACCCCAGATTTTCCTTTCTAATCTCAGACACAACACTGCAGAGATCACCAACCTGTTGAATTAATACCTAATATTTCATGGCTCACACCATTTAGTGATGATGTTGCTGAATTTTGGTACTACGATAGATGGAATAAGCTTGGATTTATAAAGACTTAAAGCAATACAGGGTGAAAGGCTGCATTAGGAAAAAAAAAATTCACAGAAAGGGTCGTTGGGCACTGGAACAGGCTACCCAGGGAGGTGGTTGATTCACTTTCCCTGGAGGTGCTGAGGGACATGGTTTAGTGTTTGATAGGAATGGTTGGACTCAGTGATCTGGTGGGTCTCTTCCAACCTGGTTGTTCTATGATTCTGTGATTCTATGATTTGCATTCCAGCTATTCAGTGAGAAGTGTATCTCTTAAATATTCATTGTGCTGCTTATAATAAAAAAAGTGAAGATCTGTTGGTTTTTTAACTTCAAAGTAAACATTTGTGTAGATTGTGGCTGTGTTTCCTCTACTCATTCCCTTCTGTCCATCTCTGGCTGGTCTTTTCAGGGAGCTGTGTGTGTGTGTTCATGTTGTCCCTGCTCGTCCCTTTGGTGTAGTTAGCAGCAACGTCTTGGTTCTTCGTTTCAGTCCGTTCTTTCTGATCAATCTGGATATTTGTAGTTTAACAATACTTAAAATCACATCTCATGCTTCACCTCATACATGCAGTTTGTTTCGTGTCTTTGCTAACAAGCAAAATCTTGCTGTGTACTGGACCTTAACCAAATTAATGTGCCTTGGTTGAAGGTCTCTAAACGCGGTTGCTGCTGGGGAACATCTGGATTCAGTGGGAAAACAAAAAATAAGGGTGCAGTTTGCAGAGGGATAATTAGAGCTTAAGGAAAGAAATGGGGCACAAGAAGGACACATTAAAGGGTACTTGTTGGTATTACAGGATCATAAAATAGTTTGGGTTGGAAGGGACTTTAAAGCCCATCCAGTCCCACCCCTGCCATGGGCAGGGACACCTCCCACTGGATCAGGGGCTCCAAGCTCCATCCAGCCTGGCCTTGAACCCCTCCAGGGATGGGGCAGCCACCCCTGCTCTGGGCAGCCTGGGCCAGAGGCTCCCCACCCTCATAGTGAAGAAATTCCTCCTTATGTCTAGTCTAAATCTGCCTCTCAGTTATGATCTGTTGTAAATGAATGATTTGTTTCTTAAACATAAATAATAGATTAATCTGGGTCAGCATGGCAAGCAGAGATCACAGAATCACCAGGTTGGAAGAGAGATAATCCAGTGAACTTCAGGAGGGTTGGGATGCAGGTCTGGATCAAGCAACAGACTGTTTGAACCTCTCAAAGACTCTAGCACAACCCTGAAAGAATTAATTTTAACTCCAAAAATGCAGAGTTACACTCGTGTTGGAGCACTCGCAGTGCTGCAAGGGGTCGTGCCTGGTTTACAACAGGCTCGCTGCAAATCTCTGGGCAAAAGAGGTTGTGGGGATTTATTTAAAAAAATAAAAATAATACCAGGAAGAAGAAGGTGCAAAGAGAACTTATGTTCTGCAGAGGCCTGGGCTGAGCAGCCGTTTGACACTGATGAGCGCTTTATGTCGTAAGTAATGTTTTTATAAGGAAAATATGAAAAGATGAAATATATGCAATTAGCACCAGTGTCATTAATCTTATGTAAACAAACCAGTCATTTGGTATTCAACAGTCTCATTAAAACTAAATTAAATGAAAGTTGTATGGAGACAGGTATTCATTCCCTGCGGGGAAGCAAGCGGGGAATAAACACACTGACAGGCTCGGGGCTGCCAGATAGAGTCCTGGGTGCAGGCGTCCTTGTAGCTCCCGTGGAGAGTGGACAGAGGGGTCAGGATGGAATTCCAGGGATGTGAGGGTAAAACCCACTTCGTTAGGGAACTTGTAGACGTCTGGTGATTGCTCCCAGACTTGGAGAGCCATTGAGAGCCAGGCTGGTGGGCTGGGTGTTCAACGGGGACGACAGCAGGACAGCAGCACCTCGCTTGGACCCCAGAGTGAACCTGCTCGTGCCTGTGGGGGAGATACCTCCTGGACTTTGTGTTTTCTCTCTTCCATCCAAAAAAAAAAACCAATCCCTAAAGCTGAGGCAGCAAGAGCAAAGGCTCCGCCTTCTCGCAATCTTGAGATGGTTTGGGTTGGAATGGATCTTAAAGCCCATCTCATTCCACCCCCTGCTTTGGCCAGGGAGACCTCCCACTGGATGAGGTTGCTCAGAGCCTCATTTTCAGGGAGAACACTTTCTGTTGATAGGAAACGTAGCTTTGGGGCAATTTTGATTTTCTTTTTGCAGAGAAGGAAAAATAAGATAAAGCAACCGTCTGCTTTAGCCCCAGCAGGAATGGAGCAAAGCTAGATGTGTATGGCCCAAGGCACAAAATGTAAATTTACAACTCTGGGAGTTGTAAGTGGTTGACATTGTCCATCTCTATAAAGAGAAGTTACATCTTCCAGCCTGGTTTTCTGACTCAACAAAGTCCTTAAACATGGGCTGAACCGTAAACACGTGCTTAGCAGGCACTGAAATAGTGCAAACAAACCCTACCCTCGGCAGGGATGGGGCAAAAGTTCAAGCATGTGAAATGTTTTGGGTTTTGTTTGAGCTGCGACACACTGGGTGGGGAATTCTTGGATCCTAATGAATTTCCAGAGTGATTAGGGAGTAAAGCACTGATCAACTTGAAGGATGGGGTCTGTGGTCGCGTATCTACGCTGGCTGAACTGTGTATGAGATGAACCCAATTGCAATGGGTGCATGTTTTAACCTGCTGCTTTTTGTTTGTGTTTTTTTTTCTTCTTTCAATTATTCCTTGCCAGTCTCCCCTGCCCACGGAGCCCGTCCAGCGTCCTGGAGCTACTTCCCCCCTTGTACGTTCTCATTTATTCCTTTTTCTTTCTTTCACTCTTTCTCTCCCTGTCTCTCTGTGTCTCTCCCTCTCCTCTTCTCCTTTCTGTACGTGCACCGGTGCTTTGAAAGATATTCAGGGAAACCAAAACAAACCTTTAGCCTAAGCTGCCTTTTAAAATGCTCTTTGTACATAAAACAATACAGCAGGGAAACAAAGACACCGATTCCAACTCATTTCTGTTGGAGATGACAGAATCGTTTTGAAGCAATAAAACCCTAAGTGGAAGAAATGAAATGCCAGGCCATGACGTCCGAATGTCTGGAAGAATGAGAAGTTAAAAATGGGTGATGGAGAGGAGTTAAACATGGCTCTGAAAGTTTGAGAGAACTTGAAAATCTTCAGAAGCTGAGATTCCTTTTTTTTTTAAAGATCAGAAAATGCTGTTTATGCTTAACCTCTCTCAGTGCCCGGAGAGTCCTGCTTTTTTTTGATCTCGCTAATGTAAACCTCAGAGCAATAGCCTAGCAGTGGTAAAATCCATGACTGTTTCCATAGCGTTAGCATTTCTTACAGTAAAGGTCTCATTTACACATATCCACTCCCATTGGGATGGTGCTCGGGTTTCCTAAATCAGTCTTAAAATTGGATATGCATATACTGCCTATAGACATATGTGTGTATATACACGTGTATATATATATGCTCTCCTCATGCCCATACACGCTTAGAACCTGTTGGTGTAGAGGCTCTGCTCTTGTAACGTGGGCAACAGGCTTGTGGTTCCTACCAGCAAGGCTTTCTCCGGGAGAAGAATGCTATTTCACAGCAAGTCTCTTGTTTCTGCTGTGAAAACCCCACTTTCTAAGCACCTTCCTGAGCACGTGCCCACGTTATGAAATGCTTTCCCAACAGAGAGGGAGAAGATTCAGAGAGGAAGGGGACAACAGGGTTTGTATGACAGATGCAGTCGTGGAGACTGCATGTGATGGGGATTCTTCTCCTGCACGTTCCAAACCAAACAACAAGAGCCAGGGAATATTTAACCTGGGCTGAGTTTTTAAGAATTAAGGCAAAATCTATCTCTAAGACCGTATCCACTGCCAGAAGGCATGGGAGGAGTCGGAATAGTGAGTGCTTGTAGGATCCAAGGAGTTTCCTTTGGACACACAGGTGTGGAGAAAAGGCTTTTCTTAATTTTTGTCTCTCCTGTAGTCAAGTGCCTTGAATCAATGAGCCCTTCCAAGCTTCATTCCCTCTAAGGCTCAGCACCAGTTAACTTCAGCTAATAAAGGCAGAGTTGTTGGGCTTTTTTGCCCTTTATAAGATGAAGATAAAAGATGTCTGGTTACCTGATGCAGCCTGGAAGGTGAGCATCCAGTCACTCTCCTTTTGAAGCTGTTTGTCAGAAGGAAGAACTACAGCAGCTACGCTATTTCTGCTCAAAGGTATAAGGCCTGTTAGTGCTTCTGCTTGTTTTTCATGTGAAATTAATATCTTTTGAGAGCCGTGTCCCTCTGTGAGTCATATAATTGCAACAGAGACTAGAAACTTGGCTGTGGCTGCACACAGAGCACCACTGGAGAGATCCTGTGCCCCATCCCTCCCATGCCAGAGCGCTCCTCTGTGGTTTGCACTGGTTTTCTTGTTTTTAACGTTTCTGTCTACCAAAGGTCATGGTTGCACATCTTCTGTTACTGGTAATTCCAGAAGATACTTCGTGCGTTTTTTCAGTGTGGAAGGTTTGAGCTCCTGTTCAGGCTCTGCTGGTGTTAGGGGAAAGCTCCTTTCTGGGCTCACAAAGCAGTTTTAGACACTGAAGTTCTTTTTTTGGCCCTCAGCTTCTTTAGATAAACCGAGCAGAGACCTGAATAGGGAGGCAAGGGCTGAAAATTTGTTTTGAAACTGGGACAGAGTGCCTCTGGAAATGAGGTCTAACTCCTTACTCTCCCAGCCCTACTAAAAACCCTTGTTATGCAAGTTGCAGCTATGTTTAAAACCACCAGCATCTGCCAATCTAAATTGAGATCTGATTTATATTTTTTTTAACTCTTTTTACAGTGACCTCTCTGTTGACAGTGATATATGTTCATAGTGCTTGTTCTGGAATTGAGAACGATGCTGTGGTCACACCTGAGCTAGCTCTAGGCCTGGTTTTCCAGGTACCAGTAGTACCAGTTCAGGCCATCTTCACCCCCAGCAGCTCCAGTTTGCTTGGGATTTGGGTGTTTACTTAACTTATTTCATCTCTCTTTGCCTTTTTTGCTGTTCATCCTGTGGGCTTGGCCTGTCACTTCTCTTAGACTTCATTTTGCACGTAGACACTGCTACTTAAGGACACTTCAGGTCTAGAACATGCCAGAGAAGCAACACCTAGAACGCATCAGCCCTACCGTCTGGATTTCTCTAGCACTGCTTCTCTAATTGCTGTCTCTACAAATTAAACTGTTAGTCTCCTGTGTTTGTTCCAGATGTTTTCATTTACCTTTGTCCTTTCTCTTGCCTCCTGTCTGCCCTCCCGCCCTCTTCCCACCTGACCTTAACCGTGTGCAGATCTGGAGATGGATAGTGTAAAGCCAGGTTCTGCATGTGTTGCAGAGACTCTGAACCAGTCCCAGCCGAGCTCAGGTAGAGCCTGTTGTGTCCAGTTGGTCTCTCAATGTCCTAACCAAGTCTAACACTGTATGTGATAGCAATAGCCGCTTACTAACACTCTAGGATTGGTTACAGAAACTACGTGTAGCTGAAATAGTTTATTAATATTTTTTTTTATTTTAATATCTGTTAGCTAGAAAAGATAATAGAGTCGTAGAATGGTTTGTGTTGGAAGGGACCTCAAAGCCCATCCAGTTCCACCCCTACCATGGGCAGGGACACCTCCCACGGGATCAGGGGCTCCAAGCCCCATCCAACCTGGCCCTGAACCCCTCCAGGGATGGGGCAGCTACCACTGCGCTGGGCAACCTGGGCCAGGGCCTCCCCACCCTCATAGTGAAGAATTTCTTCCTAATGTCTAGTCTAAATCTTCCCCCTTCCAATTTAAAGCCATTCCCCCTTGTCCTTTCACTCCAGGGCCTTGTAAAAGCCCCTACCCAGCTTTCCTGGAGCCCCTTTCAGCATGGGAAGCTGCTCTGAGGTCTCCTGGGAGGCTGCTCTAAGGTCTTCTTGGAGGCTTCTCCAGGCTGAACAACCCCACCTTTCTCAGCCTGTCCTCATATGGGAGGTTTTCCAGGCCTGGATCATCTTTGTGGTGTCTTTTGGACCCGTTCCGGCAGTTCTGTATCCTTCTTATATTGGAGATTCCAGAACTCTACACAGTAGTCCAGCTGTCATGAGAGCAACATAGAGGGGAGAATCACCTTCCTCAGCCTGCTGGCCACTGATCCTAAGAATCTGCTTTCTTGCAAGTAGATTTTCTGCAAGTGTTTTAATTCATGTCAGGGAGTCCAGTCCTAAGGGTTCTGTGTGACAAGACCAGCTCTGATATTGCGAGTGCCCCACAGTATTAGAGGCTACGTGGCTATCGATGTGCATATCGTGAATTAACCAGCCACCAACTGCTGAATTTCTAAATATAAAGTGTTCTTCTTTTCCCAGGCTTTCAATTCGTGCCTCAAAGATCTATCCAAAGAGTGTGCCAAACCCTATTTGACCACGTTCTGGAGGAAAGAGCCTGCTTGTATAAGAGAGAAAAGAACTGTGGTTAAATATGCAGCTTTATTGCAATGTAAATGACCTTAATGTGTACCCAGTTGCACAGTGATAGCAGAAAACAACTGTGTTGTGTTGTTGTTGGTATGGCAACGTGGCTGTAGCTTTTCAGAACTAACATTAAGTAAAAATGAAGTGTTCCAGTGGAACTGAGGAACTGAGAGATGCCTGCAGCACATTATATACGGACCCAGTTTGATCGCCGGTTCTGGAGAGGTACTTGATAACAGACGTTTCTTTTTTGTTTCATTAAATCATATCTGGACTTTTCGTAGAATCACAGAATGGCAGGTTGGAAGGGACCTCCAGGATCATCTTGTCCAACCTTGTAGGTGATCTGTGGTTTAAATGAGATGGCCCAGCACCCTGTCAAGCGGAGCCTTCAAAGTGTCCAGTGCAGAGGAATCCACTGCTTCCCTGGGAAAATTATTCCAGTGCTTCACTGTTCTTATGGGGACAAATTTTCTTCTGGAATCCAAGGGAGCAACTTACTCCCATTGCCCCTTGTCTTTTCCATGTGACTCCTTGAAAATTCAAGGGAGTCTCCATCCATCCTCTTGACAGACACCCTTTATGTAGCGATTCCTGGTATTAAGGTCTCCTCGGAGCCTTTATCCCCCACACTGGAGCTTTTGCTTTCCTGGATGTCACAAGTGCTTTGAAAGAAAATATAATTGTGGAATTTTAGGAAAGACTGAGTAGCAGACTGTGCGAGTGTTGGCTTCCAGCAGGCCAGACCTGGGCTTTATGGTCAGGGAGGAGACATCTCGTATTTTCTGCAAAGTATTCAGACAACATGCTGTTCTCTCCTGTCCTTCTGCTCCCTCCATTCCCTTTGTCTTCAGGCTGAAATGAGTTTGCAGGGTAATGTACCATTCATAGAGATCATCCCGATCGATGCTTTGGGGAAAATGAATGGGTTAATTGAGGCTTGATATTCAAGTGATGTTAATAAACACTCAGAGCTCACTTGGGCACTGCTGCCCACAGCACTGGGTAGATGATTTTGATTATTGAGGAGACTGATGTGTGTGCAGCTGGGTGATTTCAAGTGCCTGGAGAGTGACAGGCATCTTCTCATTGTGTCTCAACTGGTGGCAAAACTTCTTTTGATAGGAATGGTTGGACTCAATGATCCAATGGGTCTTTTCCAACCTGGTGATCCTATGATTCTATGATTCTTGTGGTGCGCCTGTAACACTCTGCCTCTGCCCAAATCCTTGTCTGTGTTGCCATTGTGACCCTCTAAAGTCACCAGAGGCAGAGTTATCTTTTAACTAGGCTGTTTTCTTTTCCTCCCATAATAAGTGTTGAATGCTTCCTCTTAAAATAATATTTTTTTTGTAGGACTACCACTTTGCTGGCAGTTTGCTTCTGGGATACGCTAGGAATGCCAGTCGAGTTTTTCATGTCCCTGTGCAGTGCAGTGAATTCTGGTAAAGAGCTTCTTTACTCAGGATTGCTGCAGCAATTACCTGGTTTTGGAGAAAGGTGTTATCTCTGTGTCCACGCAGGTCTGCGCGCAGCTCAGAGATGCTATTGCAGGGGTTGGTCTTCAAATTCCTGTACAGAATTGAAGTGCAAATCAAAACTACAGCAGCATTTTCCTGTGAGTTTTTAATTCCCGCGGAGTCTTCCTTTCTCTTTGCTCTCTCTCCCTTCATTTCAAGTGATTCTTCCCCCTTCTTTTTTCCTTCCTGTTTTTTGGCAGAAATAGAAGGGGGATGAGAGCTGAAGTGCCGCTATGGGCGGGATTCAGCTCTGCAAGTCACACCATCAAATCTGTGATTCTGCTGGAAAAGCATAACTTTGGGAGAGCAGCTCCCTGGAGCCCGTGTGCTCGGAGCAGACGCTGCCAGCAGCTCTGAATTACTGATGCGGTGTTCGTTGGGCTTTGGGGTGTGAGAACATCCCCACAGCAGCAGCCTGGGTCCTGCCCTGGGTACCAGAGAGCCTTTCTCCAGCTCTGGTGTGGGGCTGAATTTGGCTTAAAGTTGAATTTTGCATCAGCAAGGCAGCGGCACGGAGGAGTGTGATGTATGTGCTGCTTTCTCAGCTGTGGTGTGGGAGAAGGAAGCAAATCTCTCTATCTGCGTCTTTGCTCCTTCTCCACATGGGGGTACGTGGCTTTCCCCGCCGCCAGCCACCAAGACACAGCATTTCCAGTACAATTGGTTCAGGCAAAGGTGTGAACATCCCATTTTGCAAGAGGGCAAGGTTTTTTTTGTTGTTTTCCTCTAGAGCTTCATGAAAACCCACCTGAGGATCACGGAGGTTGTTCTG
>WAAB01013891.1:35853-50665 GCA_013389865.1 Piaya cayana
AGAGGGAATGGCCTCAAGCTCCACCAGGAGAGGTTCAGGCTGGACATAAGGAAAGAATTTTTCCCAGAAGGGGTCATTGGTCACTGTCAGAGGCTGCCCAGGGAGGGGGTTGAGTCCCCTTCCCTGGAGGGGTGTAAGGGATGGGTGGATGAGGTGCTGAGGGACATGGGTTAGTGATTGTTGGGAATGGTTGGACTCGATGATCCAGTGGTGTCTTCCAACCTGGTGATTCTATGATACTATGATGATTCTATGATCTGAAAAAACCCAAACCAACCAAATACAAAGTGCACCCCCCTGCCAGCCCCTCTTTGCCCCCAGTCTGGGGTGGGTGCAGCCAGAGGAGCCCTCGTGTCAGCCTGGGTCCTGTCCAGGAGTAGCAGAACTCTCTGCCAGTTGGGAAACCTCTCCTGTCACAGATCCTACATTTCCACAGGGAGGCACCACTGGGGTAACTGCAGCGTTGGGAATCAGCTGCTGAACTCACAGGGAAATGCCTGGAACGCAGGCGGAAGGAGGGAACAAATTAATTCCTGTATTCCCTGTAGTGCAGTTCCCCCTCATGTGTGGTCACCGGTGGCCCCCGAGCTGTTCTGAGCAAGCGGAACCCATAGACAGCAGCTTCGGGCTTCTCGTGTTTTGACAGGTAATGCTTTGGCAAGTCTTGGCTGGGTTTCCTGGGCAATTTTAATCGGGAGAGAAAACAAACGAGCGCAGTGTGTGAATCTGCGATCTGTAGGCATCAGTTCAGCAATGATTGCGCAGGTCTGTGTTCTGGGGAGGTAGGAAGGAGGTGCATGAATGTTTGTGGAACTGGCATGTTCAGGGGAGATTTAGGCTAGACATTAGGAAAAAAATTTTCATGGAAATGGTCATTGGGCATTGGAACAGGCTACCCAGGGAGGGGGTTGAGTCACCTTCCCTGGAGGGGTTAAAGGGACAGGTGGACAAGGTGCTGAGGAGCATTGTTTAGTGTTTGATAGGAACGGTTGGACTCGATGATCCAGTGGGTCTCTTCAACCTGGTTGTTCTATGATTCTATGATTCTATGTTTAACCTTTTCTGAGAGGCTGAATCCACCAAAATAGGGCGACTACTTGGGAAGCGGTAAAACGTGGCTGAGCACAGGGGGGTTGCAGGCTCCAAGGTGCTATCAATGAGTCCAGCTTTCGTTTCACGTGTTCTGTGCTGTGTTCGCACTCTGCCGGCTCTCTGCTTATTCAGGTTGGGGGTGTATGTGTTATTTTAAACCAGGTATTTTTAACTTTCTCACAAGCTCTGTCAAAATGGGACTTAACTCCAGTAATAGTTGGCTTGAGCAAAACTCCGGAGTTATGGTAAGAGCTTTGGAATCATGGGAAAAGGCAGGTTGTTCAGCTCTGCTTTTCCTCCTCTTTCCTCCTGAATAATCCTGAATAATTAGCGTGTGAGCCAACTTTTGGCTGAGAAATGTTTCTAGGCAGCTTTAACCCTAGATGCTAGCAGGTAGCTGTGATCTCTTCTTGCACTGGTGTGAGGACTGATAAAGGGTCATGCTGGTGTGTATCTCAAATCTCCATCTAAAACCTGGTCCTGTTGAGTTCATGTAGGCTGAGCCTCATACCTCTCTGCTTGCCAGGGAGCAGCGCAGGGGCTCGGACTCCATCTGGCCATCAGTCTGATGCCCGCAGGGACCCGTGGTGATGTTGGTGCCTGCAAAAAAGGATCTGAGTGAGAATATAATGTTAAAAGGGAGCAGAGCTGGAGAATGTGCACTGGCAAATTCCTCAGGTTTGTTTGGCTTTCCCAAAAGATCGTGGTTTGGGCAGTGGTGGGTGTTTGGAGGACCCTTAAGGGAGCTGTGGTGTGTTTCTGCCAGGGATCCTACTCAAGCAGCTGAGAAAAGACAGTTCCTCTGCCCCCTCTGTCTCTCTCTCTCTCCTCCCTCCTGTCCTTCCCGTCTCCCGGCAGTGAATTCAGCTGCTGCAAACTGCAGATCACCTCTTGTCTGTGGCCTTTAGGACTGCTTCGCTAGCTCATGAATCAGCCTGTCTGTGATTAATTCAGAAGACCTGGCTGATCTGAAGTTTTATCTGCCGGATTTCACTTAAGAGCTTGTGTCAGTGCCACACTCTTTCTTCTTCAGCGTTTAATCGTGTAACTGCAGTGGGAAGCGTGCATCAAATTCTTCTACTTGTTCTCATGGGAACGTGCTTTTGCTTAAGAAAAGCAAGCGAAAGTCCTCTCTTACCTGCTTGCCTACATACGGCATCATTCCTTACCTTTGAGAATGGAATATTTAGAATATTTTTCTTGCAAATCTGGCCAGCCTTGGCCACATCCACCAGAAGAGCAAGGCACTGGTTGACTGGCCAGGTGCTCTGTGACATGAGAAACCTTTATCTGGTTTCTGTGAGTCAAATCAAGTCATTTTGAGGTTGTCCCATAGCAGTCCAGTTGCTCTCTTGTGTTTGTTTTTTTTAATTCATGTCCTGCTCTGCTTTCATCTATAACCTTAGCTTCTCCCCAGAACTCTTCTGTAAAATGGGAAGATTTGTTTATTTTGGGAGGTTCTTTGGTTTGAGAGTCTGCAGGATCAACGTAGCTCAGTAAGAAGCAGCATTGAAAAACACCGACTGTCTAAATTCTGCTCGTGGTTTGAAGCTTCCTTCAGCAGTTAAATTTGCAAAACCGGAAACTGGAAGAAGCTATGGGGTATATTAATAATACTTCTTAGATTACTCTGCCTTCTCAGTACTTCTGTCTGAAATAACTTTTGGAAGAAAGGTTAAACTTCAGGACGCTGTAAGGATTGAATTTGTGACAAGCCTTTTGGTCTATGATTTGAAGTGCCTGGGCTTGTTAGCTGCGTTTAAAAGATGGATATTCATTATCTGCCTCTTCTGCTCCACTGAAAGCTGATGAACACATAAGAAGCCCAGAATGCATCTCTTGTACTTCATTTGTTCCTTAAAATTGTCTCGGGGAGAGAAAGCAAGACTGAAAGTGAGGATTATTTTATTATTTTCAGTCTAGATTCAGAAGACTCAAAAGAGCATCCCAGCGTGCTGAGTGCAGAGAGGGGCAGAGATCCCCTGTCTGGGGCAGAGCCCATAAGCTCCAGAGCCAGAGGAGTTACATTGCCATGGTGACAGAACTCTTTAGCCGTGCTGCTGTGCTGTGACAAACACAGACTTGTTGTTTCCAGGTGCTGCAGAGCCACATCTCTGGTTGCTCGGGTTTCATTCCTGAAAGAAAGGTGGTTTGTAACAAGCATGAAGTATTTTTCTTTACAGAAAGCAACATGCAGGTGGGGAAGGGTGTGCCACTGTACACCACAGGGGAAAACATCTCCTCGAGCACTGCTGATCATCAGGGCAGTGATTTGAAAGGTGATACCCCAATCTGCAGATGAAGGATGCAGCGATGCAGCTGTTCTGTCCCTGCTCTGAGCAGCACAAACAGGATTGGGCCAGCTCTGGTCCTGGTTTGAGCCTGAGCCCCAGCAAACTCTACAAACCAGAATTTAGGCCGATGAGGTTCATCAGCTCTGTAGGATTCTGCCTGCCCGAGCCTGACTTGTGTTAAAAAACAAAAGCCAAACTGATCTGGTTGGACTGGATGATCCGATGGGTCTCTTCCAACCTGGTGATTCTATGATTCTATGATCTGGGGACCATATATCAATTTGGGGTACCTAATAGTGTAACTCAGCAGTTCTGTGTGCTGCTTTGCTCTTTGGAATTGTTGGATCTGCATTTTGCAGGTAAATGTTGGGATTTTACCAGCTTTTCTCAATGGCTTCGATAGGAAGAACATTTCTGGAATGGTGAGTTGGTACCAGGGAGAAGGGTTTGTGTTCAGCGTTGTACACAGGCGCATATAAAAGCAGATTTGGGAGTCATGCTTGGCTGCGAAGGAAAAAAAGTAGTCTGACAGTCTGATCCTTGTCCAAGCAAAACAATTCCAGTAATAAATGCCGAGCATAATAAGCAGCTGGAGAATAAGTGTTATTGGAGATGTGAGTCAGCAGGCAATTTTGAAAATAGCATATTTGCTTGGGGAGAAACTGTGAGCACTAAAAGGAATGAGTTTTCCCCTCCTGATCATCAGGATGGCTGCATAAATAGAAGCAGATTCCTCTTTAATCCTTCTGACCCTGAGGTTGTCCAGCTTATCTAGGAAGCCTGCATTTTAGAGCGTGTGACAGCAGTTGCTGAGGTTGATAAATGGTATTGCAGCCTCGTAGGGATGGAGGACCCTGGGGGTCAGCATGGCCAAACCACCACAGCAGCAGTGTTTACTCCTCAAGCAGGTAACACCAGCAGCTTCACTGGCACAAGAAGAAGGATGGAAGGCTTTTCTGAAGTTCCCAAGCCCCATGAGCCTCTTGGCTGTTGTCCCTACGACCCTGATGTGGCCAGAGCCAGGGGTCAGGTCAGGTTAGGGAGGGTTCCCCTGTCCTCTCTGTAAACGAGGTCCCTGTATAACAATCCGTGTTCCTCTCTCCTTTGGTTTTACATAGCAGAACTCCAGGAGAATTTTTAATTGAATTTGTTTCCAGTGATGCGATCAATGCGGCCACAAACTGTCTTGGTTAACCACTGCTCCGAGGAGGGGGGCAGTGAGACAGGCATCTGCTGTCCCTGGAGCGGAGGGCAGAGGGGCTGCGCTGTGTGTGTGCCAGCCCGTGTCCGCTCTGCGCCTTTGGACATGCTTCCATCAGAGCATCCAGGCACGCTCGGCATCTCTCCCTCCCTCTGGACATGCTAGGACACCCCCTCGGCATGGACGTGAGGATTTGCAGTGGGCCTCCGTTTGCCTGCAGGAGAGCTGAGGAGTGCAGGGAGAGTGAGAGGAAACAGTTTTAAGCTGAAAGAGGGGAGATTGAGATGAGATCTTAGGAAGAAATGTTTTGCTGTGAGAGTGGAGGCCGTGGCCCAGGTTGCCCCATCCTTGGAGGGGTTCAAGACCAGGTTGGATGGGGCTTGGAGCCCCTGATCCAGTGGGAGGTGTCCCTGCCCATGGCAGGGGTGGAACTGGATGGGCTTTGAGGTCCCTTCCAACCCAAACCTTTCCGTGATTCCATGATTTGGTGATGGTGCAGGCGTGTCCCCAACCTCCACAGTGTGAGACAGGGCTCTGGCCCCAATGATCCCCAGGCAGGAGGACGAGGTTCAGCACCATGCAAGGAACAGGAAAGCTGTGGGTGAATCACAGCATGATTCTCCTGGCCCTGTGTCTTGAGAAAATGCAAGGGTGCAGAGACAAGGACGCAGAGGTGCTCACAAGCTCAAAGAGGGAGGCAATGCTCGGTCAGTCCTGATAAGTGGGGTTGGCGAGAGGCCATAGGTTATGTTGATAGAAAACAGAACTCTGATATTCCCCAGACGGAGCCGTGTTCTGCTCTCCCTCCCTTTCTGATCCTGGGATGGGCCAAGGGCCATGGCCCTGCTGAGGTCAGGGGCCACCAGGGTGGGGAGAGGGATGGAAGGGAAGGAGACTTCCCCAGGCTGCGGGAGCCAGAGCATCCCTGGAGCAGCGGGCATGAGCTGCCAGAGCTGGAGCATCCTTGAGACAAGGGCTGCAGAGACTGGGACCAGAGCACCCTTGGGACAGGGGCTCTGGGGGCCAGGACAGGTGCATCCCTGGGGCAGCAGGCAGGGGCTGTGGGGGCCAGAGCATCCTCGGGGCAGGGGCGTCTGGAGCATCTCCGGGGCAGCAGGAAGGGGCATCGCTGGGGCAGGGGCTGTGGGAGCCAGAGACAAAGCACCCCTGGGGCAGCAAGCAGAGGCTGCGGGAACCAGAGCATCCCTGGGACGGGGATTGCAGGAGGACCCTCGGGGCAGGGACCTGGGGGGACAGGAGCATCCTTGGGACAGGTGCTGGGGGGAGCAGGAGCATTCCTGGAGCAGGGGTTGCAGGAGAATCCCTGGGACAGGGGCTGAGGGAGCCAGAACATCCCTGGAGCAGGGGTTGCAGGAGTATCCCTGGGGCAGGGGTTGCAAAGACATCCCTGGGCCAGGGGGAGCCGAAGCATCCTCAGGGCAGGGACAGGGGTTGCAAGAGCATCCCTGGGGCAGGGGCAGGGGTTGGAGGAGCTTCCCTGGAGCAGGGGGAGCCGGAGCATCCTCAGGGCAGGGACAGGGGTTGCAGGGGCATCACTGGGGCAGGGATTGGAGGAGCTTCCCTGGAGCACAGGTAACCGGAGCATCCCCGGGTCAGGGATAGGAGTTGCAGGAGCATCGTCGGGTCAGGGGCTGGGGGATCCAGAGCATCCTCGAGGCAGGAGTTGCAGGAGCATCTCTGGAGCAGGGGGAGCCGGAGCATCCCCGGGGCAGGGAATTGGGGATCCAGAGCATCCCTGGAGCAGGGGTTGCAGGAGCCTCCCCGGGGCAGGGGTTGCCGGCTCGGGCAGCTGCGGGAGGCGGCTCCGGGCGGGGCCTGCCGGGGGCGGGGTCTCCCCTGTCGGGGCGGGCAGAGCCCGGCTGCGGGCGCGGGTCGGAGCGGAGCGGAGCGCAGGTAGGAGCGCGGTGCGGGCTGGGANCAGGGCATCGTGTGCGGTACAGAGCGTCATGTATGATGGAGGGCATCTTGTATGATATAGGGCATCATGTGTGATACAGGGCAGTGTATACGGCACAGGGCATCACGTATGGTACAAGGCATCATGTAAGGTACATAGCATTGCATATTGCACGGGGCATCATATATGGTACAGGGCATCTTGTATGATACAGGGCATTGTATATGGCACAGGGCATCATATATGGTACAGGGCATCTTGTATGATATAGGGCATCATGTATGGTACAAGGCATCATGTATGATATAGGACAGTGTATACAGCACAGGGCATTATGTATGGTACAGAGCATTGTATATAGCACAGGGCATCACGTATGGTACAAGGCATCATGTAAGGTACATAGCATTACATATTGCACGGGGCATCATATATGGTACAGGGTGTCGTGTAGGGTACAGGGCATAAGGCACCAGGCATTGCATATGGCTCAGGGCATTGCATATAGTACAGGGCATCACATACAGCACTGGGCATCGTATGCAGCACCTGGCATCGTGTATGGCAGTGGGCATTGCATAAGGTACAGGGCAGTGAATATGGCACAGGGCATTACATATGTTACAGGACATCACGTACGGCACTGGACATCGCGTAGGGTACAGGGTACCATATATGGCACCAGGCATCACGTAGGGTACAGGGCATCATGTACAGCATTGCATATGTTAGAGGGCATTGCATATGTTACAGGGTATCACATACAGCGCAGGGCATCGCGTGTAGCCAGGGCATCACGTAGGGCACTGGCTGTTGCATATGGCAGGGGGCATTGCATGCAGCCAGGGCACCGCGTACTGCATGGGGCATCGTGCCTGGGGCAAACAGGTGTCACACAGACAGAGCAACCCCAGCTGGGCTCCCAGAGATCCTCCTGCCAAGGGGTAGCCTGCAACTGGAGTTTTAGCCAGATCAGCGGGATCACGTCTTTAGCCAGATGGAAAAATACCTGTTACTCAGTAATTTCCAGTGACACGCTCTCCTCCGGCACCCTGGCTGCTGGCCGCAGACCCATTTTTTTTTCTGCTGGGAGAGCAGATCCTCGTGGATCCCTGCCCCTGGGCTGGTTACCTGGCTTGCTGTTGCTATCTCTTACCAACCAAAGCCTGATTAACGCGACAAGCCTCCCCACCCCCCACTAATTGTTCTATTTCTGTTCCGCTTTCACTGATCTCTCATTTCAGGTTTCTGTTGTGCCACTCTGCTCAGAAGGTCCATAGTTGTAAACTCTTTTATTGGACTCTTGGGTCACGGACGTGTAGCAACCAGAGCTGTTACAGGGAGCCTCTTTCATGCCTGGGATGGTTTGTGTGAGGATTTGCACCCGGATCCCAGGGGAGAGGGAATTCCAGCTTGTCACCCCCCTCCCACTCAGTCCAGCATTCCCGCATGGTCCTGGGGGTTGCAGAGCTCAGTGCTTCCCTGCTCAGATTTATACCTTGCTCCCAAAGAGGGGGGCTGACAGATGGGAATGTCTACAATTTGAATTTCAATAGAATTTTGCATATCATTTTATCTTTTTGTTTCCCCCCCCACCCCCATTTCTCCAGGCTGGCACTAGCGCACCTAGGATGCATTCCTCAGCATTAATAGGGTTGGGGCTGTTGTGAGGGAGAAGGGGGCTTCCTGTTTAAAAATGCGAGTCCTTTGTTTGCTGGAGCCCTGGGGCAGGGAATGCGCACACTGAAAAATAAAAAATCCCAGGGAGAGCAGCGCCCGAGAGCGCAGGAGACACTTTGCATCACAGGAGAGAGACTTTGCGAGTAGCCATGGCTCGTCTGTTCTTGTTTGTTCAGAAAAGCTCCTCGAAGCCATAGTCCATTTTAAGGACTCGGTGCCCTGCAGGATCTTATTATTTATGACAGAGGACACGGGAGGCCTTCCCCTTCCACTTTTCCCTGACCTCCTTTGTTCTGGGCACCACACGAACATGCTGAAAGAACCTCGTTGGAAATCAAAGCTCTGGACTCCTAAGATAAAGGAAAAAAGTAACGCAGGCAAACCAAACCGGTATCTGCATTCCTAAGTCTTAGAAAGCAGATTTAGTTGGCTGCAAATCCCCTGTCGGATTGGGCCCAATTTTTATTTTCAGGAAGGCTTTTTTTTTTACTCTTCTTTAGCTGTGTGAGGAGGATGTATGGGAAGACATCATTTTCATCCTCTTTAAAG
The DNA here is from genome assembly GCA_013389865.1 of Piaya cayana. Lineage (NCBI taxonomy): Eukaryota > Metazoa > Chordata > Aves > Cuculiformes > Coccyzidae > Piaya > Piaya cayana. The sequence goes on from WAAB01013891.1 coordinate 44,588, forward strand.
CTTTTATATCCCGTCAGTGCTGCATAAAGTGACTGGGATGTGAACGAGGCTTATGTCCGTTGTCTTCAATATTGTTTCCACTCCGAGTGAAGGGGAATTTTGCTTCCAAAGGCAAAACCATGTCAAAATCATGGCTAAATTTACATAATTTGGAAGGTCAGGTTTTTAAATAGAAAATGGCCTCAAGCTCCACCAGGGGAGATTTAGGCTGGACATTAGGAAAAAAATTTTCATGGAAAGGGTCATTGGGCACTGGCAGAGGCTGCCCAGGGAGGGGGTTAATTCACCTTCCCTGGAGGGGTTTAAGGGACGGGTGGACAAGGTGCTGAGGGACATGGTTTAGTGTTTGATAGGAATGGTTGGACTCGATGATCTGGTGGGTCTCTTCCAACCTGGTTGTTCTATGAATCCTTGATTCTAAATGAATCAGAGTGATACCGATTTTGGAAGGGTTGATCACTGTAATTTGGAACGAACATGTAAGATTTGAAGTAACAGCTGTGCCGTGTGGATTGAGCAAAGGGAGGTAGTGTGCTGTGACCCAGGTCTCCTCCTTATTCCACATGGATTGCTCCTGCCTCTTACTGATGGAATAGAACTGTTCCTTCCCAGTGCCTTCCCAAGGCCTCTCTCTCTCTGGGATTGGACTCCATCTGCCAAACTCCTCATTATTCAACTTCTGTCATCTGTTGATTCATGTCAACTCCTTTTTTCATCGCTTGCCTCCTCCCACCACCCAAGCTGGAGCACGCTGCCGTGCAGAACTGGAGTAACTTGACTGCCGCAGTCACTCCGGTTAGCCTGGTTTAGCTGATGTCAGGATTGGGCTGAAGCATTCTTTGTGTTTGAGTGACTCGTGAAAGCTCTGGGCCACCCGCATCTGTCCAAAGCACTTGATGTTTTCTTCGGGTACAGCTTGGATTGCTGTCAAGGTTTTGGAAAATCTCCTGCAGTGCTGCCACCGTTTGTAGCAGGAGTAGAAATCATGTGGGTGAGGCTCAAGCAGCCGCGCTGCGACTTCATTTAGGCTGTTCCGAAGCCTTTGGATCAGGGCTGGGTGCTGCATGCAGCATGTGCCCAGTCAAACAAGTACAAGTTTGAGAACAGTCAATTCTTGACTTCTCTGAAACTGCAGGCAGGACAATAAACATTTGATTTAGATTGTATTAAAGAGAGGTGGAGGTCAGCTGTTAAGGAACTCCATCTGTGAACGTAGCTGGCAGCTCGAGTAATTGCCCACAGAGAACATGTGGTATTTTCATTACTGGAGACTGTTGAGCTGGAGAACCTTCTGCAGTTGAACCTGCTGCTGTCATGTACTTGATGGCTTAGGAGAATGTCTAGTGCACAAATACCTGGTTGATGCTGATGCTTGGTTGTTGGATGTGGATGCTTCCCTGGTTGTTCTTAATGCTACTGCACTGCTTTTGGAATCATAGAATCACAGAATTATTGAGGCTGGAAAAGACCTCTAAGCTTATCCAGTCTAACCATTAGCACAACCCCACCATGCCTGCTAAACCATGTCCCAAAGTGCCACGTCTACATGCTTTAAGAACCTTTTCAGGAATGGAGACTCCACCACTGCCCTGGGCAGCCTCTGCCAGGCCTTCACCACTCTGTCAGTAAAGAAATTTTGGCTAATATCTAACATAAACCACTCGAAGTTCAAGATAAGAAATCTGCTGGCCAGTAATGCCTTGGGGATGGTTCTCAAATAGGGTTTCTTCTCAGACTATACCGATTGTGTAAGTATTGGAGATCCATTCCAGTTACAGCATCACGTGCTCTTCAGTGCAGATTTGATGCTACAGGAAGGCTTCNACCTTCCGTGGGACACCATCCATCACCCCTGGGATGGTTCTCAAATAGGTTTTCTTCTCAGACCATACCGGTTGCGTAAGTATTGGAGATCCATTCTGGTTACGGCATCACGTGCTCTTCAGTGCGGATTTGATGCTACAGGAAGGCTTCAGTACATTCTGGTGTCAAGATCTAACATCCTTGGGTGTTGTGTGTGCGTGGGCAGGCAAAGTCGAATAATCACAGTCCCGAAGTGAATAGGGGTGGAAGGCCAACGCGGTCTCCCTGATGGGCAGAGCTCATGGTTACCTGGGGCAGAATGTGATTTTTCAAGAGGATCATTTATTTGATCTTCAGGGTAAGTGAGATAAGCACAAGAGCTGCATTAAACTCAGCTGGAACGCAGAGGCTTAGCAAAATGTGGTATGACTGACAGAGAAAAGATGTTGCAGGTGTGTCTCCCTTGCTATTTTTCTCGTAGCTCTACCTTTCCCAGTTCATCTCGCAGTCCTGCTGCTGGCCTTGTGAACTCTGTTTGTGTCACCCGGGCTGCTGCTGCTGCCTGATGTGCTGAATGCTCTCATCTCTATAATTTTTTTTCTCAGTTCCTCCAAGTTTCCTAGTTTTGTCCTTTGCTTGGTTCTTCCCTTTGGGCTACAGCCCCCTCTGTGATCAGTTCCAGTCTCGAGCCCTCGAGGCCCTTGTGTTCCCTGACCAAACCTGTCCCTGCTGTGGTGGCACTGAGACTCTACAAATTTAGCGCAGCTTTTTTTCCCAAGTGCAATTCAAGCACATTTAATAGAATTAATAGATTGCCCTTGGCAGCCCTTGTGCCTTTGAAAGCTCCCTCCTCCCCCTAGGCTGAGGGTTTATACCTCCTGACCATGTCCTGCTCCCCTCAGGGCAGGTATGCTGTGCTCCAGGGAATTAATTCAGAGATGCCTTGCGGTCTGTTTGTTCAGGAGGTCAGAGTATGTTATCTTAATGCTCCCTCGTGGCCTTAGAGGCTGTGAAAGGATCAGGAAGGGAAAAGATCTGGAAAGGACCGCGGGTTTCTGTTCTACGCTGGGTGGGTGACACCTCCACATCCCTCTGACCTGGTGGTTATTGTTCAGATCCAGGCGTACCTCACAAATTTGGTGATGCAGAGCACAGAAACAATTTCTGTCATTGTAAATAATTCATGATTCTCATTCACCTTTTCACATTGACATAAAGAAACCTGCTCCATGTGGTCCAAACCGTAGATATTCTGTGTGCGCATCGTTACAGGTGTGTGTGCTCTGTCACATAAAGCTCTGCTGCTGGTCAGGTCGTGCTGTTGGCTTCTAAATTTACTTTCCTCTCATTGGAAGGAGGCTCCTTAGACCCTGCAGCAGGGGCTGACGGAGATTGCTCTGTGATCTGGGCATGAACAAGAACCGAGGGAGTAGCCAGGCTGGTCAGTAGCTGGTGCCAGATGGTCCCGTGCTGGCCCGACTGAGCCAGGACTCCAGCTTGTGCCAAAGGTTGATGTTGGCAAGGAGGTTCGCAGTTTTCTGAGACTGTTGCTTACAGGCACTAGTGGCCCAACGGATGGCTCCGGTAGCCTGGGAGATAAAAGAGATTCTAGTCTTTGTAAATAACACCGGCAACATTGCTTATAACTTTTAATGACCTACTTTACTCTCCATGTGTATGCTGCTCTCACGATAACTGGAAATGCATGTTTATTCGTGGCTGGTTCTTGTCATTATAGTTAATTTTAGTGGGTTTTTTTTAATAACACTGAAATTAATCACCTTTAACGTATTTCACGACTCCTTATAATGCAGAGGCCAGCCTTAACTGATGTCAGCCTGGCAGGAGATAAATGCTGCAGCATCAAAAAGCAGGCAGCGTTTCTATTTTATTTTTCTCTTCTTTATAGAGTGAACCAGTAAGTTCACATTTCTGAAGGTTATTGGAGATAAAAGGATGTTTTTAAGCTCTTACATCTATGGAGTTTTAAAATCTCTCCCTGAAAATCTTTATGACCAATGAGGGACCCCAGTGCACAGCTGTTGGTGTGAGGTTGGTTGACCATTCTTCAAAACCAGCCTCCTCGTCAAGGACTAAAGGACAGTGCTAGTGGTGCGTGGTTCCAGATTCTGGTTGGGTTTTTAGGGCTGTATAAATTAGCTTCCAAAATAGAATCTGCTGTGGCAGGAGGAAAGTGTCTTGTTGCTAAGGAACATGACGGAGAATTGGGAGATGTGACTCAGTTCTTGGCTTTGTATAATTTTTCTTCTGGGTCCACAGAGCATGGTGAGCGTGAAGGGATGGATATTAAAAATATTTACTGAGGTTTTAAGAAGAGCCTGATAGAACCAGTGTGAAGGCTTTGCTGATCATCTGCAGAACCAGGGGCATAAGGAAATGGGTGGCTGAAGCAAGCCCAGCTTCTCCCGTCCTGATTCCTGGTGCTCCTCTTTCTTCTTGAGCCTGTTACTGCCCCACAGTAGAGTGAGACAGGAGAATGGTCTTGAGGGGCAAATAGCCAGGAAAAAATAATTAGCTTGACTTGCTGTGAATCTTACTGCAGGGAGAATCAGCATGGTTTGAGTTGGAAGAGACCTCAAAGCCCATCCAGTTCCAACTGGGACACCTCCCACTGGATCAGGAGGGGCTCCAAGCCCCATCCAACCTGGCCTTGAACACGTCCAGGGATGGAGCATAAACAACTTCCTTGGGCAACCTGGGCCAGGGCCTCCCCACCCTCAAAGCAAAACATTTCTTCCTAAGATCTCATCTCAATCTCCCCTCTTTCAGCTGAAAACCATTCCCCCTCATCCTCCCCCAGCCCCTCCCCAGCTTTTCTGGAGCCCCTTTCAGCACTGGAAGCTGCTCTAAGGTCTCCCCACAGCCTTCTCTTCTCCAGGCTGAACAACCCCCACTCTCTCAGCCTGTCCTCATACAGGAGGTCCATCATCTCCATGATCTCCTCTAGACTCCCTCCAACAGCTCCATGTGCTTCCAGGAATGATAGTTCTGCAGTCAGGGCTGAGATACACAGTATCGTTGGATTGTGTTTTAATCTTATAGGTGTGAATCCAGAATAGCTGCATCCCTGTGAAACCTGTATGGGCACGGGAGGGCTCAGAGGTTGGCGCTCCTCTGCTTGGTTGTGCCCAAGCGAATCCCACTGTCTTGCCCATGGGCTGAGGATGTGGTTTTGAGGTGTTGATGGTTGGATTTGATCACCTTAGAGGTCTTTTCCAACCTTAACAATTCTGTGATTCTGTGAGGTTCACCTTCCTTCCCTTGGGCTGCCTCAGCTGCTTGAACTCTTCCTCCGTACAGGCACTGTGTGCAGCAGATTGATTTTAATCCAGGTCGCTGCCGTGGCTTCATTCTGCAGGGTTCTTGGGAGCAACCTTGGCATCAGTGTTCATCCCACAACTGTGCCTCCTGTGCTGGCTTCATCCAAAATGCATCAGAAGTTAAATCTCATTGCTGAGTAGAGGGTCAAATGTTGCCTGAGGAGTTGGAAGCAGGGCAGGAGGCATTTCACCTCTGCTTGCTCTTGGCAGGAGCTCAGCATACCTGCAGCCTCCTCGGCTCGCACGGCTTACAAGGGCCGCTTAGCCTTACCCAGCACCTACTTGCTTTGCTGTTCTCTTTTACAACCTGTCAGCGAAGAGGTGACTGCTTGGATTTTCTCCCAGTTCTTTTCTTCCCCACCCAGGAGAAGCCGAGCTCTGTCAGTGAATCACTCTTGCCTAGGTCTGACACTGGAGTCCTCTCAGCCTGAAAAACTCTCACGCAGGGCAGGCAGCGGTTGTGAGCAGAGCAGTGTGGGAAGCTGCGTTTAACCGAGGAACCAAGCGATGGCTTCAACAGGCTGCTGATAAATGAATCTCTGGTTATTTGACCTGCTCAAGCATTGCTCTGGCAGCGTCTTGGGCCGTTGCACCCATCCACTCTGGGAGTGCAGTTGTAGCAGTTTGCTTAATGATGCAGAAAACAAGACAATTATTTTAACCTGAACTGAACGGCTTAAAGGTGAACAGATTTATTGTGTATTGAGAACTCGGATTCCCTTCCTGATTGGTGATGTAAGCAAGTACCAAAGACATCCCTGGATCCTGGGAACAGATCCATTGCACCATTGACTTATGAGGAACGGCAGAAAGAGCTGGGGGTGTTTAGCCTGGAGAAGAGGAGGCTGAGGGGAGACCTCATTGCTCTCTCCAACTCCCTGAAAGGAGGTTGTGGAGCGGAGGGAGCTGGGCTCTTCTCCCAAGGGACAGGGGA
>WAAB01013891.1:52285-97669 GCA_013389865.1 Piaya cayana
CCATCCCATTTCCACCCCTTCACCTCAATCCCAGCCTCTTCATCCCAGTTCCAGCCCCTCCATCCCAATCCCAGCCTCTCCATTCCAGTTCCAAACCCTCCATCCCAGTTCCACCCCCTTCACCCCAATCCCAGTTCCATCTCAGTTCCAAACCCCAATCCCAGTTCCACCCCCTTCACCTCAATCCTAGCCCCTCCATCCCATTTCCACCCCTTCACCTCAATCCCAGCCTCTTCATCCCAGTTCCAGCCCCTCCATCCCAATCCCAGCCTCTCCATTCCAGTTCCAAACCCTCCATCCCAGTTCCACCCCCTTCACCCCAATCCCAGTTCCATCTCAGTTCCAAACCCCAATCCCAGTTCCACCCCCTTCACCTCAATCCCAGTCTCTCCATCCCAGTTCCAGCCCCTCCATTCCAATTCCAGCCTCTCCATCCCAGTTTCATGGACTCACTGGTGTCTCGCCCCGTGTTACTGTCCTTTTCCTTGGCTGCAGATGATGCTCCTTAGAGAGATTGGATGGTTTAACCGTGATCCATTGCACCAGCATCCAGAGAGACCACGCGGCGGAACGTGGAGAAATAGAGTGGGAGGTTTCGAGGGTTATCTTGTATCTCTAGGCCTCCTGTATTTTTTCTAGAAGGGGTAAACTGCATCTCTTCAAATCAGCAGCTTTATTTATCATTAAACAGAGCGAAGGCAGTAATGTTTTTATCTTGTGAAGGCTGGAGAGGACGCAATGATGCAACAGGGCCCTGGTGTGGTCTGTATCCCGGCAACCGCAGGGAGGTTGGTTCCCTTTGCTGGTGTTGTGGAGGGGCAGCCTATGGCACTTAGAGACAAACCCCCTCTGAGCTCGGGTACCATTAGTCACTTATTTGTTCTGGAGCTGCCTAAGACTACTGGAATGAGAGTCAGTAACAAGGAGTTTGTTCTGCTTGTAGATTACACACTGTGTTGTTGATGTCCATGAGATTACTGGGTTTGTTAGTTTAGCCTTGTTCATTTTTCCAGAGGGGATAATCGTCGCTCTCGGGTGCTGCCCACCATCCAACACGCCGTGACGGTCCTCTCGTACACTCCCACCTCGCAGATAAATGTGTCTTTGTGTTAACTTCTTCCATTGCAGCTGTCTCCTGTTATTTCTGCGCTAGCCAAGAATTAGAACAAAAGCCAAGTCTCAGTTCAGTATCAGACCTTGGAAAATCGGTTCCTGTCAATAATTGCTGTTAAGGTTGCTACAGTTCTTAGGTGCTCGGTAGAATGCGTTGTGCTTTGTCCCTGCCCACCTGAGCCGTGTCTAAAATGAAGTGGGGGTTTTGTTTTGTTGTGCAGTGTCGAAAAAACACGGCAAGCTCATCACCTTCCTTCGTACATTCATGAAGTCGCGCCCAACGAAGCAGAAACTGAAGCAGCGGGGGATCCTGAAGGAAAGGGTGTTTGGCTGTGACCTGGGAGAGCATCTTCTCAACTCTGGCCATGATGGTAAGAAACAATCCATTCTGAAGTTCTTCCTCTGTTGGGAATCTTATTTCAAGGTGGTCGTACCTAGCAAGGGGTTGTTGGTACCGGTAGAGAAATGTGTAAAAAAAAAATTGATGGTTGAAAGATGAATTGAGGCTAATGCTAATGAGAAGTAAGCATTGTGGTTTGATGTGGAAGCTCTGGAGGTGGGTAGAACTACTGAAGATGAATTCTCAGCCTCTTGGAGTCTTTGAATAAATGTTAAAATCTTTTTGCAGGGAAATAAACTTTATTAATGTGTCAGTGAATCATTAACTGGGATGTTAAATCCGTACATTTAACTTTTCTAACAAGAAACCCTAACCTTTCCCTAACCTTTATATCCTTCATCTGCCTTTTCCCTTGGTTTCACAACATTGACAGGAATTAACGGGTTGTTATGCTTTTGTCACAACTTGCTTTTCTCTCAGTTTGTCACAGTGAGTCTTCCATAGGTCTCCTTGGTCCCTTTTGCCAGGGTGGTGGCAGGGAAGAGGTGGCCATTCCAAGAAAAAAATCACAATGTTGTTACTCCTCTTCCTTGAATGAACTTTGGTTCTTTCCTACCCTCTCCCTGTGAGTCTCCAGCCTGAGCAGTGAAGTCGGGGAGGTGCCTGCCTTGCCAGCAGCAAACAGAGGACGTGAATTCTTTCACGGTTCACCAGCCAAGGTCGTTCCCATAAACGGCCCATGCTGAGGGTTATTTGGAAAAGCAGCATGGAGCAGCCATGGGCCACAGCCAGTTTGCCCAGGAGTTAAAGCCATCAGGAAATTAGGGATGGGTGTAGCATCACTGCCTGGCTCTGTCAGCTTGCTGATCCGTTCCATATTTTTGCTCCCTGCCTAATGTCATCAGTTTTGCAGCAGACCTCCTATGCCAGAGTTGTTAACTTGATGGCTCCCAGCTCTTGCCTGCTGTGGAGAAGTGACGTGAGGTGTGGGGAGGGGAGTTGCTCTGTTAAATTTGTTTCCAGTGGCACTTCAGGCTCCTCGTTCACACAAACGCCTTTTGGAAAAGCGATGGTGGAGGGTGAGGAGCCGTGTTGTGCGCTTTTTCCAGCTGATGCGGTTGGTAACAGCCCCTCCTTTGCCTGCCATGAAGTGTTTTACTACCAGCTGGTGGATAATATGAGCTTGTTCTTATGGAATCAGGACTGTGGCAAGGCTCATTGGCTTGTTAATTGGAACGAGTAGAGATCGTTATTGCTGAGACTTGAAAAGCGTCAGGGAGCAAGAAACTGGGTGGCTTGGAGACAGAAACAGACAGTAACCCTACATCAGGAGTAGGTAATCTACACCACTGGGTAGCTATAGAGATGGGTTTATATTCCTCCTTTGGGAGTGATCTTGGAGGGCAGGAGACATGCCAGCAGAGCGAGCTCATTAATGGGAGAGAGAGAACTCTCTTTTATCCCCAGCCTTCCCCATCCTTTTAGTTAGGCACGAGTCAGCAATAATTAAAGCTTTTCCCTGCCCTCTGCACTGACTTCTTCCCCTGGCTTTAGGGGGTGTGCATTTTATTTAGCGATAAAAGACACATCCTGAGCTGAATTAACCTGTTCTACCTCCACTGGGGACTCTTCTTTGAGTATGTGGGAGCTCACTTCTCCTGGTCACTCCACTGCCATCACTTGCGACTGTGACAGAGCTGTTTTAATGAGGTCTCTTCATCTGAGACAGAATCAGTTGCTTTCACCCTTGATTTAATAACTCTTTCCTAACTCCTTGAAGTGCAGCAGATCCAGTTTGAGTGTTGCTAACAGGGGCACGTCTCCATTTCACACCGCAGGAGTGTGTTTTTTCCTGTGTGATTCAGCTCTCTGACCTGTATTCTGAGTGACGTAATCCCCAGGACTGGTTTTGTGGAGACATTTCTGGGTTCCTGTGAATCGAGCTCTGTGCATGCACAGCATTTTCAGATTCCCTCAATTAATGTTTCTCATTAATGGTCCTCCCCCTGGGAGCCACCTAATCTGCTGAAAGGGGACTGAGATATCCAGGGAGAGCCTGAGTTGAATTAGAGGGAGAGAAGGTGTAGTGTGCGTGTTGGGGTGTCCTGTGCAGGGACAGGAGCTGGACTCGATGGTCCTTGTGGGTCCCTTCCAAGTCAGGACTATGACTTCCAGTCAATTCTATGATTCTATAGTCCTTCACCTCATAACCAGAACATTAAAAAGTGGTTTTATCACATCGCAGAGCAGTGTAGCTGAAGTCGGTGTGTGGTACCGGCTGGTAATGCTTTGGGACTGCAACATAAACCACCTCAGTTCAGAAAAACAAGAAAATAACCCAGTCCATTCAGAGATTCATTGGGGTTATTGCTGGGTTTGATGATTTGCAGTCCACTACCCAGAAGATGTAGCAGCCCTGAGGAAGGTAATGTCACTGTGGCTGAAAATGAGCAGCGAGGCGTTCATGTGCTCCTTGGAACTGTGATAATGAACCAAACTGGAGTGAAGAATTGTGTTAATTACCAGTTTTGGGAAGCTGACAAGGTCTGAATTCTCCAGATTTGGCTGTGAAACAGCGTGAATGCTCCCAATTGTGCAGTCATGAATGTCTGAAACTTTGCTGAACTGGGCTTGTCTTTTAGACAGGAAGTAGGGAGAGAGGAGCAGACTGAGAGAACGAAGGGGATAAGGAAGGACAAAAACTGAAGCTGGTCTAACATTTCTTTGGTGCACTCCACATTGAGGCAGCTGGCTGGGATTGTTTGGCCTGGAGAGGAGTGGGGTTGCAGTTGGGTGTTGGTACAGCCAGAAGAGAACTGACACAAGTGGAGGAGATGCTTTACCCATCGCAGGATGCTCTTTCTGTGGGCTCAGCAAGTCATCACCCTCATTCTTCATCTGTTGTGTCCCTTCCAGAAGGAGGATAAATTGGTGTGAGGAACAAGAGGAAAGGGATGCAGAAATGTGAGTTTTCTTACTGTTACAGAGCAACAGCCCTGGTGGTATCGGCCCTAAAAGCTACTTGTGTGAGCTTTACGTTCAGCATCCACCCAGGTCTGAGCCGGCAAAGCATTTGTCTTGGTTTACTTGAATATTTGAGAGGAGTCTTGCACTGAGGCAGAGTGCTCGCTCTTCTGAATGGTTCCTCTCAGACTGGCTTGACAAAACTTGCATCTAATGAACTGTAAGACTGGGGAGTTTCTCCTTCAAGAAATTGGTAAGATGGGAGGAGGCTGGTGTTGCTTCTGCTTTTTCATTTATGGTGAGGGTGCAATTGCCTGGTGAGGCCCTGGCCCAGGTTGCCCAGAGCAGTGGTGGCTGCCTCATCCCTGGAGGTGTCCAAGGGCAGGTTGGATGGGGCTTGGAGCCCCTGATCCAGGGGGTGGAACTGGATGGGCTTTAATGTTCTTTCCAACACGACCCATTCTGTGATTCTGTGATAAATAGACCTTAAATTTAGCTCACCTCAATTAGGAAGAACTGTGCTTGCTGAGGATGTGTGTGTTTGGCGTGGGAGCTTGTTAAATGCTGCATTGCAGCATCTGTACCATGTCCTCATTCACACCTCAGAATATTTCTGAACAGAGCTCTCCCCAGCTCCTGGATTTCTGACGGGTGTCGGAGTCTGCAGTTAGCAGAACTTTATGCCTGGTGAAATGGGGAGGCTGGTGGGCTGGTTCTTGGCACAGCACGTGACTGTGGTTAAGGCTTTATGCCTAGGACCAAGGTGGGCTGGACAGAGCCACTGTGCAAACAGAGAGAACATGGTGTCAGGTGTGGTGTTGGAGTTGTGGTGCCATTTCTCTTGGTCTCTGGGAGCTCACCCAAGGGTTTGGGTAGCAGCCCCTCAGCCAGCTCTGGTCAGCACAGCAGAGAAAACCCACATTCCTCTTCTGCAAGGGAAAGAGCTGTGAGCCAGAGCAGAGGAGGGATTATTTATATTCAAATGCTGATGGGAATGATGTGCTGGAATTGCTTGGACTCAGAGGATGGGGTACGTAATCCTGGAAGTTCTTTTTCTATGCTGAAAGTGTTCCCTGGGGCCTGGTTCTTGAATCATAGAATCATAGGATAACCAGGTTGGAAAAGGCTTACCAGATCATTCAGTCCAACCATTCCTATCAAATAGTAAAACATGCTCCTCAGTGCCTTGTCCACCCATACCTTAAACACCTCCAGGGAAGGCGAATCAACCCCCTCCCTGGGCAGCCTCTGACAGTGACCAATGACCCTTTCTGGGAAAATTTTTTTCCTAATGTTCAGCCTNACCAGTGCCGAGTCCAGAGGGAGAAGAATCTCCCTGGACCTGCTGGTCACACCGTTTCTGATCCAAGCCAAGATGCCCTTGGCCTTCTTGGCCACCTGGGCCACTGCTGGCTCATGTTCAGTCGCTGTCAACCAACACCTCCAGGTCCTTCTCCTCCAGGCAGCTTTATGCAGATGATCCCTTCTCTTGGTGGTGAGCACAGGCTAACATTGTCGTACCCTGAGATGGTGGGATTGGTGTTCATTTCTTGAGATGATCCCTACTTTACATCTGTCCTAAGAGAGCAGTTGGTAGGCTGAAAGCAAATGGTATTTTTTGTACCTCTTTATGCTTGTGTTGTTGCATCATCAGCTTTCATAATTGGAAAAGATAGATTTAGAAACAGTACTCATTGTTAATTGATGTTTCCCATATTGAAGGATCAGCACCTCATTTTTTAATTATTTTAAAATACCAGTGGGCTGTGATCAACAGGAAGAGGTGTTGCTTTTCCAGCTAGAAAAGTAAACACTTATTAAAGACAAGGTTTACTGCTGTGCCTGACTCTTGCTCTCTGTCCTTCCTACTCTTCCCAGCTCCCCAGATTTATTAGCAATTGTTTTGGACAAGTTGGTAGGATTAAACAAAGAATAAAATAACAGCTGAGACTTTTCAAGATCAAACAGTAGCAGGATAGGTGATCTTGATCCTGTTATATGCCAGGTGCTCACTGCAACTGTGAGTAAGGAATGGAAGGGGTAGGTTTATTCCCTTCTGCTGGTTCTTGTGCTCTTCAGATGAGCTCCTTAACAGCACCTTGGGGTTTCTGGAGGCTTTGCAGCTTGATGTGGATCCTCCAGGTTCTCTTTCCCTGTGAGCAATCTGCTGGCTGCAGTTGGGTGGTGATGTAGTTGTCTTTGATGCTAATTTAGTGCAGATTTCAGTATAGGGGGAACATTTACCAGAAGAAAGTAACACAAGGAATGAGATCTCGGGCAGCATCTTGGCAGGGAGCTGTAAAATCTGGTTCCCCTTAGCTCAAGCCTGAGTTTGGTAATCTCTATGTCATCTCTCTGGTTCCTGGTATTAATGCGAGGAGTCCTTTCTCTAGCTAATAATTTGCGTTATAATAAAAGTCTGCCTGGCTGGCTTTGGATCTCTGCCATCTGTAAAGGAAGCCTTGATTTGCCCTTCAGGACAGCTGAGTCTTACAAAGTTAGTAATGTTAGTTTTTTCTGATGTTTCAGGGGGTAAATTTATCCAGTCTCCGCTCTCTCTGTTACTGCTAGAGAATGAAATGGAACTCAGCAAACAAGAAGTCAAGCAAACTGCTGACAAATAGAAAGTTATTAATGTTGACAAAATTATTGCTTTTTTCCCTTCCTTTCTTTAAAACCTGGTTTTAACTGTAAACACAAGGCAGCCTCTGAAATCCAAGAACTCCGATTTATTTTCTGGAAGCCCAGCTGAACTCCCTGCTCATGACGTCCTTGATAGGGAATTGATTCACTTGAAGATTTTTGCTTCAGAAAGACTTTAGCATTTGCAGAACTTCCATCAGAGGGAGGTCCTGGGCAGCTCAAATAGTAAAGAGTTAACCTGGTGGAGCAGCAACCTTGGAGTGTGGTTCTCCAAGGAATTGTTAGGGCTTGAACGCTGGCAGCTACATCAATAGATCTGTTTAGGCAATAACTACTTCTTATATAAAGGTTTGTTGAAATGGTGCATGAAAAAGGAAGGTAGGTGGGTGTTAGCTGTGCGGCATCGATTGGAGTGATGGAATTGGCCACAGTCATGATGGGCTGAGGAGCATGTTGACTGTGGATCAGGCTGAAGGTTTATATTAGACGCATTCGTTCTGTGAAAGAACTCAACCTTCAGGGCCTTTTTGTACTTTTAATGAGTATTTTCAGAGTATCCAAGCCGACAAGTTCAAATGCAAACTACAAAGCTTTTGAACCTCCAAGCAGGTTCAGCTCTGGCAGCTCACTTTCCCTTCTGACTCTCTTTTTACACATTTATAAGCCTAAAGGAGTTGATGATTAGGACATAAATCTAAGTTTTGAAGGGGGGTTTTGCATTTCTTTTCTGCCAAGGCACTTCTTGTGTGACTTAGGCAAATCACCTAAAAGGATTCTTCTCCTTTCTCTTGGGTGTGGAGCAGTTATCCTGGTCTGAGGTCACTTGTAGCCCTTTAGAGCTGATGGAGAGGGATTCCTCCTGCCTACCAGAATACAGGTGTTTAAACAAAAAAAAGTGGGTTCTAACTTCCCCATTTACACAGCAGGAAAAACAATGCACCTTTATTTATCCAGTAATTTTTGTAATGCCTCCTTGATATCTGGGGAAGAGAACTGTAAATAAAACACACATCAAGAGGATTCGTATAGAATCATAGAATCATAGAATAGTTTGGGTTGGAAGGGACCTCGAAGATCGTCTAGTTCCAACCCCCCTGCCATGGGCAGGGCCATCTACTGGATCAGGAACCCCCCTGCCTGGATCAGGTTGGTCTATAAATACGGATCTACAGCTCACAAATTGGTGTGGATGTGTCTTGTCTTTCTTGATGAGCCCAACCGCAGGGCTTGAGGAAAGTGGAAATCATTCTGTTCTGCTTCTTTTATAGTTTTTCTGTGTGTTTTACTTGGTTAACAAGAACTTGTAACTGGTCCATCAGTGCCCACCAATGAGTTCAGGAACAGCTGCCTGCGGATAGGGAGGACGTGGTTTCCATCACTACATTTTTTACGGTACTTGAAATGTTAAAAGTTGTTTATAAACTGAATGCCATAGAGACACTTTAAACAGCTTCTCCTCCCCAGGTGATTTATTTCTGTGCTTGAGAAATCATTAGTCAGGGGGAGGATTTGGCACATGCTTTTACTGAATTGCCTTGCATGTTGGAGCCCAAACCAACCGTCTCTGGTCCTGGGTTGTTTCCTACTTGGTTTTCCTTGGGCAGGGAAGGAATACCAGCCTGTCCCAGCACTTTTGCTTCCATGTGGGTCCAGGTTTGACAGAGCTCTGTGCACACAAATGAGGGAAGAAATGGTTGTAAAATTGCATTCCGGAGTGGTAATTCCATGTGGCTCTTGGGAGTTGACAGCCTCTTTGAGCTCATAAATATTAGCTGTGCTGTTCCATGTGTCCAAGTGTCCTTCATGAGGCTTGGAACCCCTGATCCAGCGGGAAGTGTCCCTGCCCATGGGCTTTGCAGTCCCTTCCAACCCAAACCATTCCATGATTCTAGCATTTTCTACCCCCTTTTTTCAGGAGGCTGCTGAGATATTGAAACCTGTCAGCCTCAGACATGCCACAAGCAGTTTCCTCCCACTATTTCGCAATTTGTAGTAATTTTTTTAATCAAAATCCATCTCCAAAGGACTTGGGCAATCGCTTTCCCAGGCTGGTGAGTTCTGGCTGGGGAGCTGGGTGCTGGCAAGCTCACACCCCATCTCTCACACACTTTTTGTGCCCTCAGGGAGCTTGTTTGGTATCTCCCCTTCCATCTCCATGCT
Organism: Piaya cayana; assembly: GCA_013389865.1. Classification (NCBI taxonomy): domain Eukaryota; kingdom Metazoa; phylum Chordata; class Aves; order Cuculiformes; family Coccyzidae; genus Piaya; species Piaya cayana. The sequence continues at coordinate 61,506 of WAAB01013891.1, forward strand.
TGTAAAATCAAAATAATAGTCCAGATTTGCCCCTGAGGTGCCACAAGGGTAGGTTTCTAGTGTTTGTAAAGTACTTGGAAGATGAAGGGCGTGATATAAACATTAAATAGGGTTTATTTAAGTGTTCGCACAGGTTGGCACCCACAGATCCAGAGTAGCCTTGTGAGCTTCTGTAGGAAGTAAGTGGACTTACCTGTATGTACGCCCTGGATTTAATTTGTTCTTTGGTTGGATTTGAATAATTTTACACATCTAAACCTGCCAGCTGTTTTGGAAACTGGACGGTGCTGAATTAACTGGAGCGTTTCTGTAAATTGTGAAAAGCCTGAGTCTTTTAGGTGCCTGAATAGACCTTCTGATCTGGTGCCACTTGCCTCTGCCCACAGAAACCCATGTGTCAAAAAAAAAAAAGGACCCACAGCCTGCACAGAATTGCAATGGTTTGACCCAAAAGGCAGAGGAGCAGAGAATATTCCCCTTCCCGCAGATGCAATGGTTGAACACAAGTTGATGCTTTAAAAGCCAATAGTTTTGATCCTTTTGGGGCAAATTTCGAAACATAACAGGTACTGTTATTGCACCACCAAGTGCCCCCTGAATGGCAGGAGCTCTGGATTATGGGAAGCAGGACAAGCATTACAGAGAGATACATGGGATCTCCGCAGAGAATTACTTGCTTGGAGGGGGCACTTGCAGAAGGAAAGAACTGAGCAGCAGCACAAGCTTTTGCCATTAAGAAAAGAGACAGTTTCTCTCTCCCCTTATTTTTCACCCTGCCTGCAGCTGTGAGAAGCCACATTCTTCATGCCTGAGTGACCTGGAGGACAGCAGGGAGTTGAAAATTAATGTGCATTTTGAGACAGTGCAGCTATAGGGGACCAAACACAAGAAACAAACATTGCAGGAGCTGCTTGTGCTTTTATCCCTTGCTCCGCTGCAAGCCAGGTGGATGCTTTTTCTCTCTCAGCTTATTGTAGGAAGCGCAGTTGTTGTAACCAGCAAATTATAGAATAGTTTGGGTTGGAAGGGACCTTAAAGATCATCCAGTCCCACCCCCTGGCATGGGCAGGGACACCTTCCACTGGATCGGGGGCTCCAAGCCCCATCCAACCTGGCCTTGAACGCCTCCAGGGATGGGGCAGCCACAACTTCCCTGGGCAACCCCTCAGTCCAAATATGAATGTATTAGTAGTATCTTCATTCTGTTTGTGGATATTTTGCATTAAAGACAAAAAAAACAGCCCTAGAGAATGAGGTGGGTGCAGCCTGGGCGGTGGCTGTGCTGTGTGAAGGCTCCAATCTTTGGTACCAACACAGTTAGGCACCACGTGCAGCCCTCAAGTGCAAAACGCCCCAGCACAGACGTCCCAACAGCATCCAGAACGTTGCTGATCTCGCAGGACCTGAAAAACCCGGTTATCTGCCTTCCAGGCTTGATGCAACTCAGTGGGATTTATGTTTCTTGGGCCTGAACTTTGCACTTTGTCCTGGTTAAGCTGCCATAAAAAAGGAGGTCCAGTCATAAAAAGCAGAGTCCAGTGCCAGAGGCTGATTCTGCAGATGGGAGCCGCGTGGTATCTGCTCCTGGGACCGGCGCGTGGTTTATGGCCCCTCTTCCATAATGGGGCTTTCCCGGGTGCCCAGGTCACGCTTCCAATAAAAATGTTCCATGTTACCAGGAAATAGTGCAGCGAGTGATAGCCAGACTGGACTTTACTCAGCCCGATAACACTAATGTGGAAAATGGGGAAGAGACAGTCTTTGGTTGGTCTTGTCCTCTCTTACTTCTGATGATCTGAACAAGAGGACATGCATTTAGGGGTGAGACAGAAGTCCTTAGAGAGGAATCTTTTAAATTAGATTTTTTTTTTTTTTCTGGTGGGATCTGCATGCTTACAGAACACCCTGGGCAAGCAGCTTGCTGAGTGTCAAGAGCCCCTTACAGACAGCAGAAAGGAAGCCTTTAACCTCTCTGTCCCATGCTGGTTTGTACCTTCTGTGAACTCTCTCTGTAGGGTGGAGGGAGGAGTTTCAGAAATGAGAAGTTTGAATTGAGGCTCCTAGAAAAAGTTACAGCCTGAATTATTACAGCGTTTTACTGCGTGTTTGTTTTTTTCTTTTGCTTTAGGAAATATTTGGACAAATGTGTTGCAAAATTGAGCTAAAAATAGGAAGAATGGCTGGGGTGAAAGCAACCATGTTTCTTCAGGCGAGGTTATTCAATTGAAGGTTTTTCCATAGAATCACAGAATGGTTTGAGTTGGAAGGGACCTCAAAGCACATCCAGTCCCACCCCTGTGATGAGCAGGGACACCTCCCACTGGACCAGGGGCTCCAATCCCCATCCAACCTGGCCTTGAACCCCTCCAGGGATGGGGCAGCCACCCCTGCTCTGGGCAACCTGGGCCAGGGGCTCCCCACCCTCACAGGAGAACATTTCTTCCTCACATCTAAGCTAATGCCACATAACCATGCATTAATTTGGCAAGGGAGATTCTTTGCTAATTTTAGATGAGCGGAAGTTGTCCAAGTCTTGGCCAGACGCAGAATCTTGAGGAAGGGGCTCGTCCATAATGAGCTTCACCCCTTTTCTTTTGTGCTGGGTGTTCCGGGGACGCTCTGCCCTCTGCGTCTACCCATCCATCTACATGTTTATGCAGGCGCTCTGGATGATTTGGAATGCGCCGTCCCCACCTAAACTTCACCTTGTGGCTGATTGTTTAAATTTATGTTCTTGTGGCTCAAACCACAGCCTTTAATCTGCTGTCACGCTCCCTCACTCTGTTCTGGTTTTCCATCGGCTTCCGACTCATCATTCCGCGTTTGATGACCGTGGTTATTACCTGTGTTTAGGCAGTTTAGCGTGGCACTCAGAGTAGTTTATTCCATTTTCCTTGTTCCTGCTGGGCTGCAGGTTTAGTGTTCTATGTTTGCTATGTGTGGAATTCAGCTGAGCAGCTTCGTTGCAGTGCACTACGGACCATTAACCAGCCAGCAGCCCAGGCTCGTGTCGGAGCAGTATTGTGAGAAAGCCACTGCTTAGAGGGGAGCTCGATGGGAGGCCACCTCCTCCAGGCTGAACAAATAGTTCTGATTCAAGTAACGTGCTAAGAAAATAATAACAAAAATAAAGCCAGCCTTAGAAAACCAAGGGAGGGGAACATTGTGAAAGATTAAAAAGAAAAAAAAAAAACCAACCACAAACCCCAAGATGATAGGAAAGGCAGAGCGCTGGATTTCAAGATGAATCAAAATGTTCTTCAGAATGAAAACTATAAAACTTCTGTGCCTCCTTAATGGCGAAGAATTAACCAGTTAACGAGCCCTAAGAGATGCAATAAACCTTTCAGGCCAGCTGAGAGATGCTCAGGAATGAGCTGAGTAAATTCCTTGAGCTGCTGCAGTGATGAAAGGTGCTGGGGTCTCTGCTGGTGAAGCGTCCACGTTCTCAGCCCTTTGCGCATCATTGCCTGGAAATACCTATTACTTGAGACACTGAGGGGGGGAAGGAAGGGATGATGGTTTTTGGAACAGGAGATGTGCACGGTGCTGAAATTCTCATAAAGAGGTTGATGTTCAAATGGAGCACTTGCTGGTGGGTTCTCACAGGCTGAGGTGGTGACCTCGTTGCAGAGAGATTATCTGGGGCCAGCAGCTGGAGGTGGTGCGGCTCAGGCAAGGAATAAAAGCAGCCATGAGCGTTAGTGCATGTCTGATACCTGCCTGGGAACACGGAACTGGAGAGGGCTGCATTTAATGGCTTTGGGTACTGCAGTATAAAAAGGACCTAAAGCTACTGGAGAGCATCCAGGAGAGGGCGTGGAGCTGGAGGAGGGTTTGGAGGGGAAGCCATAGCAGGAGTGGCTGAAGTCCCTTGGTCTGTTCAGCCTGGAGGAGACTGAGGGGAGACCTCATCATGCTCTGCAGCTTCCTCACACGGGGAGGAGGAGGAGCAGGCACTGAGCTTTTCTCTCTGGATCTGAGGCAGTGGCAGGAAGATGCCAGAGGAGGGTTAGGTTGGACATTAGGAAAAGATTCTTCCCCCAGAGGCTGGTGGAGCACTGGAAGAGCATCCAAGGAAGCAGTCACGGCACCAAGCTTGACAAGATTCCAGAAGCATTTCACCAACACCCTCAGCCCCATGGTGTGAGTTGTGGGGTGTCCCGTACAGGGACAGGAACTGGACTTGATGGTCCTTGTGGGCCCCTTCCAACTCAGGACATTCCATGGTTCTGTAATTGTATTGTAAACTAATTCTGGGCACAGAGGTTTCCTGAACAGAGATTGCTGGGGCTGGAGGAATATCCTGCATGTACCCTGTGCACGCTCCCTCTGTGTCTCTCCTGAAGCGGCTGCTTGTGGCAGCTGTTGGAAACCAAGTGCTGAGCTCAGTGGCTGTAACACAAACCATGTGTGTCCTCAAGGCTGGTTGTTATAACTGCAGGAATCCGCAGTAATTAACGAGCATTAATAGAGTTTTAGTGTAGATGCTGCTACATCCTGTGAGAAGAAATCCCTATCAGTTTCCCACTGTGATGCATCTGAGACTCCTTCCCCATCCAAATCTGGTGGCTGGTTTGGGATCTAGAAGCCAAGGTGAGGACCTGAACGCTGTGAAGTTCACCTCTGCAGCAGGGGAGGGATTTGTGCCGTAGACAGAGAGAACTACCAGAAGAAGTGATGTCAGGAGGCACCGTAGGCCGTGGTCTTGGTAAAGCAAAACTTCACAAAGCGAAGTCTTGGCTCAAGCCATCATCGTGCTTCGTTCTGGTGGCAACAGACACTGTTCCTTTTGCATGTATATGCAGGTCCATAAGCGTGGAAATTTATCTTGACTAAAGGGCTTGGGATTCGAAGGGAAGGGGAGGTGACACACACACGGAACTGTCAGGTGTCATCTCTGTTCAAAAATCAGAAAAACCAAATCACCATTCCAGCACAGGGCCTGCAAGTATAATTATAGCCCTGCTTGAATTGCAGTCACTTCTCCAACCATGCAGAATTCCCCCAAAATATCTGTGCTGCTGTCATGATATATTTAGCTTAAAGAACATTTCGTCCTGGTAACCAGATTAGGAAATATGTAGAACGAACCTGATAGATTATTTTTTTTTTTCTCTTCAGTGTCCATTCACTCTTCTAAGCACCAGTAAGGACCTCAGGAGGTGGTGCTGGTGCTTTGTCCCTCTCTGTCCTCCTGCTCTCCCCCTGCCCTGGTTCCCACTGTCACAGCAGGTCGTTGTGCAACTGAGCTGGTACATACATACTGTCCCTATCATGCTGTTTGTTGACACAGCTAGATAAACCCCGGCTGGATGAGGCCTTGGAAACCTGCAGAGCTCACTCCTGGTGGCACAAGCCATCGGTTGTGAAGTGCAGGTGGTGTCCCAGCAGTGATCGGGCTGTGCAGGTAAACAGGAGAGAGTTCCCCCACCCGCTGTGTACATCACTCTGCCTCCCCACTAGGAATGAAGCAGGCAGGGAGCATGCTGCTTGTTTGCTTACTTATTTATCATAGAATGATAGAATGGTTTAGGTTGGAAGGAATATTAATGATAATCTAATGCCAGCCCCCCTGCCATGGGCAGGGACACCTCCCATGGGATCAGGGGCTCCAAGCCCCATCCAAGCTGGCCTTGAACCCTTCCAGGGATGGGGCAGCCATCACTTATCTGATCAGCCTATGCCAGGGCCTCCTCACCCTCATCGTGAAGAATTTCTTCCTGATGTCTAATCTAAATCTTTCCTCCTCCAATTTAAAGCCTTTAATGGCTTCATTTATTTCAACAGGTGCTATAACACTAATACCAAGGGGCCCCTGTTCAGATTCCAGCGTGGACCATTGCAGTCTTGGGGGGTTTGCAGCTAAGCAGCAGCAGATCTTGCCACAACACTTTAAAACTTGGGTCACCACCTTTACCCAGTCCTTTGCAGTTCTCATAGCTGGGCGAGGGAAATGCTGCTGATGTGGTGCTGAGCCCAGCATCCTCACTCCATTTACTGGTGAGATTTGTGACCGCTCAGCTTTTGTAATGGGGGTGGGGGGCAAGAAACACGTGAACGCCTCACATAGACTCACTTGGTTCTTAGGAAATGAGCATGGATCCTGTGTGTCTGGTCATCTAGGGTGCTGTGGAAGCAGAGAAACCACTGACTGCATCAGCATCTAAAGCCTTGTCCATGGCCTTCCCAGCAGTGGAAGGTGCTCTTCTCATCTCCCTGCTTTTCTGCACCCTTTTATACCCGAGTTCCACTTGTCTCCTGATGCTGTAGTGCAACGCAGAACGTATTTCAACCCTTGCTGGCAGCTGCTGGTGTGTGATACAACTCCTTCCCTGTCCACTTAGAAACTTTCTACTCCAAGACTTGAAGCAGCATTAGCATCTGTTCCTCCTGCCCTGCTCTCAGACCTTTGGCTCGCGGTGCTGCAGTGACTGATGCAGCTTTTACCAGTGTGATCTCCAAGTGGGCATTTGCTCAGCAGTGAGGAACTGTTGCTTATCCTGGCTCAGATGCCTGAACGTGTGTCTGGTTGGTTCCTCGCTCCAGCAGCTGTGGTGCCACTTGGATCTCACAAGGCTGCCAGAGGTACTGTTCTTCAGAGCGGATGCTGAGGTTTCCTTCTGCAAATTTTTCTCTGGCTGCAGGAGTGGAATTCCCATTGCACCTACAGGGGAGAGCAGAAGGTGATCTTTTCTGTTTCTCTGCCTCAAAAATCAGCATTTGGTTTCCAAGGCTCTTTCTATGCCATTGCTTAATGTGCAAGGGCTCTGCTTCCTCCAGAGTCTGCATCTTATGTTGGAAAACAGCATGAGATGCTGTAAATGGCTGGTAGCATAATACCAGGGTCTGACTGGCTTAGTTCCTTAGTTCTGATTGTCTCTTGGTGTCTTTAGGCCCTGAGCCTGCATGACTGATGTGCCGCACAGACTGAGTTTCCTTCTATCCTGTGCTCAAGTGAGGAGCGGATCCGCCATCAACCCAGGATGCTCCTGCTGATTTCCAGGGAACCATCAAAAATGAATCTTCTCTCCACTGTGAGAGTGCTGCAAGCTGGGAAAATAAAAAAAAGCAGTGCAGGGGCTGGGGAGGGGAAAGCCTGGAGCATCTAAGTTCAGTAGCACTTTGGAGGAGGGACTGGCAGATGGCATTTGCCGCTTGGTATAAGGGGATTTGCCACATGACCTATTCAGAATCTGTGTCACATGGCAAATTGATCAGACCTGGCATCTAACGTAAGATTAAATCTAGATCATGACAGGAGGTGCAGCAAAAGGGGAGTTTGCGGAAGATTCCACAAGGATCTGAGCTTCTTCCAGGAAAATTTGCTCACAAGAGCTCAAGCCTAATTTTCTGTCTGTGTTCAGGGCAGTTGTATCTCCCTTTTATAAATAAAGCAATTTGCTCCTCCTTAAGCTGACGAGGATGGACAGATAGCTCCGGCAGTGGATGCTGCATGCAGCTGAGAAGTCAACTGGAAGGAATTGGTTGGTGAAGCGGCTTGAATATTAACTTGACACCTAATTATATCCTCTGGGCTTATTTTTTTTCCATTCTGTCATACCCTGGTCTGTCTGCACTTTCTGTGAGCGTGGTACGTTGTGTAGCTATTTAACCGTAGTCACGCTCCAGTAGGCACTGGGGATGGAATTATCAGTTGTAAAAACTCTCCTGGCCCTTGTGCAGAAAGTAGCATCTCCTTCATGTCTGTATTAGCTGGAGCCAAACTGTATAGGTTAATCCTGTATAGATTTGAAAACAAGAGAGTATTTCCTCATTTTTATAGCTCTTCTGGAATGGAATTTAACACCCCACTTCTTGCGGAAGTTGTGGTGGAGCCTGTGCTGTCTCTGCTTGTCCAGAATTGAACTTTTTTTTCAACCCAGTTCATACTGGCGTTTTTTTAAAGCAAAGAACGCTTCTGACCAGTTTCCACCCCAACTCCTAAAGTTAGATCTCTTCCAGGCTTTCTCCTCTACAGAAGAACAGAAGCAGTGGCCCAGCTGGGCTTAGTTTATGGCTTCTGACAAGACCACAACCTGAACTAGGACTCTTAATAACTCAGCTAATGATGACACTTGTTCTTCAGTCCCCCAGGTCCTCAAGAGCTGCACTGAGTTCATCGAGAAGCATGGCATTGTGGATGGGATATATCGCCTGTCTGGGATTGCATCCAATATCCAGAAGCTACGGTAAGGACGCTCTTTGAGGCATGCACTGGGGCCAGAGGCTCTGCTTGCTTCAGCCACAGTGGGACAGGTCCTTCCAGCAGCTCCGGTGCGTGTGTGCAGGCTGTGAGCAAGGACTGACACGCCGGGTTTGCCACTCTCTCAGAGCAGTGCAGGGTTCTTCAGTCGGCTTCGTTTTGCAGGATGATTTCCTTCAGGGTAAAGTATCAGAAGGCTCTGGGATCGTGGTGTCACTGGGCTGTCACATTTCATTCTTGTTTCCCCTTGCTCCCGGAGCCCTTTTGAGCAGCTGATGTTTTTCCTTGTACTTTGGACTCCTGGCATATTAGCAATTAATTGGGAGCATGCAAGGAATAGTTACATAATTCCTGGTGGGAGGCATTGGCACGCTGGGCTGGGGGGGGAAGCTAGATGTGTGTCCTCCCCAGTGAAGAGCTGCTCTCCTCACACCAAATGCGCTTTATCCTTTCATGAGGCTGTTTTGCCTCCTCTCATCTGATGTGCATTTTTCTGTTGTGAGAGGACTGAGAGAACCTAGTGGGATGTGACTAATTCTGATGTTGATCCTAGGCCCACGGCCTCCCAGAGGCAGCAAAGGCGTATTTCTCATAAGAAGGAAATCCTTTCTGTACCAGCTATTCCCAAGTTCAGTGGACAGGTTTGAGCCAGTACAGTTACAGTACAAACCCCTGTCTGGATGGGCTTATTCTGGTTCAGCTTAATCCTATTTCTCATCGCAGCAGTTCCATTTCAGTCTTCTGTTCCTGAGGCTTTGATATGCAGGCACCAAAGCCTCTGATTGTAGCTGTTGCCCACAGCAATCTTGGCTGAATAAAATGTTTGCACTTGCTTCTGTAGCATCCCTTTAATTCCCCATTTTGACTTGTGCTGGATTGTCTTTCTAATCACTGCCCCAATGCATTTTTTTTCCCTTTGTGTTGCCAAGACCGTTTTCTCCTTGAGGGTTTTCCAAAGGTGCTTTAAAAACAGTTTTCTAAAACTTTAGTTGCATAATTCCCTTGTAGAGGACAAAAAATGAACTGACAGCCTATTTTCAGTTTTCTGAGATGCTCCAAAGACAAAAGGAGGGGAGTACCTGGCATAACTTGCAGACTCTCTCTGCACTGTTCATCTAAGTCACTAGAGATTTCCATGAGAGTTTGGTTAATGTAGATGTTGTGCGGCTGTAGTTTCCAGCTATATAAACAGATCATTAGGCTTATTTCAAAGCTAGAGCTGCAGCATCCTTATAAATGAGTCACTCTTCTTAAGTTTCACACAGAAGGGTTGGATCTCTGGGATTTAAAGGGCTTTTTGGTTGGAAAGAAAGTTAGAGAATTGATTCCACATGGGAGATGGACTCCAGGACAGAGGTTGGCTCTTCAGCAGCGTGGTAGCTGCCTTGGTTTGGCTGGCAGGCGAAGCAGAGGGAGTGTTGAGCTGTTGGGTGTATCCCTGCCTTCTGGCTTCTTTTGATGGGCTGTGAAGTTGTATTCGACTAACAAAGTCTTCTCTTGGGGTCCAAAGAAACAGCAGGTACTTCTTGAAACAGGTACTTCTTGAAACAGGTACTTCTTGAAACAGCCAGTACAGAGAAAGCAAAGGCTGGATGAAGCTGAGCTTCTCTTCCTTCACTCCATATTCAGCTTCTGCAGGGGTGTGAGGTTTATTCCTAGGGAAAATACACTGGAGTACCGGGAGTCCTGAGTAGGGCAGGATCTGGCCAGGGGATTCCAGTCCAGGCCAAGTCTATTTATATGGAAAGGGCTAGTGTCTTTCCCTGATCTCCCTTCTGTGGATCCAAGGGCAGGAATTGAGTTTCTCTCCCGGTTATGAGTAGGTGATGAGTCTGTGCTGTGGGAGCTGTATTGAACACCGAGAGCTGTGGCTACAAGCAGTCCATCTGCTGGGGAGAGCAGAGGGATTTATTCCCTCCTCCTATACTGCCTTTGGGATGTGGAGCTGGGATGGCCTGTTCACTACCTCATGCTCACAGCCTGGCACAGTACAAGAACCTTCCCTGGCGTGGGCTTTGTGCCCAGAGGAAGGCAGGAGCATCTTGTACTCTGCTCAGAGCTGTGTGTTTGACCACTGTGGTTACAAAGACCCTGCTGCCCTGGGCAGGGGCACAAACTGGTTCTGTCCTGTAGGCACAGAGAGGTAAGCTCCACATCCGAGCTGTGCTGAAGGTTTGTTTTACCTTGTGTTAGAAACTGCCTGGCTTGGATAGGGGAGAAGCCACGGGTGCTGCCACCCAGCCCCTGATGCTGCTGAGGTTGTGTTGTCAGCAGGATGATTTTCCAGATCAACGATACGTGGTTTTGGTTTATGGCTTCAAGTTGTTGCAGGGAAAATGAGCTTCAGCTATTGCAGCCGTGCTCTGGCAGCACCGTGTGCCCCAGTTCACCATGATAGCCCCTGCAAATCCCTCCTGCTAAGCTGAAACAGCACTTCCATGCACAGATCGTAGCAGCGAGCCAGCCCTTGGCCTTCTAAGCTCAGCTTTTATTTGATGAATGTTTGTGATTTAGATTTTTCTCTCTCTGAAAACCAAGGGACTGCTCGGGGATGATCTTCCTGTGGTTGCTGGCTATCTTCCCCCTGCAGCAGAGGCTGCTCAGCTCACCAGCTCGTCCCCAGGGGATCTCTGCACACACTCCTCTCCATGTGGAGCAGCTGCCGATGGCACTGCTGTTCCGGCACTGCTGTTCCTCATCGCTTTATCACTTCAGTTTCCAGGCCTTTGAAATGTGAAGGGACAGTGGCTTTCCCTCAGGCCTGTGCACGCTGCTTCTTGGGGCAGCTCCCAGTCCCAGCCCTTGCAAGTTGGATACTTGGATTGTCTCCATGGATGCTCTCTGGAGGCTTTGTGAAAGGCCCTGGGATTGCAGACTAGCCAATATGTTGTAAAACTTACTGAAAATACCATATTAGAAAAAAAAAGAAAAAGCCTAATGTTGGAAAAATCCAGTCTAGCAGCACCACAACCACTGATCGTGTGGCTTTGATGACCGAGTATTTATATTTTTCCTGTAAATCACAAACCCCTTTCTTCTTTTGACTGTAATTTTTGCTGGGTTTTATTTTCATTCCTCCTTTCCAAACCCCTTTGCCTATTTTTTCTGTTCTTATTCCCAGCCACGAGTTTGACTCTGAGCAGATTCCTGACTTGACAAAGGATATTTACATCCAAGACATCCACTGCGTGGGCTCCCTCTGCAAACTGTACTTCCGCGAGCTCCCAAATCCACTGCTGACCTATCAACTCTACGAGAAGTTCTCAGTGAGTACACGGCAATGCCTTTCCCTTTCCCCTTCAGCTTGGCTTCATCTGCACAGGCTGAACAGGGTCCAACCCTGTTCAAAGTCTTTCTCAATGACCTGGATGAAGGCTTTGATGCACCCTTAGCAAGTTTGCAGATGACACTAAGCTGGGTGGAAGCGTGGATCTACGGGAGGGTCTGGAGGCTCCAAAGGGATCTGAATAGGCTGGACCTGCTGGGCTGGGACTAATGGGATGAGGTTTAACAAGACCAAATGGCAGGTCCTGCACTTGGGGCACAACAACCCTGAGCAGCTACAGACTAGGAGAAGTCTGGCTGGAAAGTGCCTGGAGGAGAAGGACCTGGGGGTGTTGATTGACAGCGACTGAACATGAGCCAGCAGTGGCCCAGGTGGCAAAGAAGGCCAATGGCATCTTGGCTTAGATCAGAAACGGTGTGACCAGCAGGTCCAGGGAGGTTCTTCTCCCTCTGGACTCANAGGAAAAAATGTTTCACAGAAAGGGTGATTGGTCACTGTCAGAGGCTGCCCAGGGAGGGTGTTGATTCACCTTCCCTGGAGGGGTTTAAGGTACAGGTGGACGAGGTTCTGAGGGACATGATTTAGTGATTGATGGGAATGTTGGACTCGATGAGCCTGTGGGTCCTTTCCAGCCTGGTTATTCTATGATTCTATGTCCATTTCACATTTGGAGCATCAGTAGAAGGCCTGGGGACACTAACAGCACTTCAAAGGAATTCCCCTATTGTTTTCCATTCCCCAAGGATTTCTCAAGCAGGAGTGGGATTAGCAGCAAATACTACTTGGAGCTAATCCCCTCTGCAAGGAATTGTGCTGTACAATTAAGCTGTAAAGTGGCCCAGATCTTGATTTACTTGGTCTTTCTCACCTTACCTGCGTGCTGCTCTGTCCCCAGGGGACAGAAGCCTCTCAGAAGGTGGAGCAGAGCAGCAGAATCCACCTCACTGCTGAAGGACACTACGTTGGCCATGGTACAAGATGCTGTGGCATGTATCTAGTCTTGTTTGCAGCTAAATTCCCTTCCTACCTCATTCCAGGACGCTGTTTCTGCTGCTACAGATGAGGAGCGGTTGGTTAAAATCCACGATGTCATCCAGCAGCTGCCCCCTCCTCATTACAGGTCAGTGCTCCCCTCAGGGTTTACGAGAAAGGATGCGAGTGCAGTGTTCCCTCTCAAGACAGCTGCCCTGTGTCTATTATAAAGGTTTATTGCTGTATAAAGTGGATTTATATTTTAATTACCTCATTACCAGACAAACACTGCATATTTGGCACAGTTTTATTTGACTTCCTAACGCCGTGAATGGTCGAGCGCAAGCAGGTTCTGATATCACTAAGGAAATTGTTTTAGTGGGAGGGGGGCACGACACCAGCTCTAGGAATCACAACTGAAAAAAAAGTGAAATGTGGCCAAAAAATTGGTTCAGGCCTTCAGTTCAATTTGGTAAAATGTATTTTGTCTCCAATTTCCACACCCCCCCAGCAATAATTCTAACTAAAAGGAATCAGAGAAAAAAGACGGTGACCAGTATTAATAACTAATACTGTGTGTTAATGTGTCTATAAATAGCATTAATAACGAATTATTGTAATGATGGTAAGTAGTAAGTATGTGAAATAGTCCTCATCAATTTTGACTTGTAATTGGTATAAATAGCTAATTGCAGTGTATGTTGACAGTTATTTAGCTATCAGTAGCTGTCGTAATTAGCGGGACCAGTTGTGGTGCTGTAATCCTGAGTGATCCCGCTGACCATGCCTGGTGCCTGCAGGTGGATATCTAATGGCTGTGGATATCTAATTGTAATAATTGATGATAATCATCAGCTGGGGTATCGGTTTATGGTCGTTGGCTCACCAGTTGTGCTGCCTGGAGATGATGTTTGGTTGGGGATGTTCGACTGTAATCTTTGATAATCGTCAGTGAGCATATTAATTTCCATTTCTAATAATTAGCAGAACCAGTTACAATTAGGTATCCTGGCATAGAGGCCAGCTGTAATGCATAGAGGTGTTTATTTGGATATTGATGACACTTTATGATGATTTGTGCTCATAAATATTTAAATTTATTTATTTTAATGCATGGTGATTATCTGAGCAATTGCAATGCTGTACCTGCATGATATAAATAACTTTGTAATACCGTACATGAACATCAGCATCTTATTATATAGTCATTTGTCTTAACTAATTAGTTAACAATTGTAATGTCTTGTAAGTTATATCTGTGTGATACTTGCTATTTAAATAACATGAATTAGCATAATAGCTGGTAGTTTGTATTCACTAATTGTAATATTTAATGTTAATTAAGGGAACAGGGCCTTCAAGAGGATCTTTTCAGAAGTGATCTCATCCCTTTCATCTCATTTTCTCGCCTGCATTCTGTCTTTTCCCTAAAATGACTCCTGCTTTATGGGGCGGACAGACTTGTAGAACTTGGAGACGGTGCCGTGTGTGCCCGGGGCGTGGGCGGCACAGGATGCAAAGCGCTGTGGGCGGACAGGGCTGCTGCTCCCTTCCTTTCCCGAGATCTGCTTGGAAAAGGGAAAAAAAAAAACAAACCACTTTCTGCAGCTCTGTGGTGATGCAGGTCCCAAGTCATACGGGTGCTGGAGATGTCTTGTATTATTTCCAACCAGGAACACGCATCTTCTCTTCAGGCCTTATCTATTTGGGAGTGATAAGTCCCACAATCAGCTCTTCTCCCTTCCCCAGCCCTCCCAAAAAAGGGTTCGTACAGACACGAGCCAGGGATGCTGCCAGGCAACAGCACGGAGGAGGGTACATCAGCATTTTCATTACCACCGTGTGCTGCCTCCTCCTTTTTTTCAATGTTAACAGAAGCCTCTGAAGTTTAACCTGTACGAAACCTGTAGTGGGTAATATCATAAGCAGAATTCAGACACAACGTGCTGGTTCTCGGTATCCTGGGGTGTCTAAAGAAGCGCTCCTGCCCTTTCCGAGCACTTTCCGAGCTCTCCCTTCTCTGTCGGGGATTGCTGTGGGAGTGAAGCAGCCAAGTGATGGGTTTCCAGAGCGCTCCACTTCTAGATCCTGCTGTACTGGGGGCACATCCATTATTCCCATCCTCTGTGTTCTCTGATCCGACCCTTGGACTGGTCTGGGAGGCTTTGACTGTCTCTTCACTGAGCCTGGGCAGAGCAGGCAAGGCTTCCCTCACTTTACTGTCAGTCTCAGGGTACAGTTCAGCACTTCTTGCCGTGAGCTCTGAAACCAAGAGACAGTGATGACCTGGGGTTTGTTTTGTGAATTGCAGTGTGACTTTGATCATCGGTGCTGAACGTTTGCCTGTCTCCTGTTTTCCAGGACACTGGAGTTCCTAATGAGGCACTTAGCCCGGCTGGCTGATTACTGCTCCATCACAAACATGCACACCAAGAACTTAGCAATCGTCTGGGCTCCAAACCTCCTCAGGTATGCACTTCCCTATTTATATACAAAATATGGGTTTATATTTATAAAACAGATAAGCTGTTCTCCACAAAATCACAGCTTGCAGCAGCTGAGAAAGAGCTCTTCCTTTCTTCCACCCAATGTGTTTTTCTCCTCCAGTACAGTTTCCACTGGGAAGTTATTGTAAGCAGGGGACTGAGACCAGCTCCTGAACTGGTGATGTGAAATTGCCCCCACCCTGTTATCAAGGGAACCACGCAGAGAGAACACCCTGGTGTTATTCTGTCCCACCACAGTGCCCTTCCACTCTCTGCAGTTAAAGGAATGATTCCCTCCAGCCCTCTTGTCTGACGATCATTTCCCCTCGCCTGCTTCCATGAGCCTAGTGTGCCCTTGATCATCCAAGGCAAATTTGTTCAGTGGCATCACTGATTTCCCAGTGCATCAGTCTCTAGAGCCTAATTTGACAGCTTTTGGCTGCAAGAATTCTGACTTATGGAAATGATCTGGGATAAATCTGTCCCATAGAATTTGTTTTGAATGTGCATAACAGGGCAGCTTAAAATTAATGATGTAATTTTAAAATTTTGCTTTAAAAGAAAAAAAAAAAAAAGAAAATCACCCTGCCCTCTATTGTATTGATCTCTGGACTGCTTTTGTTCCCGCCCTGAGAAATCTGAGTCATAGATTCCCCAGTGTGCAGTTAATGAGGGTAAGCTCTTTCCTTCTTGCTGGCAATTCACCCACAAGCAGTCAAATGATCTCATTTGAGTTTGTTTTTGTGAATGTCAGGGTGCTTGCTGAGCAGGATCAGTTGGAGGCATTCCCTGCCAGGGGAGAAATCACGTTAGGAGACCACGGCGAGTTTTGTACAGAGCCAGTGCTTTAACTGCTGCCGTCCACAGATTCAGGGAAGAGCTAGCAGAAAGCTCCCCACTTTGAGTCTGAGCACATTGACCTCAATCCTGACCTGCCACATGCTCCTTGTCCTTGTAACCCTGGTGTTTATAGAGTCATGGAATGGTTTGACTTGGAAGGGACCTTAATGCCCATCCAGTCCCACCCCTGCCATGGGCAGGGACACCTACCACTGGATCAGTGGCTCTAAGCTCCATCCAACCTGTTCATGAACCCCTTCAGGGATGGGGCAGCCACCCCTGCTCTGGGCAACCAGGGCCAGGGCCTCCCCACCCTCAGAGCAAAAGATTTCTCCCCAAGATCTCATCTCAATCTCTCTCCTTCCAGTTTAAAGCCATTCCCCCTCATCCTCTCCCTGCCCTCCCTGATCAAGAGCCCCTCCCCAGCTTTTCTGTAGGCTGTGATCCTCTGTTTCATTAAGACTTGAACCTGAACCCCAAATGTGGATATCAATCACTACAGTCAGCATGATAATTTGTGTAGCACTGCAATGAGATTTGATCTCTCAACTACCTCAAAAGTCTTGGCTGCAGGAGCAGCCAGGCCCAATAGCTTGACACATGCTGAAGCCTTACATGAAAGGAGCACATGTTCCCATGTTCTTTCCTGTCTGCATCTCATTTAATCTGACTTTTTTCAGATCGAAGCAGATAGAGTCTGCCTGCTTCAGTGGAACAGCTGCCTTCATGGAGGTCAGAATCCAGTCCGTAGTTGTGGAATTCATCTTGAACCATGTGGACGTCCTCTTCAGTTCCAAGCTCAGCTCAGTCATACGGGATGGAGCAGGTGAGCATCTTCCTCCACTAGGTTTACCTTGATTGAAAAAAAGGTAGCAGACACTCAATGGGGCTCTGAACCTCCTCAGGGACATTTGAAATAGTTTTTTCTATAACCTAGAGGACAGAATTCCAAGTTGATGATGTTAGAACCAGGCAAATACAGCCTGATTTTAGAAACGGCTGTTGGTACCTTTCTTAGAAGCCAAGGATGCTTTACAGAAGCGCACATCTTAATGTTTGGCTGCTACTTTTATGTCCTAGAACTGATGAATCATAAGCAATTTCTTAAATCTTTGTCCCTCCTGCTCCCTCCCCTTCTTTTTACAACCAGCGCTGTCAATGCCCTGCATGCTTAGCCATGTGAGCTGTCTTGCAGTGCAACACGTGATCTGTCTGCCCCGATCAGCACCTTAGAACATAAACAGAAGTGAACTGATTTAAAGGAAGCTCTCTGTATTCAGTAACGTTGGCACTAAGAAACTTAGTCTTGCTCTTAAAGGGAATATTTTGACATCTGGTACCCTGGTTATTTCCTCCTCGCAGTCCGCCTGGGCTCATTAGCAGAGCTCGCAGCCACGCGGCTCAGTCTGCGCTGCCCTGCGGCTCTCGCTCAGTTCTCTGCTCGTGTTGCTGATTTGTGGCTTTAGGATGAGGAGCAAAGTGCAACAACCCCTTTGTGCCCAACCCTGGAGCGCTGGAAACATCATTCAAGCCTTGGAACCTACAAGTTCCCTTGAGCAACTGCTAAGGCCAGAAGCGCACTTGTTCCATTGAAAAGAAGCAGAGCTGCACCAGGAAGAAAGTTTATTCTGTCTCTTAGATCAACAAACATGGCTATCACAGGCTATTATTACTCCTAAGCAGCATTAAGCCTGTACCATCTGCTTTGATAACCTGAAAAGCGAACAGGTTACCACCACCTGTGGAGCACAAATACCTGTTTTTCCAGTGTGTTTGCCACTCCCCACTTTTAAACAAGCCCTGCCTCTCCTGAGGGTTGCAGAGTTGCTCCGAGTCCAGCTTTTTTTTTCCTCTGGAAGGCAATTTTAAGTCAACAGGAGCCAGGGGTTAGCTTGGCTGAACAGTAATAGCCCATAGCAGGCTGAGCTCTGCCAGGGGAAGATAAGTATGCTAAGAGTCCGAGCCAAATGATTATCCAGGCTTAGAATGGACCATGCAAATTCGGCTAATTGTTTAATGACTTGGTCATTCGCATTCAGCGGGCTCTGACACAACTGGCAGGGAGAAGGGTCAGGCTGTTTCACAGCCAAGGGCGGGAACACTGCACTGCGGTGAGGCAGCATCCTCATCAGTGCTTCCAGGAGCCTCTGGTTTTGAGCACGGCTTCTTAACAGGCAGGTAGAGGTAAAAGGGGGAAGCGGGTCCCCAAAACTGCGTTAAGCCATTGCAGGTAAGGCTGTTGCAAAGACAACCAGAACCCAAACCTCTCCTAGGGTAGCGTTTACAGCTAACAAACACCAGTCTGGGGACAGTTGACACGAGAGCTGTGATGCCAAAGGGACAGTAGCACAAGTGGAGCCACCCAGGATGCTGGTGTGAGGACAAACTCCCTCCCACCCCTTAACTCAGGTGAGAAGAAGCATATGAAAACCTGCACATAAGCAGTGGCGAACAAAAGCTGTCTGCTCTTCCACGAGGCTTCTTGTGCTCCTCTGCTCTGCTCTCTTCTGCACTGCTAGCTCCCTTAACTGATCCAAGCAGCAGGAGGCACCATCAACTACTCTTAGAAAAAATATGCATGTTCATCTCATCTCCAAAAACAAGCACAAGGTGGAAAAAAGCCCATGAGTAAGACCCATGGCTTGATGCTGTTTATTGTGTCTGCCTGCACGTTGGTTTGTAGCAACTTCAGTCACAGGTGGGTTTTCCCATTTTACCTAGAGGTAGATCCTGGGAATGACTGAAGACAAACTTTATTAGAAGAAAAACCATCACTGTCTTTACAGAGTTTTGCAGAGTGAAACTTAAAGTGTGTCAGTGGGCGTTTCCAACCTGCCTGCCTTTTTTTCTCAAATACACTAATCCACTTTTAATTTTGAGAGGGGTTTTTTTGGCATAAACATGCCTCTGCCAAAGTGGCTGTTTTGACCACATCTTTCAGTGGCTGGGATAACAAAGCTTTAGAAAAACACAGCACCTCCCTGGACACACAGACCCGAAGCTTTGATCTCCGTACTGCTGGTTTCTTATTCTCCCTGTTGCTTGTGGTTTTGCTTTACAGGGCACAGTTCTTTATCGCGGCCCAAGTCACTGTTGGTGTCCTCCCCTTCCACAAAGCTGCTCACGCTGGAGGAGGCACAGGCACGGACGCAAGCCCAGATCAACTCTCCCATCGTGGCAGACAGCAAATACATAGAAGTAGGAGAAGGCCCTGCAGCTTTACAAGGGAAATTCCACACAGTCATAGACTTCCCGTCCGAAAGGTAGAGACAAGTCTCCTTTCCAGTATGTGTCATAGCTGGGAGTTTTGATTACAGCAAAAACTAGTTGTACATGAGGTGTTGTAGCCTGTTTTCCAGCTGGTTTGGATGGCGTGAGGACTCAGCTTACCTCAAGTGTCTGGTGGACTCAGTTTAGCTGTAAAACCTCTGTGCCACTCCCTCCCCTTTAGCAGGGTTATTGAATGTCTAAAGCCCTGCTGCATGTGACACATACGTATGCCCGTACGCATCATGTGCACGGAAGTGTAAACAAGGCAAACACTGGAAACCTTAGGGCTTTCCAGATTTCAGGACTAAGTGCCTATAAGAAATCCAGGTTCCCCTCAAACTGGAGCAGTTGGACAGACATGACACTAGAAATTATATATGGCAGTGGGAGGAGGTGGATGTGATTTTACAGCATGAGTGAAAGATGCTTTTGATACCTTTTATGGCTGCACAGTTTGCCAGAGAACTGGTGCATCTGCCAGCTCAATAAAAGCCATCCCTTAGCAGGTGGGAGTATCGATCTGCTGGAGGGTAGGGAGGCTCTGCAGACAAACCTGGGCAAGCTGGATTGATGGGCTGAGGTCGATAGCCTGAGGGTTAACGAGTCTCAGTATTGGGTCACAACAACCCCACACAATGCCCCAGGCTAGGGGAAGAGCAGCTGGGAAGCTGCCTGATGGAGAAGGACCTGGGGGTGCTGATCAGCAGTGGCTGAACATGAGCCAGCAGTGGCCCAGGTGGCCAAGAAGATCAACAACATCTTGGCTTGGTTCAGCCATGGTGTGTCCAGGTGGAATAGGGAAGGGATCTGCCCCCTGCAATCTGGTGAGGCCACACCTTGAATCCAGGGTTCAGTTTTGGGCCCCTCACTTGTTATAGTTGAGGGGCTTGGAGCACATCCAGAGAAGGGGAACAGAGCTAGAGAAGGGGCTGGAGCCCAGAGGTTCTGGGAGCAGCTGAGGGACCTGGGGTTGTTTAGCTAGAAAAGAAGAGGCGGAGGAGAGACCTTATTGCTCTCTGCAGCTCCTGGAAAGGACATTGTGGTGAGGCGGGTGCTGGTCTTTTCTCCCAAGTAACAAGCAAACTAATAAGAGGAAATAGCCTCAGGTTGCACCAGGGGAGGTGTAGAGTAGATATTAAGAAAAATTTCTTCCCTGAAAGAGTGGTGAAGCACTGGGAGTGGCTGCCCAGGGCAGTGGCAGAGTCACCATCCCTGGAGGAATTAAAAAAATTCAACCATGGCACTTTGGGACAAGGTTTATTAGACAGTGATGATTGGGCTGACGGCTGGACCAGGTGATCCTAGAAGTCTTTTCCAACCTTAACAATTCTATAATTCTCAGCGTGGAGCTTTGCTTTGCTCACCTGCATTGCATCTGCTTTGCGTAGTTTAGATGAATTTACCCTGTACCTAAGGGCTGAGTTATAAGAATGAAAAAATCCTCAGCTATTTAAAAGAGACCAAGTTTCTAAGCAGCAAAACCCAGACTGTTCTAATAACAACCAACCAGTAGCCCGAACTAAATGCAGTTTCCCCCTCCAATAACGTACTCTGTTTTCTCTCTCCAGAAAAAGACCACCCAGCAAGATAAAGAAATCGCCGGTTGGCAGTTGGCGTTCCTTCTTCAACCTGGGAAAATCATCATCCGTGTCCAAACGCAAACTGCAGCGCAATCCCAGCGAACCCTCAGAGATGAAAGCCATAGCCCTGGCAGGTAAGGGTGTAAATCCAGCTTCAGCCGCGCAGAATTGACGTTTGTGGTATGCTTGTATCTCCTTCTAGCGTTCAAGCCCTGCATAACACCTGCAGTTAACCACTGTCTCTCTTAAATGGCTCTCACGTTAGCTCAGGAACCAAACCTGCTGGAGCCCAAGCCTCTAGCGCTTTGCTCGAAATAAATTTTGAAAGACAATACGTGGGCAGCGCTGCAATAAGTCTCAAAATAATTCCTTCTGCTGCTGTTATTATGAAATAAGAATACAGTTCCCTTTGCTGCTCTCGAAAGACACACAATTAGACTGGGTAAAGGCACTTTTCGACACACACAGTTGCCCTGAAAGCTGTACTGGTGTAGCTAGAGAAGGCATCCAACAGCCTTTCGTAGCCAACGGACATAGATTCAGAATTCCCATCCCTTTCCGTATGCAGTTTACTGTCTCTTTGCACAGTTAAAAATAACAACAACATGGTTTTGCGGTAAAACACACCACAAATCCCTAAACGCCGCCCCGTGAGGACTTTTATCCCACTTCTTCATGGTGCAGCTTTCAAATTATAACCCTCTTAGTCTCCAGTATAATAAAAACATTCTAGGAGTGCCCTTTAGCCTCTTCAGAGCACTTGTTCAGTGCTTATAAAGTGAGTTGTGCAAATGTTACATCCTCCTTTCTTTTTAAGGGGGTTTGTTTGCTGGCAGAAACCAACCTGTTATCCCGGGTACCCCCAGACAGAGCCTGTAAAATGAATATAAATAATTGATACGCTCTTGTAATTGGCTCTTGCCCAGCAGTGTAGAACTGTGGGTTGAAGGGAGCTCTGCAGGGCAGTCTCCACTGCAAGACAAGGGCTGCATCAGGCTTGGACAGCAAAGAATATTAACAATGGGACAGGATAAAGGTTTTCTTTAAGGGCTTTGGAGTGAAAACAAAACCAAAAAGACCCAACCCTAAAACAAAAAGCATTTTTAGCTCCCAAGGCTGTGGTTGTGTTGCTCGAAATCCATTTGTTTCTTCCCACCACCATTGCGCAGCCAAATATAAACCGGCTTGATAATTCAGCTTCTCACCGTCTCGGTTGCGTTTCCTTAGGTGGACGAGGAGACAGCGGGACTCTTCGCTCAGCCAAAAGTGAAGAATCGCTTACTTCTCTGCACGCTGTGGATGGTAAGGCAAAATTGCAGCTGTACCCCTAGTGCGTGTGGATTAAGAGAGGCAGCTTGGCACATTTTCCATCCCTCCAGTAAAAGCTGGACTTGCTAATTAGGGGAGCAGCTTAGTGCTGCCCACCATGGGTGGGTATCACAGAGAAAGGCTCTTCGGGTCTTTGTTTTCTTTCTAAGGTTAAAAAAAAAGCAAGCTGCTTGCTCTGTTTTAGCCATCTCCTCTTTCTGTTCTAAGGTGGAAAAGACAGCATCAAGAAGGAAAATAGTTTCTGGGAAAGCCTTAGGTCTACATCACATTTAAACTAGTTTTGGTGTTGCAAACAGCTTCGTATCAGGCTAAATCAGACCTGGCGACTGCTGTAAAAGGGTGTGAGCAAACTTAATTAACGGTTAGTGCTAACTATGTTGCTTTTGTGTTTAGAGTTCACCANGCATTGCTTACATTCATTCCTCACCATCTCCTCTTTCTGTTTCTAAGGTGGAAAAGACAGCATTGGGAAGGAGAATGCTTTCTGGGAAAGCCTTAGGTCTGCAGCACACTTAAACTAGTTTTTGGTGTTGCAAACAGCTTTGTATCAGGCTAAATCAGACCTGGCAACTGCTGTAAAAGGGTGTGAGCAAACTTAATTAACAGTTAGTGCTAACTATGTTGCTTTTGTGTTTAGAGTTCACCAGGTGAGCATCGTGCATGCTGCCTTAAAGCTGCTTTATAAACAGCACCAAACCATCGCCTCCTGGACAGTAAGATTGACACTAACCCTTATGTATCTACTCATTCCCAGGTGAAACCAAACTGTTTCGACCCAGACGGCCTCGGTCCAGCAGTGATGCCTTGTCTGCTTCTTTCAATGGAGAACTCTTAGGAAATATGAATCGCTGCAATTCCTACGACAACCTTCCCCACGACGACAGTGATGGGGACGAGGGGCTCGTCCACGTTCCTGCCCTGATTTCTCCTCGATCTTCTGAAGACGTTGACCTGAGCCCACCAGATATCGGAGTCGCTAGCCTGGATTTCGACCCAATGTCTTTTCAGTGCAGCCCACCCCAAGCAGAGTCCGAGTGCCTGGACAGCACGTCCCTGCTGGAGTCAGTCGGCATAACTAAGGAGAAGCCAAGCCTGCTAAAGAAGGATGCAGAATCAGGCAGCCAGTCCCAGACACCAGGCAGTGCCACGAGCTCTGAGCCGGTCTCCCCTTTCCAAGAGAAGATGAGTCCTTTCTTTACTCTGGACCTGAGCCCAACCGAAGAGAAGGCCTGCAAGCCCATTGCCTTCTCACCCAAGATGGGACGAAAGCCCATCAAATCTCCACCGCTGACAACATCAGAAACTGTCTCCTTCGCCCTGCCCAGCCGCATGTCAGAAGCGACTGGAGGAGTGCCCAGCATATCCAGAAACTCCTCTGCTTCCAGCTGGAGCAAAGGGATTGGCGTCACTGAAATCACAAACAGGTCCCCAACCCAGATGTCCTTGCCCCTGAAAAACAGTGAAACAGGAGCAGGGGAAGGAACCCACCAAGAGCTGCAGCCTGCCCAGCTAGTGGCTGCTGGCAAACCAGAGTTGCCAGAAGAAGGGGAGAGACCAATGTCAAGCAGTCAGAATAAGACTGTACCCACTGGACACACACAGCCAGGTACAGTGCATTTTCCTCCATTCTTTCTTTAATTAAAGTTCCCAAGGGGACCTGCTCTCGAAACCGTCCTCCTCTGCGTGCCTTTTAGGAGAGGGGAATGCCCGTCAGTTCTGATCACAAGTGTCTTGCAGGGCTGTGCAGATCAGTAAGGTCTTAACCTCTGCGTTTTCCCTACATCACACAGATCTCAGATAATTTTCCATAGTACACCGCTCTTTTTTTTTCTCCCCCATCCTTTCATGCGTGAAAATCTCTAGCATGTCCTTCTAAATCATTTCAGCCAACACACCTGAGACTTTTCTTTTAAAAATTAAAAATCTGCCAACACTTGAAGAAGGGACCTTTTTGCCTAAAAAAACCTTATGATCAAAATTGTGTAAGGGTATCTCGTTCTCTGCTACCTACTTCCTACCTCGCTAGAAATGCAAGAGGAACCTTTTAGACAATCTCTTGTGTTTTTCCCTTTTTGTGATGAGCCACTGTGCTGTTGAGCAGCGGTTGCATGTGAGACGAAGCGTGTTTCACATCAGAAGGAATTGCCACTGTGAAAGTGTGGAAAGCATCTATTTTTTTATAATAGCCATTAAGGTTAGGTCACTCCTTATTGGGTAACATAAAATCACTCTCTCTCTCAATTTTCCCCCCATTAGGAGCAGTTGCCCTCGACTCCCCCCAGGATCCTGTTCCCGTCAGTTCTGTGTCTCTTATCCCTCCTCCTCCTCCGAAAAATGCAGCGCGCATGCTAGCCCTAGCGTTAGCCGAGTCCGCACAGCAAGCATCCGCTCAGTCTCAGAAAAGGCCAGGAGATGCTCATTCTGAAAGCACAAATTATGGAGAGGCTGAAGCTGGCACAGCTCTAGAAAAGCTCCATCTCTCTGCTGGTGCTCCAGACAAGCTCCACCTGTATACCGGTCTGCCCGAGAACCGCCTTCACTTCCCGACCGGTGCACCAGCAGAGCAGGATTTCCAAGGTAGCAGCACACCTGGGGAGCAGAACCACCCGCCAGGTGCACCTGGAAACCGGGACCCCCCAGCTCTCCAGCCTGGCATGCCTGGGGACATGCCTGGTAGCAGAGATGCAGAGCAGGAGCAGTCCAGCTTCCATCCTGGGAAAGCGGGGGACAAAGAGCACTTCCCTTCCCATGCCGGGGCCTGGGAGCACCCGCCCCATCCCACTCCAGGTGCACTGCCTGACTGGGAACCACACAGCACAGACTTGTCTGTAGATAAGCCCACTCTCCGTCCATGCATGTCCGTGTCTGGGGACAAGCACCACCCGCCCGCCTGCGCAGCCGATGACAAGCTCCAGTCTCCTCCTGCCGTAAGCGCTGGGGAGAAAACCACCCCGGCTTCCATGCCGTATTTAACCACCATCCCAGCAGCAACGGAGCCTAACCGTGGGCCAGCAGGTCCGGCCACGACGCAGGCTGATGTCACCGTCACCGCTGCACAGCGCACGCTCGCAACCAGCCAGCCCGCCCCGGCGCAGAGGCAGGATCACCAGTCGGCGACGGGACAAGTGCCAGCGGCTTCCGCAAAAGCATCGAGCGGTTCCAGCCAGGTACGTGGATCTACTCCCAGCGTCACACGTGATTCCAAGTGCTGTGTCCGTGCGCAGTGAAGCTGTAATTGTAGGAGGCTGAGCTCTGGAAGAGTCTATACAAATCCAAATGGGAAGAGGCAGGGGATTCACAGGTTACTGGAAGCTGCACGTGTACGTGACACACACAGCTTTACAGGAAAGCAGCACAAAATTTCCTAAGTAAACACCCAATAGACCTGTTTTCATTGATTTTACGGGAAAAAGTATCCAGTGGGATGGCTGATAAAGGGAATGAGAGTTTAGAAGTGCATAGAAACAAAAATTTTGGCATCCTCTCTCCAGTGAGGCTGGCAGTATATTTTTCCAACAGGCTTTAGTAATGCAGGTCAGATTCCTGGTGTGCAAGTTAGACATGGAAATGTTCACTCAGAAATCCAAACTACCCACTGCCCATGAGGCAGACACATCTGCAGCCTGTCTTAAACACTGTAGCCCTGTTTAAGGCAGGTGTTTCTGCTCTAGTACAGCACTTAATCTGCTCACCAGGGTCTGAGGAGTTCTAATCCAGGTGCATTTTCTTTAAGACAAGCAGACCACCTACCAAAACACTGGCAACTGTGTAAAAGCTTTAACCTGTTGCTCTACAGAGACAACCACCCCCTCCTCTTTCTCTAGTTTGATATCTGCAGGGATTGTCGTTAGTGTCAGGTGCTGACTTCTCCCAGAGGCACCACGGGAGCTGCAGGAGGGAGGATCCCCATCTGCTGCTGCAGTGAGCAGCGCTAGCTCTGCACAGCAAACAGAAACCAGGAACAGAAAAACTTCCAATTGAGCTAATCCATACGAGTATCTGTGATACAGCATCTTTCAGGAGGCCTTCTAGCAACCTTCCAGTATTGAAAGGGGCTCCAGGAAAGCTGGGGAGGGGCTCTTAGTCAGGGAGTGCAGGGAGAGGATGAGGGGAAGTGATTTTTAGCTGCAAGAGGGGGGGATTGAAATGAGATTGTAGGAAGAAATGATTTGCTGTGAGGGTGGGGAGGCCCTGGCCCAGGCTGCCCAGAGCAGGGGTGGCTGCCCCATCCCTGAAGGGGTTCAAGGCCAGGTTGGATGGGGCTTGGAGCCCCTGATCCAGTGGAAGGTGTCCCTGTCCATGGCAGGGGTGGGACTGGAAGGGCTTTGAGGCCACTTCCAACCCAAACCATTCCATGATTCTCTGATATTTTAACTGGAATAGGCAAGTGGAAAGAGATGCTTGCCTCTTAACAGCTGCTGCTTTCTTCCCTACAGGCATGGGGCACAACTGCACCTGAAAAGCCACCAGAGCCTGTGCCTGTTTTTGTCTCAGAGAGCAGCTCTGCCACCCGCTGCACCTCTTCTGTGCCCACGGGCCCCCAGAGCCATTTGGAAAAGCCTCGGGAGACGATGAGGGCTCCCCCACTGCACCTGCGGTCCGAATCCGTCCCTACTCACTCCTCCTACAGCTTTACACCCCCGGTCCCACCCGTGAGAACACTAGAGAGCAAAATTGCTGCTGCCATGCACTCGAACAACGCTGACGCCATCACCAACTCCAATTATCACACCTTCCTCTCTTCCTCCATGCTGGCTTCCTCTGTGGAGGAAGCCCTCCTGCCTCCGCCCCCGCCTCCCCCGCCCAAGCACACTTCCCTGCAGCCTGTGTACGTGCCGCATCCCAAGCCGGAGAGCATCCCCGAGGCCCCTGGGCTGGACGGCTACCTGCACCACAAGCCGGCTGCCATGCATCAGTACAGGCCGGAGAGCGTTCCTCCTCACGTCCCCTACCACAGCAAGCCTGACCAGCACCAAGCCTACCCCCCTCGCTCGGAGACACCCAATTCCGCCAGCACTCGCTACAACACCTACACAAACCAAGGGAAAAGCACCTCATCTCTCCACTCCAAGCCTCGCAGCCGCACCGAGTTCGTGTCCTCCGTCAGCCCCACGGGCCTGCGCGCCGCCAGCTACGCTGAGGATGCTCCCCCCTACCCCACGATCCGAAGGGTTCAGTCTCTGCACGTCCCCACCCCTGCCGCCTCTGCCATTCGCTCCGTTCCCATTTCACGGACCGAGGTGCCTCCGGACGATGAGCCAGTGTTCTGCCCGCGGCCCCTCTATCAGTACAAGCCATATCAGCCCCACTCCGACTACCACGTCACTCAGCTCCAGCCTTACTTTGAGAACGGGCGGGTCCATTACCGCTACAGTCCTTACTCCAGCTCTTCAGGATCCTCTTATTACACCGCTACTGATGGGAGCTTTTACGACCTGGACCCCTACAGCACGGTGCGGGTCAGGCCTTTCCACGCCCTGCCCAGCCGAGACTTTGCGTCGTACGCGTCACGGCTGCAAAGCAAGGGGCTGTACCGCTACCCCAGCCTGGCCGCCTACCCTCGGGGAGGCCTCATGAGCCACCTGGCAGGCAAGGAGCACAGCTTCATCAGCAGAGACGTGCCTCCCGCCCCGGACATCAAGCACATGTACATGTCCTGGGACCTGGAGGACATGGAGAAGTACCGCATGCAGTCCATCCGCCGCGAGAGCCGCACGCGCCAGAAGGTGAAGGGGCCGGTGATGTCCCAGTACGATAATGTGGCCCCGCTGCTGCCAGAGGAACTGGGAGGGCTGGATGCGATTCACTTGCGCAGCAAATCGGATCCTGGGAAAACTGGTCTCCTCACGGTAGCGGAAGGGAAGGAGGGGAGGTACCCAGGCAAAGCGGCTACGCCCGAGGGGGACGAGCGTTACTACATGCAGCACCCGGAGCCGGAGCTGGAGAGAGCCCACTACCAGGGCGCCTACGGGAACGGGCAGTCGGAGAAGCCGTCCCTTCCCCAGAAGCAGAGCAGCATCCGGAACAGGAAGCTACACGAGCCCGGCTGCAACACGAACGAACACAGGACACACTTGCAGCAAGAAGCAAGCCATAGGCAGCCTTCTGAATCCAAAAACGGGCCCCCTTATCCCGACTACAGGCCCAAAGGGGGCCCTGAGTCCTCCGAGCCCATCGGCTACCAGCACCCGGGTGGGAAATACAACATCCCAGTGAACCAGGAGACCCTGAGACTGAACCACAAGGAGGTGAGGTTGGTGGAGGACCGGCCGGATTTGGAGAGATCTCGAGCCAGGCCGAACGCGTCCATGGAGAAACACTCCAGAGACTGCTATAAAGAGGAGGAGCATGCCGCCGCTCCCATGGCGCCACCGCCCAAGCCCGAACAGAGCCACAGCCTCAGAGTGCAGCACCCCGAAACCGTGGAGAGGGACTCGGCCCTCCTCTACCCGTACCAAACCCTTGGGAAACGCCAAAGCACTATGACTGTGGTGTCCCAGTACGATAATTTGGAGGATTACCATACCATGCCTCAGCACCAAAGAGGGGGCTACGTTGGAGGCGGGGGGTTTGTGCCCCCCAATTTTACCCACGTGCACAGTAGAACTTACGCCACGGCGCTCGGCCAGGGAGCCTTCCTCCCGACAGAGCTGTGTTTGCAGAGGCCCGAAACAGAGGTCCACGTGGAATGAGCTGGTGCTGGGGAAGGAGGGATAGAGTCTAAGCAGCCTCTGCTGGACAGCGGACTGTTTTATTTTTTCAGTGATGGAAAAAAAAAACAAACCCAACCCAACCCTGCCCCGATGAGCAAAGCAACCCCACCTTCAGCCCCATCCTGACCAGCCCACCACTCACTGTTTTTATGTATAGAGATAGAGCTTTTTCATGTAGTTTTGAGACAACTGGAACGATGGGCAGGCTGTCGGCACGCAGATGTTGCCAGAGAGGCTGGGCAGAGCTGAAAGAGATGCTGCTGGGGCAGGGGAGGGAGGAAGGAGAAGTTTTTCCTTCCCCGGATTTGATGTTGGCAGTTCCCACCGCTTCCTCACCACGCCTCCATGGTCCTGTGCATGAGGGACCGCGCATGCAGCCCTTCTCCCTGTGAGCCCCGAGTGTCGTACCTTGTTTCCCACTGCTGGCTTCCAAGAAAGGGGCTCCGTGCCACGGTGCCTTGGAAGAATCGCTGCTCTGCCCCCTCTGAGGCTGCGCAGCACCAGTGGGCCAAGAGCTGGGCTGGGGGGCAAAGACGTCCCAACTGTGTTCTTGAGGTCCTGCCTTTCCCTAGAAAAATAATACTTGGGTGTAGTGGATCCACTTCAGTTGCTGTTAAGTGGGTGGGAGCCTGTTTTGACTTCAGGCCTGCAGAACGGGCTCTGGAGCAAGTTCAATATACAAGGCACTTTTTCAATCGCTTGCTGAGCAGGCTGCTTCTGACTACAAGAAATCAAATGACTTAAAATTTCTGTGTTGTAAGCAGAGGCCAGCCGTAGGGCAGGTTTGCGTATCTCATACCAAAAGATAAACACCACACAAAAATACACCAAACCATGCACACACGGATGGGAACAGCACAGCCTTTTCATGCCCATTCCTCTTTACTGCTAAGCTACAGCCCAGATGATTTAATACCACGTTGTGGCTGGCCGGGCAGTATCCTCTCCCTCCAAGAAAAATAAAAATAAAAATCTCTGTAGCATTCTGTCAGCTTGTAAATGGAGCCCAGCTCACCTGCTGGAAGTGACTGTGTAAGTGCCAAGTTACCTGCATGACCAGCTACCTGCCCCGGGCCAGCTCCTGCAGCTCTTAGATCAGGGAATGCTCCTGTGGACCTCAAACTGCGGGTCTACAGGGCACGGCTTTCTGTACCCTTGAGGTTCCGTGTTGGCGAGGGGACCCCCCCTGTGAAGTCGTGGCACGTGGCGTAGTTAGGTGCTGTCTGTGCGCCGTGAAGCAGTGTCGCCTCCCACATCACGAGTGTAGCTCTCCAGTACTCAGCAGTAGGGACAGAAGGCCAGTGCGCTCTATAACACACCGGTAACCTCATCCTAGGTGTTTCAAAGCTTTCTGTATTGTAAAAAGCCAGGCAGCATCTCTCGTGCGGCCTCTCGGACCGCCCAGGGCTCCCTAGAACCCTCTCCTCGTGAAGCACATCCATTTCGTTAGTCAGGGCTTGCAAGCAATACTTGAGATTTAGGAGTTTTTAAATGTTTGCTGACAAATTCCAAGGCCATTACTCTTCCTTGTGGTTGAAGAACTTCTCTACCTGTTTTGAATTTCTAATGTTTTATTAATTAAAACCCTGGAGGTCCTGCAGTTAGCGCACAGCTGTGAAAGTCAAAGGGAACTTGGATGGGGTTTTGAACAAAAGTTTTGTGGCTGTTTTGGAGCTTTTAAATCATAGGGAAACCCTAATTCTGGTAGGTGACTGTAGTTGTTTGCTTCTTTTAATCTTGTAGCCTTATCCAGGGCTGTTTCGGTAACGCTACCTTGTGGTTCTAGTTTATTGTGCAATGCTGTTGTTTTAAGCATTTTGTTTAGAAGAATTGTTCTTACGTGTTACGGAAATAAATCTGGCAGTCAGGAGGAAAACACAAAAGCAGCACTGTGATACAGGTTACCACAATCTCCTTGTGAGCAATTGCCAGGTAGAGGGGCCGGGGTTTTTTTGTGAGGGAATGTGCTGTTTGCTTTTAAGGAAAATATAAGAAAAATGCAAAGAAAGAGGCCGTTAGGTGAGCCGTGTTGTGGCCACTCTGTCTCCATTGCTGGCTGACTCCCGAGGAAAGGCTGACCTGCCTGGATTCCTTGGTGTGGGCTCACCAGGGGGGTCTGGTTGAAGTCCCTGGTCTCTAAACAGAGGCGTGTGGTGTGTCAAGACCAGTAACGACCCCCGACCGCTGCAGAGCAGCCTCCCCACAGCTGCCAGTTACCTGCCGAGGTCTCCAGCTGAAGCAGGGACAACACGTTTGGTTCAGGCTATTTGGGATTCAGGTAGCGAGAGCTGTAGGTGAAACCTCGCTCTCTGTGAAAGCCTTAACTCCCCACTCCTGCCCCCACAGCAACTCTCCTAACCTCCGTTTTGGCCTTACCTTAACCAGGGCTATCCTCCTGCTATGAGGGGGCTCAACCCAGCTCCCAGCAATTGTCAGCGCCTCTGGATTTTCCTCTCAGAGCCACTGTCTCCCTCTAGAGATCAAGTGCCATCCCTGGGTACCTTCTGTTCCTCATGTCTTGTGCTGCTGCCTGAGCCTGGGCTCTTCAGCTGGCTGCGTTGTGGGAAGTGCCAGGCGCGAAGCATCCTCTTGTCCCGCGGGGAGCGAAAGCTTTCAGCACCTTTCAAGAAGAGCTTCTGGAGGTGCGCACCCCTGCATCTAGATAGCTGCTACAAAGAACGAGGCGGGTCTCCATTAAAAAGACACACAGAACAGCAAACTGAGTACCCAGCGTCCTCCCATCCCTCTGCTCCAAGGGCTGGAAGCTCTTGGAGGACCCAAACACCCATGTACAAGTGCTGAGCCACAAGTAGAAAAGAAAAGCAAGGTTCAGACACCAGCTTTTCCCAGACAGTAACACAGGTGAGCACCTTTATTCTGGTGTCGCTACTGCCCGTAGCTCAAACATCCAGCACAATTCCGCAGTCGTCCCCACATCCACGCACGCAAAGCCATATCGTGAACTATGCAGTTCCGCTCCTGCACTGTGGTTAGTCCGATGGTCCTTGGAAAGAATTTTACATTCTCATTAATTATTTCATGAATACAGTCAAGATGCCCGACTGTACCTTTCCAAAAGTCACGGTGAGATTAAAAAGGGTGTTGAGCACCAGAGCAAGGAGGGGAGGTCACACTGGGTGGTGGATGATCTGGAGACAAGGCAGTAGTTGAGTTCCTGGTGTCCTAGCAGATAAATGGGAGAGAGCAAGGGGATGGCAATGCAAACAGCCCACTGCAAGTCCAGTTCTGCTCAGAGTAAGTACTTTATTGCCTGACCCTATCTCCAGCTAGATGACGAGCAGCTATGTCCTTAAGTAATTCCCTCATGCTTCCCACAAGCTGTCTGCATCTTAAGTTGCCTCTTCCTAAGTTTTCCACTGCATTTCTCCCTAGAGTATGCAAGGGTTAGGGTCCAGAAGTGTTCTCCAACTCTGGATTTCCACCTCCGCTGTGGAGTAGAACATGCGACCCATAGGAGACTTTCCTTTACCAAGGGGGAGTGCAGATGTCAGGTGAGTAATGAGGACCTAGCCCCTGTGAAGTCTTAGGTAAAGCATTCATTTCTGATTTTGAAGAGTCTTATCAGGTGAAATCTTTCTGCATCTATGATGAAAACCCCACAACTTTGTGCCTACGTCTTTCCAGAGATTCTTGTTTTAGGCTCATCGCATGAAGGGGAGGTCAGTAAGGAACGCACAGCGATAGTAAATTGCTACTCAAACCCCAAACCACCTTGAGAACATAACTGTTCCTCTTCAGCCCCAGAACAGGACAGAACCTCGCGTGTACTCTGCGATTCCTCAGTACATTGACAGGGCATTGACTGACGTGATGTATTTTATGCGTTAGGAAATCTGGATGAGAAACGGTTTTCCTTCCTTTAGTTAAAGGCGGCTTAAGGCATGCAACTCCTTTCCCAGAGCCTCGTGCTACAGCTACCCAATGTGAAAGGCATGGTCTGGTTTAAACGAACCCACAACGAACCTGTGTGTGCGGAGTCTTGCCTCATCCAGTCAGGGAGAGGGAGGGAGGGAGGGGGGAGAAAGGGGTTGTTTTGCAGTTCATTTTCCTGCTGTAGAAGACTTGATTTTTTTCTTTCCCTGAGCCGCATGAGAGAAACACCCCAGAGAGTCTTGGGTTACCTTTGGAGTTCCCTTCACTTTAATTTATATAGTGTCTTTTTTTGTGAACTGGTGTAAAATGTATATGCCGACGAGCTCATGTATTTTTATGTAAATATTTTTTGTGGTTTCCCCACTTGCCCTCCTCTGTAAATATTTAGAATTCTCATCTTCTTCTCACCTTGTATGATGCAGATGTGGTTTTGTTTCTGTTTTTTATTTGTACTGTAATGCAACAATCCAGACTGAGGTGTCTTGTGATATTAAACAAAAGCAACAGTCCCACTGAGCTCACACTCAGATGTACAACTCGACAGCATTAATCAAGCCAGGTTAAAAACTATTCGGTTGTGTTTGTGTGTGGTTTTTGCCTCTGCCTCATTAATTCACAGGGTATTTTTACAAAGCAGCATAAGCTGGTTTAGAGCCAAACTGTGGACGGATGCTGGCAGGCGTCTCTGGAGATGAAGGAGGAGGTGACTTTGTAGCCATATGCCAAGGCTATTGCAGAACCGCTCTCCTTAAGGCCGTGTCACTGCTTACGTGTTCAGTTACACTCGGGGCCACGGCTGCTTCGTGACAAAAAGTGAACCAGCCTGGGCTTTTTTAGTCTCCCTCTCTTCTCACCCTGCATGACGGCGCAAGGAGAAGGAGCTTGGCACTCGTGCAGAAGGCACAGGGCAGAGGAAGGTAGGACTGACAGATGGCACAGGCCACCTCGGCCCTCGGAAGCAGCAGGGAGGGACTCGAGGCACCACAGTAATATTGTTTGTAGTTAATTACCAGCAAAAACATGATTAAAGTGAGCTAATGTCATACATTTTTAACATTGTAAGAAGGACTTCTAGTAGTCTTTTCATCCAGTAAGTGTTACGCTCTTCAGAACTGCTGCCAGTAGGAAAGGCAGCATAATGCTCCTCCGTGGACAGTAGCTGTAGGCACGGTCTGCCAAGGGTTACTGCTGCCCTGGGCATGGAATCAGAATCACAGAATGGTTTGGGTTGGAAGGGACCTCAAAGCCCAACCAGTCCCACCCCTGCCATGGGATCCACCTCCCACTGGATCAGGGGCTCTAAGCCCCATCCAACCTGGCCTTGAACCCCTCCAGGGATGGGGCAGCCACCTGGGCAACCTGGGCCAGGGCCTCCCCTCCCTCAATGTGATAATGTCCGATCTAAATCTTCCCCCTTCCGATTTAAAGCCATTCCCCCTCACCCTATCACTCTGTGCCCTTGTAAACAGTCCCTCTCCAGCTTTCCTGGAGCCCCTTCAGGTACTGGAAGGACACTGTAAGGTCTCCCCTCAGCCTTCTCTTCTCCAGGCTGAACAACCCCAACTCTCAGCCTGGCCCCATACAGAAGGTGCTCCAGCCCTTAGATCATTTGTCAATCAGGTCCAGAACCCATCAGCAGGAGCACAGAGGGGCTGCTGGGTATCAAGGTTTGTGCTAGATCCAGCTTTTGAAATCTTCACCCCCCCACTCCCAAATCCTCACTGCAGTCCAGCTCTACCATTAACTCTCATTCAGCCTCCCCAGCTAAACATGTCCTTGTAAGAATGGTGCCACCAGCATGATGAGCAACCCACTCCTTCCCTGTTCTTTAGCATCTGCTTGGCATCAGGCATAATTCCTTTTCTTCAAACACACTGGCAGGACAGGGGGGACCAAAGGCTGCATGCAAACCATGCACCTGCTACCTTTCAGTACAAACAATCCCTCTGTTTGCCACAGAAGGGCACTAAGGCAGCGGGCATCATGGGTTTGTTTTCCTGCTGAGCACCAACAGAGGCTGTTGTCCATCCAGAGCAGAACAATAATCAGACAAGCTTTCACACTCCTCCATATGACCCTTGCTCTGTGCTCGCTCTTCACCCTGACTCAATAAACCTGATGAACATTTGTTAATGTTGCCAATATAGATATTGTCCTTCAGGCCAAAGGCAAAACACTGTAAGGATGACTTGGCAAACAAAAATCTCTTCCAGAGACAAGTTCACACCTGAACTGAAGCGTTTGTGGCAGCTGGGTGGGTTTTCTGCAGAGTACGTTAACTGCCCATGACTAAATCTATCCAAAAGACTCAGATTTGGTGGGTAAGGGAATAGCAGAGACACAAACCCACTCCCTCACGAGTATCCCTGAGAAGGAGTGTCTCCTCTCACCAGTCAGTTGGGCCTTAAACCACTTTAAAAGTGATGCTCTGCCTTCCTGGCCAGCAAGGACACCTCTTCAATAACACTCAAGAACACAGTGAGTGTGGAGGTTACCAGCTCAGCCTGGTGCTTTGCCCCACACGGAGACAGCACTCGTGTACAGGCAATGCTGAGAGCATTCCCCAACTGCACCCTTGGTCTTATCCCCACCAACAGCTTCACCAGGGGAAAATCCTGCATGATGGGGTGACTGCAGTGGTGGACACGGGTGAAGTGATGGATGTGACCTATCCAGAGCAGTGTGGCTCACAGCCCAGAAGCCAACCATATCCTGGGCTGCATCAAACAAAGCGTGGTCAGCAGGTCAAGGGAAGGGATTCTGCCCCCCTGTTCATCTCTTGTGAGACTTCACCTGGAGTGTTGTGTCCAGTTTTGGATTCCTCAACATAAGAAGGAGATGGAGCTGTTGGAACGGGTCCAGAGGAAGCCACAAGGATAGTCACAGGGCTGAAGTACCTTCCATACGAGGACAGGCTGAGAGAGTTGGGGTTGTTCAGCCTGGAGAAGGCTCTGAGGAGATCTTAAACTGACCTCCTAGTACCTGAAAGGAACCTACAAGAAAGCTGGAGAGGGANGGAGAGGGGCAGATTTAAACTAGACATTAGGAAGATTTTTTTCACCATGAGGGTGGTGAGACACTGGAACAGGTTACCAGGGAAGCTGGGGCTGCCCCATCCCTGGAGTTGTTCCAGGCCAGGTTGGATGAAGCCTTGAGCAGCCTGATCCAGTGGGAGGTGTCCCTGCCCATGGCAGAGGGGTTGGAACTAGATGATCTCTATGATCTCTTCCACTCCAAACTACTCTATGATTTAAGGAAAAGAATAAAGAGGAGCACACTCAGGTGTCTCTGGCAGCCTGTCCCGAGTAGCATCCTTGTGGCTGAGATTTACGGACAGAGCAGAGCGGAGGAGAAGGGGAGAAAGACGGGTTCAAACTTTACAGTGTATCCAAGGACTGGCAAAACCCTAGGATTACAATCCATTCTGCACAANAAGAAAAGAATAAGAAGGAGCACACTCAGGTGTTTCTGCCAGCCTGTCCCGAGCAGCACCCTCGTGGCTGAGATTTATGGACAGAGCAGAGCGGGGAGTGGGGAGAAGGACAGGTTCAAGCTTTAGAATGTGTCCAAGGACTGGCAAAACCCTAG
>WAAB01013892.1:0-17439 GCA_013389865.1 Piaya cayana
GGTGGAAAACTGGTTAAAAACGGTGAAGGATAGAAATCATAAAAATCTAATGTTTAAAGTTTGTGCATTCATTCTCTATAATAACTGTAGAAAGCCATTAGTCCTGTAACTTTCTTGTTTTGCTTTCAGAAGTATGTGGGGGGGGGAAAATTTTTTTGTATGACTTTTTAAGAAATATCATATAGAAGTTTTCTTCCTTAAGGTTGAGAAATTTTGTGTGGGGAGGAGGCATGTGTCCTCCTGTTCTTCTTATTTCTCTTCTCAGAAAAAATAGTCTGGCTACATGAATATTTAAACCAGCATCTAGACATCAGTAACTTGAAGAAAGATAAATAAAATAAGAAAGAAAAATAAATGTGAATTACGAAGTCTCAGAAGAGTATGAACAAGAGCGATAAACAATGTCTGAAGGCACTGGAATATTAGTGACAAGCCATGGTTCACCACTTTGAGTTACCCTTCAGATTTTCTTCGAGATATGCTTCATCTATTCAACTGTTGCAACAGCTGCATAACTATTCAATTATGAGTAATTTTCAAGTTTTCTTTTTCACTTTCCTGAAATCAAGCATCTATTTACTTAATTCTGAAAAACATAAAGAACAGAATTTTTTTTCTGTACAGTACTGTAGATTCTTTATACAAAGAAACTAAAATCTTCCATTAAATTACATACAATTGAGCATTATGTTTGAATACATACTAGTAAAACAGCATGTTGCTGAACACAGTAATCAATCTAAGGTAGTAGATTAAATCTTTTTGAAAGTCACCGTAGAATAAAAGCTAACCTATAAAATATGGATTTAAACTCATGCAAAAAGTGCTTCTAAATGGGTTTAAGTCTAGACTGGCATAACTAAAAAGTGCCCCAGTTATAAAAGATAGAAGCTGAAATATGGAGATGATGCCAAAAGATTTGGACGAGCACAGCAAGTGACCACAATCCTTAAATGAAGAAAGATGGTACAGCCAGTGTTCACTGTCTAAAGTCTGGTATATAGTATAATAAAACTCACATTATTGGTTGTGGATCTTTTAATCTTTCTTCAGTTCTCAGAGGAATTATTGGCTTAAGGATTATGTGAGGTTTTTGTCCTTTGTGGGAAAAATCTAATTTGCTTAAATTTTTAAGATTAGTCTAGTGGCATATTCAGCCATCACATATTTGAAACCAGAGGTAGTCTGGAAAATGATAAGGAGAATATTAAAATGATTCCTTACCCATCTGACCTCTTGCTTCATATATCCTATACACATTCTATAGTAGGTCTGGTATTACTAGTGACGTGAAGCCTTTAGATGCTAAATAGCTTGAGCTGTGAAGGTACAAAGTTTATTTCAAGGGCAAGTTGAAGAAACTGTATAATGGTCACTCATTAAGGCTTTTAACAGGTACCAAACTTTTATTCTCAAGCATGAGAATTATTTTTCCTCTTGTTAGTCATACTTGATACTGTTGAGACCGTGTTTAGAATACCCCAGTTCTGGGTCCCTGAGTTTAAGATATAAGTGGGGAAGGGTCAGACTGGAAGACCAACAAGGTGGTCAGAAGCCCAGGCCATGTGGTCTATAGGAAGATGTTAAAGGAGCTGAAATTTCACCCAGCCAAGAAGTTGTTGAACGGCAATCTATTTGCCTAGAACTATTTCAAGGACAGCTACAAAAATATCGGAGCCAATGTCTAGATTCTTGGTAGTTTCAAACAGTTTAACAAAAGACAGAGACCAGAGCTTTTCACCTGGGAGATTTAGGTTGGATATTATGAAAAATATACATGGAAGAACATGCAGCATTGCAACAGATTACCCAAAGAGACTGTAGATCTCCAGTCTTGAAGATTTTCGAGAAATGTCTTTGAGTCTTTTCTTTTTGGATATTTTCATGACAAAAAACATTGAAAGATTTTTGAACAAAGGTAAAACTAACCTGAACTAGCATTGGTGATAATCCTGCTTTGAGTGTGATGTTACATTGGATGAATGCCAAAGGTCTCTTCGAAATAATCTTTCTGTAATTATAATGGTACTTCTGGTAATTATAATGGTACGTCTGTCCTAGCAGCCAGTTTTCCCCAAATTCCTTTATAACCTTCTGTGTGAAGCCCTAAGGCAAGTCTTTTTGCCTTCAGGCACTGGCAGAGGCTTCCCAGGAAGGTGGTTGACTCACCTCCCCTGGAGGTGTTTAAGGGATGGGTGGATGAGGTGCTGCAGGGCATGGTTTAGTGACGGATAGGAATGGTTGGACTTGATGATCCTGTGGATCTTTTCCAACCTAATGATTCTGCGATCCTGTGATTCTATGATTCTGATTTGCCTGTGCTAAATTAATGTCTAACATCTGTGTGCTGCATCCCAGAAAGTAAGGCCAGGCGCTTTGACAGATCTGAACAGAGTTTCTGGTGCATTTTGTCCTATAACGTCTAAGTCAAATTTTAGGCCTTACCATTCTTAAGGAAACGTATACAATCAAATCCATCAGTAAGTTTGCAGATGACACCAAATTGGGCTCGAATGTCAATCTGCTCAAGGATAGGAAGACTCTGCAAAGGGCCTTGGGCAGGATGGATTGATAGGCCGAGGCTAATTATATGAGATTCCGCTGGTTCAGGTGCCAAGCCCTGCACAACAACCCCATGCAATGCTACTGGGTTGGTGAAGAGTAGCTGGAAAGCTGCCTGAGGAAAAAACCTGAGAGTGCTGGTTGGAGCAAGCATGCCGGTTGGAGCGAGCATGCCCCTGCACTCAGTGTTGGTGAGGCTGCACCTCAAATACCATGTTCACTTATGGGTCTCTGTCACAGTTTAGCTCTGGTTTAGCTGGATTTCTTTTCAAATCACTTCCTCCCCACCCCAGGAAAAGAGGAGAGGGAAATGAGCAGAAAAAGACTTGCAGGTTGGAAACTAAAACTACAGCTTCATGAAATGATAATAATAATAATGATATAAATAATTATAAAGTAATTCAATATATGCAAATATATGAGATTGAACCCCTACCTCTTGATGACCATACGCCACCACAAATACTCTAGAGAAGATATGAGGGAATGGGCCCATGGGTAGGAGGGAGCTGAGCTCAGAAACCGGATTCAGGAATGCATGGATCTGGGATCAGGAGCAATCAGACAGATGAGGTCCTCGACGAACATCAACCATCGCTGAAGAGGGGTCAGACCCTCATGTTCTCTCATTCTAAATTTCTCCTTCTTCAGGCAAAGGTAAGGCCATTTGTGAAGTTGTTTTTGCTCAAGGGCCTGGAGGTGCTTGGTGGGTTATGCTGAAGGATGGTGAAGTTTAATGTGCATCTCAAGGAAATTTGACTCTGTGTGAGAATGCACTGTTTTAAACTGCATAATGTTATACGTAATACTAACAACATTTCCAGAGTGGGTTTTTTTGATAATAAGCTATTTTTGTCATATGATGTCTAGTAAGCTCTTTGAAGTTGACGTCTCTGACCTGCAGCCTGTAGGCATGAACCACGATGAATCTTCACGCAGTTGTTCTTACCCTGA
This sequence comes from Piaya cayana, assembly GCA_013389865.1. Classification (NCBI taxonomy): domain Eukaryota; kingdom Metazoa; phylum Chordata; class Aves; order Cuculiformes; family Coccyzidae; genus Piaya; species Piaya cayana. The sequence continues at coordinate 3,517 of WAAB01013892.1, forward strand.
GAGACTGCTATACTGAGTGAAGACCCTCAAGTCTCTTTCTCTCATTCTCCTTTCCCTGGGGTAGATTGAGATCTCCAAAACCGCTCATATTTAGGTGCCATTAAAGCTGGGCTGAGGCTAAGCCACAACACCTTTGCAGAAGAAATATATTTTTTTGAAGTAGTTTTCCTGTTTGTTTTCACTTTGATCTGCTGTTATTTGTTAGTAAATACTTTCAGGAAATTGCTGTCTTTTTCACTTACTGAAGGTTGAGTGACATTTGTCAGTTTAATCTTAGTCAAAACAATTTAATCACTAAAACTCAGTGAAAGTTAAAGAAAAATTGTCGTGATATCACTGCTGTTTTAATGTACATAAAAAAGAAATAGTTTATTATTATAAACAGATAATCTTAGCAGTCTATAGTAGGACAAAACTTCAATCCCTTTCCCAGGCAAATATGTATCAGAATGTAATCTATAGATATAGGTGTAATGATGACAGTCTGAGGAAAATAATGAGAGATTTTGTGGTTAAATGAATGCAGCAAGCAATATTCTCTTAAACACTGCAGAACTATTGCAGATTCCGCCATATTTTTAGTTTCGCAAAGGATTTATCAATCCCTGTAGAAGGAAAAGTGTATTGGTAATAAACCTGCTTTTTAAAGTGGCCTTTCACAGACCCCTGAGAAATAATCCACCAACCCTAGGGAGCTGTCTAAAGCAATGTTGTAATAGGTTGATGTTCTCAAAGACATGCATGAATAATTTGAACTGTAAATAAAAATAAGTGCCATCTTCTTATCCTGATTTCATACAATATTTTGAAAAATAACCATTGATCCATAATTACTTTCAAGTACTACTGCAATGAAAAAAAATATAATCATCTGTAAATAATACATACCTTTGTAACTGAAACATATTTATAAAGGAAATAGTGAGAAAAATAAATTGAAAGACGTTACTTCTCACTTACAGGATCTTGCACCCAAGGGTACTTTTGTATATAGATATGTAAATGCAAACATAAGAGGTCCTCTAATTGAGAGTTTTTAACTTCACAGATATTATTCTTGCTTTCTTGTTATTCTGTCTTGTTATATTATTGCATTGTTATTGATCTAGAACTAGGATTTACTGGATCATTTTGGACTTTCTGATTATTTTGCTGCCAGCAGTGTAGCACACGCCCATGCTGGCTAAGAAATTTTTTTCTTACTGTTTTAAATGTATCTTGATGTCATCTAATGGAAAAGTGTTGAAGAGATGAAAAGCACAGTATCTTTATACTTTAAAAGGTTTATTGAAAAATAATAAAAGAAAAATGCAAGAACAGATAGGTATTACCAAAGAACTTGCCTTTTTTTGTGAAAAAATGTAACTGATGAACAGTACTGAATTGCTTTATCCAGTCACAGAGAGGAACTTCAGCGTCTTTTTGTCTATGAGAAACAAATTCAAGTGTAGCACAAATTAGTTTCTTGAGTCAGAATATTTGAGCCAACTCAACTATATAATGTGAAAGAAAGTAATTTATACAGCAATAGTTGAAATAAAAGCAAATGGAAGGTAACTGTTAATTCTTGTCAGTATCAATTATGTAGAAAATGCTACCATTTTCTAACTATGGGATCATAATCTCTCCTAAAGTCTATGTTAGCTTAAGCTGAATGGGGAATTATTAGGCTTCATGTAAGCAGTCTATAAAATCAGCATTACTTTGTTACTGGAAGATTATGTAGTCTGATTAATGGAAAAGACCCAACCGGGCTAAAGACTATGTTTTACTGGCTTTTTTGTTAATAGCCTGCAGTGGATAGTCATCTGGACTACATTTGAAATACAGCTGAATGGAACCTAGTTTAATGAAATCCCACAGGCTAAAAAGTCAGTGTTACAAAGCAGAGCACAGAGCAGTTAGTCTACTCAGCACCCACTTACTATTTTATAAATTAGTAAAAGAATGCCTGAAAATAAAACCAAACTGAAAATACATTTCTTGTTCCTCAAACATGGGTCCTTCAATCCCTCTGTGCTCCAATTTTTCATTTCTGTGCTGGATAAAAAGCTGTCATCTTTATCTGATGTCTTCATATCTGAGGTCAGTGAGCATCTATGTACTTTATTCCCATTCTGACAAATTTCTAGCATAGGAAGATCTCTTATACATTTTTCTAGAGGTTCAGACAAGCCCCCCAAGGGTTACTCAGCTTGCAACTTCATTGAACCCAAAGAAACAGGATAAGAATGTCATATGAATCATAGAAGAAGATGGGGACTTGGACTGAGACTCAGACAGTAATTACTGTAGTGCATTGAACCTATCTTACAGCATCAATGAGGGGTTTTGTTTGATCAACAAGCATGTTAGATCTATGCCATAGTTTGTAAATGACACCATTTGTTCTTGCCACTATTTCTAAGCTGGAGTCTCTCAAGCCAGGCTGTTTCCCTCACCACATCTCACCACATGGCTCAACACAATTCTAGCTTTCTGACTCTCAGCTCTCCTTAGACATATGAATGAACAGAGATCCAGCATGGCGACATCAATATTGAGTAGCCCAGGCAACTTACTAGTCAGCTGCATAATACTCTTAGCTGTATTTATCCCACCCATCTTGTGTAGTTATATCTGGACTGTGGAACGTGCAGCACACAAAGCGAAACAGCTCAACCATCTGTGGACCCTGCAGTCAAAAGTGTCACATTCCTGCTTTCCTCACAAGAGATCCTATATGTTTTTAACCATTTCAGAGCCTTTTAAAAAGCAGTCTGACTTGTAGCTGGATTTCTCTTTGCACAGCCCTTCACATCTTTAAATCTTTCATGCTTCCACAACCTGTACAGCTACAGCATAGTGAATGCAACCAATACTATTGCATCTTCATAAGAAGCGAAATAGTCCTAGTTGTTTTGGTAGCCACACTTTCCTGCCTCCCAGTGAGAAACATGTAAAAGTGTAACGTCAAAACTCGATATTAAGACTTTTTTTTTTTTCAGATCTGCTGGTCATTGGTTTTTTGGTTTGTGTTTTTTCATTGACAAACAGTCAGTTACCATGAAAATAATGTTGACTGTGAACTAATTTTTCTCTTAAAATGCAAATTGTAAAATTCACATGGCAGTGAGAGAAATAGTTCAGTTTTACATTGTTTTCATCTGCTTCACATCTGCTGTTGGGTCTAGTAGGATGAATTAAAACCATAGAAATATCCAGCAGGAGAGATCTTAGGTCAGACCTGTGATAACAACTGATGTTTTTTTCGCATACAAAAAAAAGATAATTTCCCCCTCTGAAGACTGTTGACAAGCACTCCTGGGGCTTTTGATCATTTTTCAGATGAAATTAACCTTTCTGTGTGATGTCATATAAAGAAATATGTGTCCCTCATGCTGATTCATGTTTAAAGACTAATTGAAGGTAGTTTACAATTTTTTTCTAACCTTTTGTTGATAAAGAAAATGTATCACATAAATATGGTAGAGTACCCTTACACTTGTGTGTACTTTTTCTAAAAATAATGGAATGGTTGATAAAACTATTTCCAAAAAAAACAATGCCAGTCTTCATATTAGAAGTAATCAGCAGTAAGAAATCATCACAATATTTTCTTTCTTTTCAAAAGATCTGCCATAATCAAATATGAATATAAATGAAACCATGGGCATTTTATCAAACATTCTGTAGCTATTGCCAAATATATCTATATCTGTTCATAAGAATTCCTTTCCATACCTCAGAGGATATGAATAGAACTAAGCAAATAAAGTTGATTCACAGAAACTGAAAAATGGAGGGGAAAGACAGTGAGGTGAAAGAACAAATGCAAGCAATGTTTACTGCAGCATGCCTTCTTTCCTCCAGATCTTAACTCACAGACAGTGCAGATCCTGACTCCATTTTTGTCATCTTCCAGAGGTTAAATGAGCTTTATTAAGGACACTGCAAACTTCCAAATGCCTTGAAGATGAAGCAAATTGTTGCTCTAAAATGAGACATGGATATTATAGGTCACACAAGATCTGAAGATGTTTAGTTCAGCATGTAATTAGCAAAGTTGTGCAAAAATGTACAATGTTCTTTAAATAGTACCATTTCTGAAACTGGGGTATGTTAATGGTTAATAAGAAGTGAGTCCCAAGGAATCACAGTGTTTTCATGACTTACCCTTAGACTGCTGGAGCCAGCTTTATCTGCCTTAGTGCTATTTTGATCTATTGCTGGAGCATGAAGGATATTGTACTTGATGATTTGAAAACTGAAGTTTTATACTGGTTCTGAAATAAAAATCTGAAAAAACCTACTCAAGTATGCAGTGGGATTTGATAGCTAAGAGATATGTCTTTCTACTCAGTGAATTCAGTACACTTGACTTTAGGCCAGCAATGGAGAAATAGAGACACTCTGGGAGATTTTTTTTTCTGTAAATATTAATTCACTTTCTTCATTGTGCTGGTGGGTTCTGGCTCCAGTTTTCATCTTCAGAGAAGGTCATAAACCAGGAAAGACCATAAAGCAAGAATCTCAAATATAGGAAGCATTTTAAGACAACACACTTTGCTTTTGTGGCATGTGCCACCACTTCAAGTCTTCTTGCAGACTGTGTTTTGCATACGTTAATTTAACTAAAACTTTAGAGTTGAAAAATCTGTTTTTCAATGAGGTTCAAATGTTATTTAACCCTTTGTAATGTAAGCAAATAGCTGAACCTAAAAATAATAAAAATAATAGCTGAACCTAAAAAACCTAGAAAAATATGAACCTTACCTCCCATGGCAGAGGGATGATAAAGTCAACCTTACAGCTGACATTAGTTTCACTCTATAGCAGTTTGAGACATAGAGACAAGCAAAACAAATGAAAAAATCTAAATGGTGTGGACCAAGTATTTCTTTATAGTCCCCTAAAACATAAGCCTAGACTACTGAAGTAGTTTAAATTGTAAGGTATATATAGTTGATTATAATTGAGCCTATTAAAAAAAAAAAGGCAGTTATATTAGTAGAGAATCACAAACCTCTTTGTTTTACTCTTCTGTAATTTTCCACCTATTCTGACATCAGAACCATGTTGTGTCCCAGTGTTCACACAAGCAAGAGTACAACATTGGAAGTATGATACTCTCCGCAAGGGTAAATCTGTATACCTTCTTGAAAGTAACAATTTTGATTAAAATCACCTATGGGTCTTCTTCAATTTTTAATATAAATATATAGATATCTATTTTTAGAAACTTTAACATAAAACTGTAAATTAAAAAGTGGAAGTGCAAATCAGTTATTCATCTCTTTGAAGGTCATTTGCAAGGAATAAGTTACCACTGCACTTAGATACCACTAAATGGATTTAATCTACATGGTGCCACCATTTAAGAGTCTCAGGTAGAATAATTTAACTTCTTTAGGAAGCTATAGAAAGTTCATTTGCAAGACATTGTAAACTGAAATGCTGCTGCTGGTGTAACATATGATGTCCTGTTTGTAGTTTAAAAGTTACATCATTTGACAGGTGAGTAATTTTGTCTGTTTGTTCTCATCATTTAATTCAATTTACCTTCAGCTTTTGGAGGAGATAAGGGGATTGGGATTTTTCTGAGGAAATTGTGTCTTAGTTATGTTTATACTGTTTAATTCTAGTAGATGGTAGTTAAGCATGTATTGTATTTTTCCCAAGCGTTTAGTTACTTTAATTTTTTCATACAATCTTTAAGCTCAGAAAAGGCAATACTAATAATTTCTGAATCAGTGTGCTATTAAAATACTGTGTACCTTGTTTAAACATGACTGAGGTGACATTTTTCTTTCTCTTTTAGAATTATGTAATTGTGTAAATAAATTCCTTATTTAATATATGAGAAAATATCATGACACAATTTAAGAGTATAAGAAAACCATAAGAAAAAAAAAACAAAAAAAAGCCATAAGAATGACTCAATTGAGGACATGATTCAAATTAGTAGAATCAGTATTCTTTCACTTCACCAGTCAGAGAGCTCTTCTTTCATATTTGTTTTGCAGTTATGTACACTAATAGATATTAAAACTCTCAATCACAACTACCAATGTGTTAATTGTAAATTCAAAGGATGTCAGCTGGTGGCAAATGGTATGACTTTAATTTCTTTGCAAGTTGGTTATAATTACTACTTTGTCAAGAAATAAGTATTGCGGATTTTTTCTTCAAGAGTTTAAAAATTAAACACAAGTCAATATTTACTGTGACTTTTCCTCTTAAAAATAATAAAGTCCTCAAGATCTTTTCTTCCTTATGTCTTGTACAGCATTTTCCACAATAGAGCTTTCTAGTATGACCTTATTGTCAATCCCCAGATCCAAAATTTTGTTGTCCAGCCTACTGAAAACACCCTTGCATTTGCTTCTTTTCTGTTTCCAAATTGGCTGATAACATCAGTGACAAACTGCAAAGACAGAAATGTGGGGAAGAAAGGGAGCCTATCTTACATACTCACTATCAGCATATGGCAGTTTCACTAGCAAATACTTGAAGCATGTCTGAAAAAGTACTGAACTTCCGTTGTTGCTAGCATCCACCTACTTTTGCGTGATTACCTAAGATAATCCATTTTGTAGCTAGCCCTGCTTTACAGTATGTGCCATCATCACAAAACAAGTTAGCAAAAAAAGACTCTAAAATATTTATGAAGTCTTCTACCTACCTCAGGGCTTGAAAATCTGAAGGAACACATCCTGAAAGTAATAGAATTTCTTTGTTTTATTTTTGTCTGTGTGCTCTGTGTTGATACTTGGCATTAGATCCAATTGAGGAATACATCCAGCTACATGTTCAGCATAGTAGCATTTGCATACAGTATATAAGGAGAATCACTTTCCTCAAGACACTAAGTAAAATAAGAATTAAAAATGTAAGAGTAATAAGTATGCTAAAGTAAGAGATAAAGGAGAATTTTTCCCTTCCCTCACTTTTGCAGAGTGTACCTGTTCTCAAGATTGTCATGACAAGGTTGGGTCTAAAGAGAGAATCTGAGTACTTCCTACATTCCAAATGCTCTAGTCGTGAGGCTATGGGGAAAAGAGGAGCCATTGCTATAGTGTGAAGTGTGCCTTCCGCTTGCTGGTTGTGCCAGATTTTTTTTTTAAACTAGGCAAGACAACTCCTGTTTTGTGCCTTTGAATGCTCACTACAGAGAGAATTACATCTAGAAACACTGTGGAAAAAAGACAAAAAAAGAAAACAAAATGGATTAGAATAAAAAAATATTAATTCATTCAAGACAGAATGGTTGGACTGTGTTGTTAAATGTTCGGTTAACTTCCACTATCTCAGGCAAGTTTAGGAGCAAAAACTTCAGATCTCCATGCAGTCAGGCGCTGCTCTGGGAACTTCTTAAACTTTAGGGCCCCAGCCCTAATGCAGCATAGTAAGGAGTCTCTGGGGTGTCATTAGGTGCTTATGTTAGCAGTGAAGGCTAGGGGTAAGTTCCTCTGAGTAGCTATCTAGTTTAAAATTAGAGTTCAGAAACATCAGAAAAAAAATGTTTTAATCTGCTTCAAAATTAGAAAATAAAATAAATGAGGAGAGGAGAAAAGAAATAAAAGAGAAGAAAAGAAAAAGAGAAAAAAAGAAAAAGAGAAGAAAAGGGAAAGGAAGGTGAAGGGGAGGGGAAGGGGAAGGGGAAGGGAAAGGGAAAGGGAAAGGGAAAGGGAAAGGGAAAGGGAAAGGGAAAGGGAGGCAAGGATTTCTTGCAGACTGGAAAACCTGTTCTTGAACAAATATGCAGATGAAATTATCCTTTTCTTTTTTTAGGATGTAGTTTTACATCAGTGTTTTACCTGTGCTAAAAAGACAAGTGCATTTTTTTCTTGTAAGTTTATTTTTCTGGAAACTAGAAATAGGAAGAGTCTGACCACAGTTTTTTGGTGACCACCAGAAATTTCTGTGTAAGTGGAGTCACTTGCTGACCCAACAGAACTTCAGACAAAAGCTGCATTTCGTTCTCTGAGAGTGTGACAAATGCTCGTCAGTCACTCAATGACACACGTCTGAACTTCCTCCTATGTCAACATCAGTCATTTAACCTGAGCAGCTCCCAGAGCACAGATGACAGCATCTCTCAACAGAAAATCAAACCTAGAACCAGAGCTTGGGCCTCCATTCCTGATATATAGCTTTTTTTTTTTTTTTTTTTTTTTTGCTATGGAAACGGCTTACTTTCTGCTATTAAGTCTGTTTTACTGCCATCTTAGGAGGATGCCTGGAAAATTCCTATCTTTTCCCTATGGAAATATATTACCAGTTTATTTTTGCATTTCCTCACACACAATTTATTTTCTAAGACCCTCAGGGGGAGAATTACCTTACACTGTTCTCAGGAATTTAAGAACAGAATTGGATCTGGATCACCAGATCACCAAGTTGATCTTTTGATTGTCATTTGTTTTCTGGAAATGATACATGATCACTGTTCTAATTCCCTGCTAAATTTGGTGAATAAAACTAATGAAAAGTTTCTGCAGTCCTTGATTATGTCAGACAATCTGGACAGCTCAGAATAGTTAAGTAAGTATTTGACAGAGTAAAACCCGAACACCATGTTTAAGGTAATGCGATACACAAACCTGAATATTATTGAAAACCGCTAATAAACTAAATTAGAATAGTCCTTCTGTCATCATAGGAAAATTATCTCTGCCTTACATTTGAAAGAATACTGAGCAATGTAAGGTTGCTCTAAAAGGTTATTCAGAATCATAGGTACAAAAATCTTCGAAGAAATCCTATTTTCAGGCAATAGTGACAGCCTGCCAACTGTAATATTTTCAGATGAGTAGGTTTAATAATTCCTAATGGACTTCACAGAGGAGATGATTTTGGGGGAATCATTAAATTCTACTATCTTTCCAAAGTGAAACTGAAGGTTAATTAATTCTGCTGAAGTAATTCATGATTATATCTTACAGATTATGAATAATTACCATACAAGTGTGTATTTCTTGATTAGCACCAAGTGAATAAAATGGTCTTTTATAAAAAATAAGGAAGATTATTATTCTAGTGACACAGTAGTATCTTTTAGTAGTATTTATTCAGTGGATTAAGATTATAAAATTTAGGAAGCCTTGATATATTTAGAGTTAGACATGTGTTTGTTGATCCAATGCCTCTGTATGAAATGCACTTGATCTTCAATCTATGAAACTAATTTATCTAGATAATTTATATAATGACTGCCGGTAACAGATGGGTGAACTTGGTTGCCTACATTTCCTTTTGTCATGCTGTGGTGTGCTTGGTGCATCTCAACTAAACTAATGACCTCTACCATTTTTTTCCACACAATAAAATATCTTTTTTCACTCTTATTTGTTATTTTCTTTATTGATCAAGACAGATGTATGGTCCTATTAAAGTACTATTCCTTTCCAGCAGAATAAAGGTTAAAAAAATGACAAAAAATGTGAAGTGACTATACTCTTTTCCAAATGTAAAAAATATAATCTTATGCCTACTAAAGAATTACAAGCCTACCTAAGATGAGTTAAAATATTTTCAGGATCATATAGAAATGGCATGAGGACAAAACTGTACACTGGACAGTCAGGCATTGGTTGAGCATTCATTTCTCATCACAAAGGGAGCAGCAAAATTAGAAACCTGAAAAACAGGTAAGTAAATGTACTTACAAGTTTCAACAACTTTATATGGTATAATAATTAAGTATTAATCTATTCAATATAACCTGATAATTGTGTTTCTTTTTAGAGGAAAGTTTTCTACTGGGGTAGGGTGCCTTAAATCCAATATCATACCTTCAGATGTTAGTGGAACTGAAGCATGTGCTTCAGTGCTATGCTGAATTAAAGTGAGCCTATGAACAACCTCAGACCCTGTCCTCATTCTGGGCCTTTGCAAGTAACCTCTGTTTCAAGTTACACATGAATCTGCAGAATGGAGTATCAGCAGATTTTGATGGAGTTTGATGCTCCAAGGCATCAGTTAGAACCTGATCGCCTTTAAAACACACAATTTCATAGCACTACATGTTTTGCTGCATCTGCTCCTCTGAGGTTTTAGGATGAGAAAAGGAACAGATAACCCTCAGTGCTGATTTGTATATGACAAGATAAAACTAGCTGATAGGCACTTAGTATCTGCTGAGTCAAAAGGAAAGGCAGTGATTTTGTTTTAATTCTCAGAGAATGCAGGGGAATGTATTTTCAATGTATTCTCAAGGAGCTTCGAGGTAGTAAATAGTTGTCATTATGTACCATTGTTCTCTAAGATTTTAGTAGACAGAGCACTGAACAACACTGTAATGGTTCCTATTTGTTGTGTGAATGGACATTTTTCCCTCTTGGTGGACTTCTAAGGTTTAGATCTTTCTGAGGTACGCTAATCAAATGAAAAGTAATTCCTCTGGTATGAATAATGTTTACATAGTGAATTTGGTGGTGTAATTAATCTTATAGCAGGCTTGTAGCATTCTTATTTTAAAAATAACATTTTCACAGCATTCACATACAAATGTTTGACAATATATTTATTTAAGTGACCCCTTGAACAGTTTTCAAGAATAAGAAGGTAAACCCATCTGTGCCTGCGTATTTTTTAATTCTTTGAGTGTTTTAGGAATATACCCACACCAGAAGGCATATTTTGAATTTTTGAATAATAAGTATGACAAATGCTGACAGAGGGAACCCTTTAATCACAAAACAAATTGATTATGCCTGCTTGGTCCTTTAAGATACTTTTTGTAATCCCATATGGTCACTTGGAATAACTGGTCTTAATTACAGCACTTTTAGAACTAATGTCTGTGTATTACTGTTCCATGTATCCTGCCAGATTGAGTTTAGTTATTCTCATGATAATTCATCTTTTGGATCTGAGACAATAAATTTTTTTGCAATATAGATTTAAGAACTTACAGCCTAAAACCTGAGTCTTAGGATAAAAGAGAGTTGCCACTTAGGGATAGTCCATGATGTTTCTTTCAGAAACACACGTTTTTGCATCTAAGGGTATGAAACCTACTGGCATCAATCTAAATTTTTCCTGCAATCTCACTGGCCTTTCATACTGGCATTGAATTCCCAGTTCTGAAGACATTTACAATTGCAGTTCATTTTACATGAATGAGCCTTGCATACATTCATTGAAAATGTTCATCTCATCTGCTCAGGGAAAACCTCATTGTTAACTGCCCCATCTCCTTCAGCCTCAACATAAGGTTTAACCCACTATGACAGTATTCAAAACATATTATCTCTCACCTGCCTGTGTTCCCAATCTCTATTCTTGGTGTTTCTTTAGGACAAAACCTCCTGGGGAATAAGCTTGAATTCCCATGTTTTCTGCTAACTCTGAAATGAACAAACACTGTCTTTCTTTATCATCCATTACCTTTACCTAACCAGGATTCTAGTGTCATGATTTGAAGTGTTGCCTTGTACAGAAAAAAATCCACAATTGATTTGAAAAAATTTTGCTTTTTTAAAAGTGTTTTTATGGCTGATTTTAGGATGAAAGAGGAAAAATAAGAATTACCTGCTTGTGGTATCGAAAGAGAAATGTAGCTGATCCTTTTGTTGTCCTTTTTGGGGCAGCATCACAGACAGGTCTTAAGTGAGCTATGAATTATGATAAAATTATGCACAATAGTAACAATCAAGCTGAAAAAATCCTCAAGGGAGGTTCTGCATTAAAGGTAGAGCTCCCTGCTCTCTGAAACCCTGTAAATGGTTTGTTCCGCTTGGGGCATTTATTGTTAGAAATATTAACTGGGATTTTGTTCCAACTGAAAAATGCTGCATAGGCAGATCTGCTGCAGGAGTGTAAGCCTGGACCTTCCTTCAAAGTTTAAAACAGATTGGAAGAGGAAAGGAACATTTCTTCCTGTGGACCTGCTCTACCCTCCTGGCAGGAAGCTCTTTGCAGCTGCACTGCTGGCCAGCTGTGACAGCAGCACTCAATAGCTGGATATCCTGTTGTACGGCTCAACTTCTCAGCCATCCATGATGGCATGTGGAAAGTAAATTGTGACTTTCCAGGGTTTCAAGCATGCCAAGGTCAGATATGAAAAAAAGAAAGTTGGAACTCACTAATTTCCAAGTCTTTTGACCACACTGTGAGTAACACACTTGTTTCCAAGACGTGTTCACATGTGTGCATGCATGTGTGTGGGAGCAAAGGACAAAGATATTTTATCTTGGCTAGGGTTTCAGATATTCAGCAAGCTATGGAGTTAACAGCTAGGGGATAGCAACTGAAATGAGTAAACCTCAAAACTAACCATGAATTCCATTGTTCAGATGCAAAATTCAAATTGGTTCAAATAAGAATATTTATCAAAGAATTTCAGTTTTGGCCCTTCTCCACTCCTTTCTGCAGGAAAGGTAAGATCAGGGCATATGTTTTCCTCTCCCAGAAATGTAGGATAGAGGAAGTAGTGGGATTTTACAACAAAGACTAGAAAAATTTTCTAAACATGACTCACAATTTTAGATTTTAGTAAATTTTTTTAAGTACTTCACACAGGTGAACGCACTCTATGTATCCCAGGCCCCAAACAAAGGGAAAGGAGTTTAAACAGTTTAATTAATGATATCATTAATTAATGATATTATACATTTAGATAAATGTCTTATAGAGGTTTATTTGAAGCACTGAATCTTGCTTTGCAAGTAAGAGATTTACTTGTGTCTTTTGTATTCTACTAACTCCTATATTTTTATGGTAAGTTAAGTAAACATTAGGATTCCTGAGAATTTAAAAGTAGAATGAATGGTTAGGCTGTCACTTATCCTTAGACTTAATTCCATCTGAAAACTAAACAAGCATGGACTAGTGATTCACCACTGAACTAAAGATGCATTCACCTTTTTTACAGGAAGTTCTATGACACTGAATTTTAGTGAATGTTGCTTTCTAACTCATTTAGATCTTTTTGAAAGCTCATCCAGACTTGATTTTTTTTAAATGAACATCAAGCTAAGTGTAAAGTGAGTAGAGAAATGTATATGTGTGATCACTCACAATGCTTATGTTTTGGGGTGTTTGCTTTGCAACGTCAGATATAAAAAATTAGTTTCCTTAAATGCATTTATTGTTACATACTGACAAAACTGCAGGAAATGTACACATACAGTCCTTCAATGTTTCTGCACATGACATACTAACTATGAGACTGCTTATTTCTGATATCTACCCCCCTGGTGCAGCTTGAGACCACTCCCCCTTGTCCTGTCCCCTGTAACTTGGGAGAAGAGGCCAGGACCCTCCCCTCTACAGCCTCCCTTCAGGTAGCTATAGATAACAAGAAGGTCACTCCTCAGCCAGCTCTTCTCAAGGCTAAACCACCCCAGATCCCTCAGCTTCTCCTCTATCATATCCCATATCATATCATACCATATCGGTAAGTAGTCCACCTACCTGCCCTTTAAATACCTCCAGAGTTGGTGACTCAACCTCTTTCCTGGGCAGCTAGTTTCAGTGTCCAACAACCCTTTTGGTGAAGAATTTTTTCCTGATTTCTATTCCAAACTTCACCCAATGCAGCTTAAGGCCATTTCCTCTTGTTCTATTCCCTATTACGTGGGAGAAGAGAGCAACATCCACTTCTCTACAACCTCCTTTTAGGTAGTTGCATAGAGCAATAGAATCATAGAATAACCAGGTTGGAAGAGACCCACTGGATCATTGAGTCCAACCATTCCTATCAAACACTAAACCATGTCCCTCAGGACCCCATCCACCCGTGCCTTAAACACCTCCACAGAAGGTAATACAACCACCTCCCTGGGCATCCTCTGCCAGCTCCAAATAAGCCTTTCCATGAATTTTTTTTCCCTAATGTCTAGCCTAAATCTCCCCTGGAGGAGCTTGAGGCTATTCCCTCTTGTCCTGTCCCGTGACACTTGGGAGAAGAGACCAGCTCCCTCCTCTCTACAAACT